>CM069911.1:6933457-7073713 GCA_036172215.1 Camellia granthamiana | reverse complement strand
CTGATGACTTGGTCTCTTTCTTTAACACTGAGCCTGAGTTCATTAATGAGCTGGTGTCATTACTGAGCTATGAAGATGCTGTTCCTGAAAAGATTCGAATTCTGAGTCTGCTTTCCTTGGTTGCTCTTTGTCAAGACCGGTCTCGCCAGCCTAGTGTGTTAGCTGCTGTAACATCTGGTGGGCACCGTGGCATCCTATCTAGCCTAATGCAGAAGGCCATTGGTTCTATTGTTAGTAATTCCTCAAAGTGGTCTGTTGTTTTTGCGGAAGCTTTATTATCTCTTGTCACTGTTTTGGTCTCATCATCATCAGGTTGCTCGGCCATGCGTGAAGCTGGATTTATACCAACACTTCTGCCTCTTCTTAAAGATACAGATCCCCAACATTTGCATTTGGTCAGTATGGCTGTTCATGTTCTTGAAGCTTTTATGGACTACAGCAACCCAGCTGCTGCACTGTTTAGGGACCTGGGGGGTTTAGATGATACTATTTCACGACTAAAAGTAGAAGTATCTTATGTAGAAAATGGCTTAAAGGTGCAAGGTGCTTCTACTGAGCTGGACATTTCAGAATGTAGTAGTGCACAGGTAGTTGCTGGTACGTCTACTGAGCTAGATTACATGCACCCTCTTTATTCTGATGCATTGGTTGCCTATCATCGGCGGTTACTGATGAAAGCTTTACTACGTGCAATATCTTTGGGTACCTATGCCCCTGGAAGCACTGCTCATATTTATGGTTCGGAGGAGAGTTTGTTGCCACATTGCTTATGCAGTATTTTTAGAAGAGCAAAAGATTTTGGTGGTGGGGTGTTCTCACTTGCGGCAACTGTCATGAGTGATCTCATTCATAAAGATCCTACTTGTTTTCCGGTCTTAGAAGCAGCTGGTCTTCCATCTGCATTCATGGATGCTATAATGGATGGTGTTCTCTGCTCTGCTGAAGCCATAACATGCATACCTCAGTGCTTGGATGCCTTGTGCCTCAATAACAATGGCCTTCAGGCTGTGAAAGATAGCAACGCTTTGAGGTGCTTTGTAAAAATATTTACTTCAAGGACATACCTACGTGCCCTTACTGGTGATACTCCTGTATCCTTATCTAGTGGTCTGGATGAACTAATGCGCCATGCTTCCTCATTGCGTGGGCCTGGAGTAGACATGCTGATTGAGATTTTGAATGCCATTGCAAAGATTGGATCTGGGGTAGTAGCTACTTCCTCGTCAACTGATTCAACTCCTGTTCCCATGGAAACTGATGCTGAAGAGAAGAATTTGGTTCCATCAGATGATAAGGAATCATGCAATCTTGAGAAATCTGAGCAGTCCTCTGAGTCCACTCCTGATGCTTCATTGGTGAATGTTGAGTCTTTTCTGCCTGATTGTATAAGCAATGCTGCTCGTCTTCTTGAAACCGTTCTTCAGAATGCTGAAATATGTCGGATATTTGTTGAGAAGAAGGGAATCGAAGCTGTTCTACAATTATTTACTTTGCCATTAATGCCTCTTTCAGTGTCTGTCGGTCAGAGCATCTCTGTGGCATTAAAAAACTTCTCTGCACAGCATTCTGCTTCCCTTGCTCGAGCTATATGTTCATTCTTGAGAGAGCATTTGAAGTCATCCAATGAAATTTTGGTTTCAGTTGGAGGGACACAGCTTGCCCAGCTAGAAGCTTCAAAACAGATGATGGTCTTGAGTTGCCTTTCTAGTCTTGAAGGTATCCTGTCGCTATTCAATTCTTTGTTGAAGGGGACTACTACTGTGGTCTCTGAGCTGGGTACTTCAGATGCTGATGTATTGAAAGATCTTGGGCGGGCTTACAGGGAAGTACTCTGGCAGATTTCCTTGTGTTGTGATTCCAAGGTGGATGAGAAACAGAATGTTGAACTAGAACCTGAAAGTGCAGATGCAGCTGTGTCCAATGCTACTGAAAGAGAGAGTGATGATGATGCGAGCATTCCTGTGGTGAGATACATGAACCCTGTTTCTGTCAGGAATAGTTCTCAATCTCATTGGGGTGCAGAGCGTGAGTTTCTTTCAGTAGTTCGATCTACTGAAGGCTTTAATCGTCGTAGTCGACATGGGTTGACACGTCTCAGGGGTGGAAGGATGAGTAGGCATCTGGAGGCTTTGAACATCGATTCTGAAGTTTCAACAAATCCACCGGAGACTTCTTCCCAGGATGTAAAGAAGAAAAGTCCTGCTGTTCTTGTTTCCGAAAGTCTGAACAAACTTGCTTCGACTCTGCGGTCTTTCTTCACAGCTCTTGTCAGAGGATTAACATCACCAAACCGTCGCCGAACTGAGTCTGGGTCATTAAATTCAGCTTCAAAGAGCATTGGAACTGCTCTGGCTAAAGTTTTTCTTGAAGCTTTTAGTTTTTCAGGGTATTCTGCCTCCACTGGGCTTGATATGTCGCTATCAGTAAAGTGTCGCTATCTTGGGAAGGTTGTGGATGACATGGCAGCGCTTACATTTGATAGTAGGCGACGTACTTGTTATACGGCAATGGTCAACAACTTTTATGTCCATGGAACCTTCAAGGAACTACTTACAACATTTGAAGCTACAAGCCAGTTGTTATGGACGCTACCGTACTCTATTCCAACATCCAGCGTTGATCATGAGAAAACTGGTGAAGGAAGCAAATTGTCTCACAGTTCATGGCTGCTTGATACATTACAGAGCTATTGCCGTTTGCTTGAGTATTTTGTAAATTCTTCTGTACTTTTATCTCCAAACTCTGCATCCCAGGCTCAGCTGCTCGTTCAGCCTGTTGCAGTTGGTTTATCAATTGGATTGTTTCCTGTTCCAAGGGACCCGGAGGTATTTGTTCGCATGCTGCAATCTCAGGTTCTGGATGTGATACTTCCTGTGTGGAACCATCCTATGTTTCCCAATTGTAATCCTGGTTTTATCACTTCAATTGTTTCGCTTGTTACTCATGTATATTCTGGTGTTGGAGATGTGAAGCGGAATCGCAGTGGTATGTCGGGAAGTACAAACCAACGGATTATGGCCCCCCCGCCTGATGAAGCAACTATTGCCACAATTGTGGAGATGGGTTTTACAAGGGCAAGGGCAGAGGAAGCATTGAGACGTGTGGAAACAAACAGTGTTGAAATGGCTATGGAATGGTTGTTTAGTCATGTTGACGATCCAGTACAGGAGGATGATGAACTGGCTCGGGCACTTGCTTTGTCTCTAGGAAATTCATCAGAAACCTCTAAAGTTGATAGTATTGATAAATCAATGGATGTCCTGACAGAGGAGAGACAGACAAAGGCACCCCCTGTTGATGATATCCTTGCTGCAGCGATGAAGTTATTCCAGAATAGTGACTCAATGGCATTCCCATTGATGGACTTGCTTGTGACCCTTTGTAATCGGAACAAAGGAGAAGATCGCCCAAAAGTGACATCTTATCTTATTCAGCAGCTTAAGCTTTGTCCGATGGAATTTACGAAGGATACAAGTGCTTTGAGTATGGTATCACATATTTTAGCATTGCTTCTTTCTGAAGATGGATGTGCACGGGAAATTGCTGCACAAAATGGTATTGTCTCTGTAGCAATAGATATATTGGTGAACTTCAGGGCTAGGACTGAGTCAGGAAGTGAAGTTCTGGCTCCAAAATGCATTAGTGCATTACTTCTTATCTTGGATAATTTGTTGCAGTCCAGGCCTAGAGTTTCTTCTGATAACACTGAAGGAATTTCGTCAGGAGCTTTACCTGATTCATCTGGAGAGCATGCGTCATTATCAGCTTCAGAAGCTGATACAGAGAAAAAACCCATTCCAGAAACCCAGGAGAAAGAATCTGAAACTGCATTTGAGAAGATGTTTGGAAAATCTACTGGCTATCTAACTACTGAGGAGAGTCATAGGGTACTGGTCGTTGCTTGTGACTTGATAAAACAGCATGTACCAGCTGTGATCATGCAAGCTGTTCTACAGTTATGCGCCCGCTTGACAAAAACACATTCTCTGGCTTTACAATTTCTTGAGAATGGAGGTATGTTTGCTCTTTTTAGTCTTCCAAAAAGTTGCTTCTTTCCTGGATATGACACCCTGGCATCTGCAATCATTCGGCATTTGCTTGAAGATCCTCATACATTGCAAACAGCTATGGAATTGGAGATACGACAAACACTTAGCGGAAATCGCCATGGTGGTCGTGTTTCCCCAAGGACATTTTTGACATCAATGGCACCGGTTATCTCTAGAGATTCGGTGGTTTTTATGAAAGCTGCAGCTGCTGTTTGTCAGTTGGAGTCATCAGGAGGGAGGACTGTGGTGGTGTTATCAAAGGAAAAGGACAAGGAAAAGGACAAATCAAAGGCATCTGGTGTTGAAATTGGAGCATCTTCTAATGAATGTGTAAAAATTCCTGAAGGTAAGACCCATGATGCACCTGGTAAGTTTACCAAAGGCCACAAAAAGATTCCTGCAAACCTTACTCAGGTAATTGATCAGCTCCTTGAAATTGTTTTGAAATATCCTTCACCTAAAAGCGTTGAATATTGTACAAGTTATTCAAGTGCTATGGAGGTGGATGAACCTGCTACCAAAATTAAGGGTAAATCAAAGGTTGATGAGACAAAGAAGATTGAGTCAGACCATCTATCTGAGAGATCAGCGGCACTAGCTAAGGTGACTTTTGTCCTCAAACTGTTGAGTGACATTCTTCTGATGTATGTCCATGCAGTTGGGGTTATACTGAGGCGAGATTCAGAAATGTGTCAAGTCCGGGGATGTAATATTCTAGAAACTCCTGGACATGGTGGGATACTGCATCATGTTTTACACTATCTTCTTCCCCTGTCTGCAGATAAAAGTGCTGGACCTGATGAATGGAGAAGCAAGTTGTCTGAAAAAGCTTCATGGTTTCTTGTAGTTTTGTGTGGTCGTTCTAGTGAAGGTCGTAGAAGAGTAATTAATGAACTTGTGAAAGCTTTATCTACGTTTTCAAACTTGGAGAGCAATTCTTCCAAGAGCAGCTTATTGCCAGATAAAAGGGTTCTTGCTTTTGCTGATCTGTTATATTCAATTTTGTCCAAAAATTCATCCTCCAGCAACTTACCTGGTTCTGGGTGCTCACCTGACATTGCAAAAAGTATGATAGATGGTGGAATGGTTCAGTCTCTAACCAGCATTCTTCAGGTGATTGATTTGGACCATCCTGGTGCTCCCAAACTTGTGAATCTTATACTTAAGGCTTTAGAAAGCCTAACTTGGGCTGCCAATGCTAGCGAGCAAGTCTTCAAATCTGATGCACTGAACAAGAAAAAAACTGCTGGTTCAAATGGGAGGTCGGATGATCAAACAATTACAATAGCAGTTGCTGAGACAGTAGACCCTAATCAGAATCAGAGCAGTCAACAGGAAGTTACTAATGCTGTAGATGCCGAACTGCAGCAGAATCAAGGTGATCATGATGCAACTCCAAATCAGTCTCTGGAGCAGGATATGAGAATTGAGGTGGAAGAGACTATGACTGCTAATCCACCTATGGAGCTTGGGATGGATTTTATGCGTGAAGAAATTGAAGAAGGTGGTGTGATACATAATAGAAACCAAATTGAGTTGACTTATCGAGTTGAGAACAGGGCAGATGATGATATGGGTGACGATGACGACGACATGGGGGATGATGGTGAGGATGACGAGGATGATGATGAGGGGGAGGATGAGGACGAGGATATAGCAGAAGATGGTACTGCTTTGATGTCTCTAGCTGATACAGATGGTGATGATCATGACGATGCTGGTTTGGGAGATGAATATAATGATGATATGGTTGATGAAGAGGATGATGATTTTCATGAAAATCGTGTGATAGAGGTAAGATGGAGGGAAGCCCTTGATGGGTTAGATCATTTGCAGGTGCTTGGTCAACCTGGAGCTTCAGGTGGTCTCTTTGATGTTGCAGCTGAACCCTTTGAGGGGGTGAATGTGGATGACTTATTTGGTCTTCGTAGGCCTCTAGGCTTTGAACGTCGCCGGCAGACAAGTAGGACTTCCTTTGAGCGATCTGCTGCAGAAGGAAATGGTCTTCAACATCCTCTCCTCTTGAGGCCATCCCAGTCCGGGGATCTCATTTCTATGTGGTCATCTGGTGGGAATTCATCCAGGGATTTGGAACCCTCTGCTGGGAGCTTTGATGTAGCTCATTTCTACATGTTTGACGCCCCTGTTCTTCCCTTTGATCATGTACCAGCTAGTCTTTTTGGTGACCGATTGGGTGGTGCAGCACCACCGCCATTGGCTGATTTTTCTTTGGGTCTGGAGTCCTTGCGTTTGCCAGGTAGAAGAGGGCCAGGTGATGGTAGATGGACAGATGATGGTCAGCCACAAGCAGGTGGGCTAGCTGCTGCTATTGCGCAAGCAATAGAGGAACAGTTTATATCTCAATTACGCAGTGTTGCTCCTGCCAACAGTTTGGCTGAAAGGCAGTTGCAGAACTCAGAACTGCATGAGACACAACAGTCAGATGCCCCCTTAACAAATAGCCAAATGCGTGTAGTTGATGAAAACACTGGTGATCGGCAGACTGAAGATCAACATCATGAGCATGGTATTGAAACTGCTCATCATGAAACTAATCAAATGCTTGAAAATGTTCCTTCTCCAGAACAAGTCAACCCAGAGGGTGTTGAAGCAAATGAATGCCACCAACAGGTACTTGAATCTATGTCGAGTGATGTGATGGCTGAGAATGGTGCTTTAAATGGCCATGATAGCATGGAAATTGGGGAAGGAAATGGCACCGTCAATGAGCAGGTAGAGACAAGCCCAAATTGTGTTACCACATGCACGAACTCTCATGTTAGTCTACCGTTTGAAATGTGTCCTGATGTTCTTTTAAATCTGTCTGTTGTGCTGTTTCAGGATGTTGGTCGTGATGGATCTTCAGCAGCAGATAGCCAGTCCAGTAATTATGCATTGGTAACTTCTGGTGTTGAGATTTCTAATCAAGGTGATTGTCACGATTCTTCGGTCAATGGAAGTCGAGATGTTGATATGAACAGTGTGGCCACGGAAGGAATTCCAGTTGAGCAACCCCTACCTTCTACTGAGGTTAGCGTGGATGAACTATCGTCAGGACAGAATTCTCTTGGTGCTCAAGGTCAGACTGATCAAACTAGTTTGAATAATGAGGCTCCTAATGCAAATGGTATAGATCCAACCTTCTTAGAGGCCCTTCCTGAAGATCTCCGGGCAGAAGTTCTAGCTTCCCAGCAAGCTCAGTCCTCACAAGCTCCGACTTATGCTCCGCCTTCAGCAGAGGATATTGATCCAGAGTTTTTAGCTGCTCTCCCTCCAGATATACAAGCAGAAGTTTTGGCTCAACAACGAGCGCGGAGAGTCACACAGCAGGCAGAAGGACAACCTGTTGACATGGACAATGCTTCAATCATAGCTACTTTTCCTGCTGATTTACGTGAAGAGGTTTGCATCTTGAACTTTGCTGCTTGCCACACACCGTGATTGAATTTTAACAACCCTAGTGGCTGCTTTTGTTTCAGGTGCTTTTGACTAGTTCGGAAGCAGTTTTGTCAGCATTGCCCTCTCCATTACTTGCTGAAGCTCAAATGCTCAGGGACAGAGCAATGAGCCATTATCAGGCTCGGAGCCTGTTTGGAAGTAGTCACAGGCTTAATAATCGAAGGAATGGTTTAGGGTTTGACAGGCAGACAGTGATGGACAGAGGTGTCGGAGTTACAATTGGCCGAAGGGCATCTTCTGCTCTTGCAGAGAGCTTGGAGTTGAAGGAAATTGAAGGAGAGCCTCTTTTGGATGCATATGCTTTGAAAGCATTGATCCGACTCCTAAGATTAGCACAGGTAATCTATATTCCTTTTAGTAGAATGGAGCCTAATTGGGGAAGCAGCTTACTAGCTCTGCTTATTCTAATGTGAAATACAGAAATGTAATGTTTTCTTCTATTGCTTCTAATATGAGATTTTTTTTTTGTTGTACGAGGAGTTAATGAATTTTTATTAAGTTGGTTACTGTTTTTTCTTCTTTGCTGTTAGCCTCTTGGGAAAGGCCTTCTACAGAGACTATTGTTGAATTTATGTGCGAATAGTGTTACAAGGTCAATTCTAGTTTGGCTTCTACTCGACATGATCAAGCCTGAGACTGAAAGCCCAGCCAGCGGATTGACAACAGTTAATTCTCAGAGGCTTTATGGCTGTCAGTCCAATGTTGTTTATGGTCGATCTCAACTGTTGGATGGTACTGCTTTCTTTTAATGTGACAACTTTCTGTTTGTTTTCATGTTATACACGTTGATTTCATGTAAAAAGTTTCTGTCTGCAGGTCTTCCCCCCCTGGTGCTGCGCCGGATACTTGAGATTTTGACTTATCTGGCCAACAACCATTCGGCAGTTGCAAACATCTTGTTCCACTTTGATACCTCACTTGTTCCAGATTATTTGAATCCAAAATCTTCAGAGATTAAGAAGGATAAAGGGAAGGAGAAAATAGGAGGAGATGATTTATCAAACCCTTTAGGGAACTTTGAGATGGGTGATGTTCCTTTAATACTGTTCCTGAAACTTTTGAGTCAACCGCTTTTCTTACACAGCAGTGCTCATCTTGAGCAGGTAGGGGAAGCTTCTCGTTAAATTGATATATACCTGAGCCTTGTAGAGTCGCTTGACCCATGCTCTTGCTCTATATTATATTGTTCTTATTAAATTAATTTGGTTGTCATTCATTCATTTTTGTGGTGCAGGTCATGGGTCTAATTCAAGTAATTATCGATACCGCAGCATCAAGGTTGGACCGTCAATCTCATTCTGAACAAGCACCCGCCAATTCCCAAAATATATCTCCTGATGAAGCTATAGATGGTGTTCAGAAAGATATACCTATGTCAGAAGTGGAATCTAACCAAGATGATAAGAGTGCCAGTGCTGAGTTATCCACATCAGATGGGCAGAGAAGCGTCAGCAGTTATAATATCTTCTTGCAGCTCCCACAAGCTGATTTGCACAATCTATGCAGTCTTCTTGGCCATGAGGGGTATATTATGCTTGTGTACTTATTTTTAAATGTCGCCTGAAATTTGTGTTACTTGTTTACTGTTTTTGAAGCTAGGTTAATAAAGAACTACGTTTATAATTAACTTATTTGTTAACTTTTTTAATTTGGTTTGGGATTAACTTTGTTCAATTTTAGTTGGTGGAATCCTGTCCTTAGTAGCATTGATCAAAATTTTGTTTCGGGTTTTATTGTTATAAATGATTCTAGAAGTGTGCAAGTTCCCAACGAAATAAGGGCTAAAATTTGCTTGGACATAGCTAATAATAGTATTACTATATTATGACTAATAATATTTATTGTAGTAACAACCTTTTGTATTTTTTCTAAAAAAAATTGTAAAACATTTATGAAAAAAATTATAGATTCTAAAAAAAAAAAGAAAAAAAGTATAAATTCTTGTCAACACACCTTCTTGTTTGGGTATATTTCATTGTGTTTTCATGTGCTATGTACATATATGTGTTGATGAAAACACAAGAATTTCATTATTCCACTAGTGATTTGTTTTGGTCTCTTACAAAACAGAAACATTTCGGCCATTTTGATGGAAATGATGGAAAATTTGTTAGTAGTCTCTGTCCATTTCCTTCCTTTCTTTGCTGCCGCAATGCAGGAATCTAACTGCAACTATTCATTCATTAGGCTGTCAGACAAAGTTTACTCACTTGCTGGAGAGGTACTGAAGAAGTTGGCATTGGTTGTTGCCCCCCATAGAAAGTTTTTTGTTTCAGAGCTTTCAGAGCTAGCTCATAGTTTGAGCAATTCAGCTGTCTGTGAGCTCATTACACTGAGGAATACGCACATGCTGGGTTTGAGTGCAGGATCTATGGCTGGGCCTGCAATTCTTCGTGTGCTCCAGACACTTAATTCGCTTACTTCACCTAGTGTCGATGGGAATAAGGGTATTGAGGTTGATGGGGAACGGGAAGAGCATGCCATTATGTGGAATTTAAGTGTTGCACTCGAGCCATTGTGGAAAGAACTAAGTGAGTGCATAAACACTACTGAGGCAGAATTGGTGCAAAGCTCTTTCTCTTCAATTTTATCAAATGCAAATGTTGGGGAGCATGTGCCTGGGTCCTCATCTCTGTCTCCTCTTCCGCCTGGAACTCAGAGACTGTTGCCATTCATTGAGGCTTTCTTTGTTTTGAGTGAAAAACTACAAGCAAACAATTCCATCATGCAGCAGGATCATGCCAATATCACTGCTAGAGAAGTAAAAGAGTCTGCTGGGACTTCAGCTCCATCCCCCACCAAATGTGGAGTTGATTCTCAAAAAAGGCTTGATGGTGCTGTAACATTTGCAAAGTTTGCTGATAAGCATCGTCGCCTACTCAATGCTTTTGTCAGGCAGAATCCAGGTTTGTTGGAGAAATCCCTTTCTATGATGCTGAAAGCCCCAAGGCTGATTGATTTTGACAACAAAAGATCCTATTTTCGCTCAAGAATCAGGCAGCAGCATGATCAGCACCTCTCTGGCCCACTGCGGATAAGTGTTCGGCGGGCATATGTTTTAGAGGACTCATATAATCAACTGCGAATGCGACCTAATCAGGACCTAAAGAGTAGATTGAATGTACATTTTCAAGGTGAAGAGGGTATTGATGCTGGTGGTTTGACGAGAGAGTGGTATCAATTACTGTCGAGGGTTATATTTGACAAGGGAGCTTTGCTTTTCACTACGGTGGGAAACAATGCAACCTTCCAACCAAATCCCAACTCCGACTACCAGACTGAACATCTTTCTTACTTTAAATTTGTGGGTCGTGTGGTAAGTTTTCTAGACCATTCGTAGTATTATCTCTTTATTAGTTTAATGTAAAATTCATTTATTATGGTCCAATCCATTAAAGGTTGTTGAAGCTTTATGTTCTTTTATATTTATATTTTATGTATTTGTGATGCAGGTTGCTAAGGCATTGTTTGACGGGCAATTGTTGGATGTCTATTTCACTCGATCTTTCTACAAGCACATTCTTGGTGTGAAGGTGACTTATCATGACATAGAGGCTGTTGATCCCGATTACTATAAGAACTTGAAGTGGATGCTGGAGGTTAGTCACTTTAACAAGATCCTCCATCCAATGCTGAAACACAAATATTTTTATAGTAATCATGGTTTGCCTTTCTTGCGTTTTCGCTGTATCAGAATGATGTGAGCGACATACCTGATCTGACATTTAGCATGGACGCGGATGAGGAGAAGCATATCCTCTATGAGAAAACAGAGGTATTACTGATTTTCCAACTTATGCACTGTTCTCATTCCTATTCCATCATATTTTATTGTTAATTTGTTTTACTTTGAAGTGGTTTCTGACAACTCTCTCTCTCTCTCTCTGTCTGAAGTTTTGTCTGATCATCTGTTTCACCCTCTTTATGATCATACTTGTTCTTTGTAATTTACTTGTGAAAGGTTACTGATTATGAGCTTAAGCCTGGAGGAAGAAATACGAGGGTCACAGAAGAAACAAAGCATGAGTATGTGGACCTTGTGGCTGAACATATTCTGACAAATGCTATCCGCCCTCAAATTAATTCCTTTCTGGGTGGTTTCAATGAATTGATACCTCGTGAACTTATTTCTATTTTCAATGATAAAGAGCTTGAGCTTCTAATCAGTGGGCTTCCAGAAATTGATTGTAAGTTGGCGTGCTTTTGCACTTGTTTATTTTATGTAACATACTTGGTGTATTTTTGAGAATATCTGATTGATGTTATCATGCTTGCAGTGGATGATCTGAAGGCCAACACCGAGTATACTGGCTACACTGTAGCATCTAGTGTTGTTCAATGGTTTTGGGAGGTTGTCAAGGCTTTTAACAAGGAAGATATGGCAAGATTTCTGCAGTTTGTGACTGGTACATCAAAGGTAACTGCTGCACAAACATAGAATATGGTTTCTTTTCTCACATCTCAAATTATTGATACGATCTTTATGACTGCAAGGTTTTTGTTGGCTGTGATATGTACAAAATTTCCTTCGCATGTAATATATGCTTCTGCTCTAGAAACACAATTCCATGGTTCAAACTAAGAATCTTGTCAGAACTTCGTTCCTGTGATAGAATCACAGTTCCAATTGATAGGGCCACTACATATGAGTCCCATAGTAATAATAGAAAAGCTACCAATAAAAAGGAAAATCTGTAGAGAACATATATTTTATTCTAGATTTTCTTTCCTCTTAGGAATTAGGTGGTGGAAATATGTTGATAAATCTTTCAATTTGGGTGTGACGATTGACGATAAAGATATATGTATTGTTGCTGCATTGTTACTTTTGTAATGAGAATGCTTATGTTGAATAGTTTTAAGTGCTAGTATGATGTAGACATTTAATATATACATATATTACAACTAAGCAACACAAATATTTCTTACAATATATTTATGTATAAAATTACAGTCACGCTCCCCTAGGTGCTCCCAACCTCAGACTTTTCTATGGGCCTCTGCTCCCCCACTTGCTTTGTGCAACTAAGATATGCTTTAGCATGCTTAATTTCTTATCATTTCTAATGGCTAGGCTATGCATTTTATCTGATTAATAAGATTGTGTTTCATTCTCTAAAAGTTGTGATACAAATATGACTTTGGTGGCTCAAAAATTGCGCCGTCCTGAGAATTTATACTGAAAATTTGTGATGGTGATAAATGAGGTCTTATTTTCTGTTACAGATGGTGATGAATGGAAAATATGGACCTCTTGTGATAATCGACATGCTTTTATGCCACTGAACACCTTTATTTCTGGTTTTTTAGGTTCCTTTAGAGGGGTTTAAAGCATTGCAAGGCATTTCTGGTCCTCAGAGGTTTCAAATTCACAAAGCATATGGAGCTCCTGAGCGGCTACCATCAGCTCATACCTGGTTAGTGCTTAATCTACTTGCTGTCTGAAAATATATTTATCCTTTCTTTTGAAATGCTGCTTAAACTGAAAATTTGTGATTTTTTTTCCCCCAGCTTCAATCAACTAGACCTTCCTGAGTATACTTCCAAGGAACAGCTTCAAGAGCGCTTGGTCCTTGCTATCCATGAAGCTAGTGAAGGATTTGGCTTTGGTTGATTAAGAATTTCTTCATTGCATCATCACTCCAATACTGCCAGCACTTCCAATTACAATGTACATGTCAGTTTGACACCTCCTTTAATTTGCATGTTCTGATATCTATTTTATATGTTTGTTTTTTTATTGAGAACTAATAGAATTTTAGTATACTGCTTTTATTTATGTTGAGATTTGGCAATAGTAACCAAAGGAATCAGAAATGATAAATTGCGTTTAAATCATGCTATTCATTCAATTCCTGTGTGTTGAGGGAGAAAAATGGTTATAAGATTGTGAGAAATTTCATTTATGGGAGTGGTGTATTACAATAACAACATTGTCGATTGATGAAGTTAATTTGTGCATACAACTTGCAAATATTCACTCTGGTTGAGCTTTTAGATATCTGAAAATTTTGAGAATTCATGTAATGGGTTCGGTGTGGTCTTGAGGAAATAAGTGATCACCTGTGGCTCGATAGATTAGAGGTTTTCCTCAATAGACTAGTGTAGCAATGCTTTCATTCTTGAGTTGGTATACATAGTGAATATGCTGTGTGGGTGTCCTTGCCTCAACATTGTGGAAACAGGACTTTTGTTTGAACCTTTTTTTTCAAATTTTTTTTATTGCAGATAAAGAGCATCTGATCTAGGTCACGTGCCATTCTATCATACTTTTAAAACATGATTTTAAACGTTTAATTAATTAATTTATTTATTTTTATCTTTGCAGATAAAAGAGCGACTGATCCAGGTTACATGCCATAGGGAGGCCCGTGTCAAGATTGAAGGATTCTGTGCTGTAATTATTGGGAGTGATGCCTTGATCCACGCCTAAATGGCAGATGATATGATGATGTGTTTGCTTTTTGTTGAATGCTGGTCTCCTCAGTGTTATGGCCAAGAAACCCGATTCTTTTGTAGTTTCTTGCCATCTCTACACAGTTTCAGAGAATGCTGATAATGCCTGGGAGAAACTTTGGCCCCCTTTTGTATATCTTAGCTTTTATTTTGGTCTTTTGTTAATATATTCTTTATTTATGGATCTAGTGGCCAATTTGCATTCTGACCAGTCTTTCTGGGTTTAGTTCAGAGGTATTGACTCGTAACGGAATCCGAGTATTTGATATTTTTCTTTTCTTCTCTCTTTATCGTGTTGTAGCAGCTTGGTAGTTATTTGGTTAATGATTTGATACGAATAAGATAAAATCATAGTAGAGTGTTAGAGAGAGAGACTTTTCTTTGAGAAAAATGATCAGTATTTACCAGTAAGTGTGTTATCAAGGCTCGGGCTTCTAGGTTGCTGGAAGAGTCAGGTTTGAAGACTGGTCATTTGAGTCTCATGTAGACATTGACACGGTCATGTTACGAAGTAATTTGTATGACTCTCATGTAGGGCCACACAAATGAATGGCGGAGATTGTTAATAATTTTTTTTGGGTTTATGGGGGGTTAGGGTTTGGTTGAAATATATTGAAGTTGTTGGCCAATCCAAGGGTGTGTCTCTTTCGATCTCATCAATCTTGGCTGTTGCTAGCTAGTTAAGACAGACAAAGGCAAAAACAAAAACAAATCGTTGTGTGATGCCCTTTTTTGTTATTTTATTGATGTATCTTTCCTTACCCTTTCTCAATTTAGGAGATGCTTTAAATGAACCAGAATTAAAAAAATGCCAAATCACTAGAATTCAATTTTTTATTTTTTTTTATTTTGATAAGTTAAAAGTAGATCACTGGAAATGCCTTTAAATGAACCAATTAAAAAAGAGCTTAAACCAAAAATATGAGTTCAGCATACTTGCTCTATATAAATTCGTTATTTAGTATTTGGGGAATTGGGGCTTCGCTCTGAATTTTAATAAAATGAAGTTTCGTTTGTTTGTACATCGTGCCGTGAATGGTACAGTACTTGATCATGAAAACATTTGTTTCAAATTATGGCACAGTATTTTTATTTTTTATTTTTATCAGAAGAGAATTCTATTGAGGAAATAATCATAAGGGCACTTACAGAGTTCATTCATCAAAGGCATACACCAAACAAAGTAAAAATATTACAAGAAGCGCAAAGGCGAAAATTATAAAAATATCTAGAAGGACAACTATGCTTGTACTCATACTGCGAAGCATAACCGATTATAAAAAATCAGCGTTAGAGCATGTCTGAGATACATAGGAAACAATCACAGAGTGTGTAGGCAACAAACAAGCATCAATGGACTCCAAGAACACAACTAAAAACCAAAAAATCAAAGCAAAACAAGAAGAACCAAGAACCTCAGACCCAGAGCGACCAGATCTGTGGAGGTGGGTTAGATTCGAGCAGATCTGGTGGCGTAGTGCAGAAGGCAGTGTCGGCGTGGTTTGGCGAAGGGGAAACAAAGCAGATCTGGCGTCGGTGGGCGGGGGAGAAGGGAAAACCAGCAAACTTCCACCATGAGGGGAAGAAAAACCTCCTATGAAAGGAGAGAAGGGGGAGAGCAGAGCTCCCAAAGCTTATTTGCAGCAAGCAAAAAGGAAAGAAACAAGGGGGAGAGGAAGGAGGAGAGGTGGCCGGAGGCCGGAGGCCTCCTCCCCCTCCCCAAACGGCTCTATAACCAAAACCCTAGAAAAATAGAGAGAGAAGCTCTCAAAAGTCGACTAGTGTTCTTTATGTATAGTTCGGCACAGTACTTGATCATGAAAAGATTTGTTTCAAATTTGAATCTAAGAATGATTGAATGAATTCTAAATTGGATATTGAGCTCTCAGCTGATCAGAAATCAAAAAAAAATCTATATGTGAAATGCAACCATTTAAATAGGAATAATTTATATATCCGATGATAGACCGTCATGTTACAATTTTCAAACCCAATTGATAAATTTTGAACTAATTATTTAGAAGACTCAAAGCACCATTTGCCAATATAGATAAAAATATTAGGTCTGTTTGGTGCAACTTCTAAAATACAGAAAGTCAATAATTAAAAAAAAAGGGATAAACTATCAATTTGTCCTAATAGTTAGATTTAATTCTCATTAAGTCTTATTAAAAATAAGTCCTAATAAAATTATCGCTTAAAATAATTTTTTGTGATAATTTTTTATATATGTTGTTAAAAATTAACAATTAGTAATTTTTTTGTCACAATTTTTATAAATTGGCGCCATAACTTACAATTAGTGACTTTTTCTATCACTAAAACTTATAATTAATGATATTTGTGACAGAATTTCTAAACTGTCATTGAAAATTAACAATTACTGACATTTTTTAATAGTGTTTGATAAAAAATATCATTAATTATCATAGAACCTATTAGATAATAAACTCTTCTATTAAAAAAAAACTAAAAATATTTCTTTTTATTTTTTAATAATTATTTTTTTCAACTTATTTATCTTAAAAATTATAAACAAAAATGATATCAAATATTTTTAAATAAATAATTTTAAACAACACACAGTCCTAATATATGGAATAATATTATATGTATTAATTAATATATTAATTAATGTACTAATTAATAATATGACATTATTTAAGAGATTTTTAAAATTTATAATGTGATTAATAAATGAAATTAATAATAATATTATAATTAATATTAATACATTAATTAATATATTAATTGGCACATATGTCCCCACGATAATGTATCCTTAGAAATTGGAAATTGGAAGTGTCAGCATTCACAGGTCGAACGGTCGTCAGTGTCATCGACAACAACGCCACACCACACCATTCCTTCCATGCCCGACCCCTCTTATTTTCATAAGTATTCTCTGTATGTGCCTACACGTTGTCTGTACATTTTACATATACGAATAGGAATAAGGGTGATGCACCAATAAATCTCAAATTAACAATTTATACACTATTTAGTCCTAAAAATTTTCTTATAGACTGAAAGGTTCCATTATAGGGAAATTGACCATAGAGGACATATACATCAAATATCATCATCATCAAAACAACATCAAACATCACAACATTATTATCAAAACAAAATCAAACATCACAACATCATTATCAAAACAACATCAAACATCATCATCAAAACAACATCAAACATCACAACATCAACATCAAACAACATCATCAAAACAACATCAAACATCATCATTCAAACAACATCAAACATCACAACATCATCATCAAGCATCATCATCATCATCAACAACACAACGTCACAACATCAAACAAAAAAAAAAAATCAAACATTAACATATACATTATAATGGTTCAACACATTTCCTAAACCCTAACAACCAATTGCTGTGTCGAAGAAGAAACCCTAGAATTTTCACATTGATTCCATATGGGAATCAAGAAGCAAAACATCTTATTCTTTTGCTTCATCGATCGGGAATGAAGATACATGCGAAGACATACATAGTGTGTGAGAGAGAGAGAGAGAGAGAGAGAGAGAGAGAGAGAGAGAGAGAGAGAGAGAGAATCTGAGGAGTTGAGAGGGAGAGAAGTGAAGATAGATCTGATCTGATAGGATCTTGGGTTATTCTTCGTAAACATCATCCGCCGCCGCCACTTGAGCTTGATTCTGCAATGGCGTCCCCTGCCGCTGCCGCTTCTGGTTTGAAGGAAAAGCGAACCCCAAAGGCAAATCAGTTTCAACCGTCGGCTGATTTTGCTACCGGAAAGAACAGATCGACGACGGGCGATAGAAGAGAAGATGGGAAGAGGAAGGAGAAAGAGGAGAAGAGCCGATTGGGATTGGAGATGATGAATTGCAGAGGCCTTATGGCCATCAATGTGATCCGTCCCAAGGAGTACTGGGATTACAAAGCCCTCACCGATCAATGGGGGGAACATGACGATTATGAGGTTGTGAGGAGGTTGGGAGAGGGAAATACAGTGAGGTTTTCGAAATCGGACGCCGAGGAAGTTCTGGACGTTTACATGTTCCATTTTTTTTTTTTTTTTTATGGGTTTGGTTCGAAATCGATTTCTGCGTATTGGGTTAATTTAGGTCTGATCTGTTCGTTGGGATTGTAAGAAGTTAGAGTTTCAAAGGTTTAGGGATTGATTGGTTTGTGTTACTTCTGATGTTCACCATGTTGATGATGTAGCTATTGTTCATGATGATGTTGATGATGTAAAAACCCTAGGCGTTCTGATGATGTTTGATGATTTTGCTAATGTTTTGATGATGTTGATAATATATGTTTGATGTTGTTTTAATGATGATATTTGATGTTATTTTGATGATGATGTATAAATGGGACTAAATGGTGCATAAGAAAACTTTTAAGACTAAATGGTTCAACTTTTTAGAAAATAAGATTTATGAGTAAATTTTCCTAGGAATAATATTATATGTATTAATTAATATATTAATAGATAATGTGAAATCAGTGATAATAATGTAACACTAATTAATTGATAGTGTTACATGTACCAATTAGTGTACCAATACAAGATATGATATTATTATTAACTTCACTCATTAATGACATTACAAATACCAAAAACCTCTTAAATTATGTCACATCATCAATTAGTACACTATTAATTAGTGCATATAGTATAATTCCTAATTAATACACTAATATTTATTAATTAATACATATATAGCTATTAATACATATATAGTGCCACCGATACTAATCGATGATACTATATACACCAATTAGTGTATACATTAATGTACCAATTAATATTATAATATTATTAATTATCTTATTTATTATACAAATTATTAATACTTAAAATCTTTAAAATTATTAGTACATTAATATATATATTAATTAGTGCATACAT
Organism: Camellia granthamiana; assembly: GCA_036172215.1. Taxonomy (NCBI): domain Eukaryota; kingdom Viridiplantae; phylum Streptophyta; class Magnoliopsida; order Ericales; family Theaceae; genus Camellia; species Camellia granthamiana. The sequence continues at coordinate 7,054,848 of CM069911.1, read as the reverse complement.
ATTAATTAATTAATTAACACTATATCAATTACACACACCCATACATACATACATACATACATACATACATACACACACACTCAGATTTCATTTCAGACCTCTCTCTCTCTCTCTCTCTCTCGTATTCGTGTAACAGTTCTTTTCTGCGAAAGATAAATCTTTACTGCCAATTCATGTCGGTATGTACTCCAATTTCTCTCTCTAAAAAGCCCTAATTTGATCCATTTCATCTTAATTATTATGGCTCGATTTTTATTTCCGTCTTTCGATCACTTTTTTATTTTTTCGATTCTTGAGATTTTTTTTTGTCTTTGTTGATTCGATTTGGCTGTTTATTGATCTTTCGATTGCTATGGATTTATTCCTGCTATGTGTTAATTTGGATAGAAAGAGTTAATCTGAAGCTGGTTTGGTGATTAATGATGTTTCGTTGTAATGAGATATATGCGTTGCTTATATGTAGTTGAATTACTTTGAAATCTCGGTTGTGGTTTGTAAATTGTGAAGTTGGCGATTGTGTTTTTTTTTTAATTTTTAATTTTTTTTTATCTTCTCTCATCTTTTTCAATTTGCTAGAATTGTTATGTGTAATTTTCATCATTTTGTTTCTTTAATATGTTGGTCTTTTGAGATTAAATGTGATTGATTTGATATTGTTTGTTGTATTTTTCTGGATGGGAAACTGATGATTTTCACTATTTAGTGACTGAAAATTTAAAAATAAAAGTTCCCTACTGATTGGGTTACTTCAACCATGTTATAATAATACATTATATTTTTATAGTTACTTGCCTTATATAATGATCTGAGAGTTTTGATGATTCCTTGAGTTTTTGTTGGAGATCTTTCCTGATGTTTTTTCTTTTTGTTACACGGTATTGGCCAATTTAGCGAGAAAATTTAGACGAACCGAGGAGGGAATAGAGTGCCACAATTGACAATCCCACCAAATGGATGTTATTATGTCTAATATTCCAACTTTGATCTCTGAGTAACAAACAAGACATGGGTTAGGTTACTTATGCCTTGTTTTCTTGTATTATTATATCTCCTACTTCTTTTTAGGTTGATCTCTGAGCATTTCTGTTTCTAATCCATGCCAATATATAAGAATGTTGTTAAGTACCTTCACTTTGTATTAAAATGCTTTTTCCAAATTGATAACATCTAATTTGTATAAATTCAAAGATATTATCATTTTGTTCCTGCATGAATGCAGAAGTTGTATACTTGCAACTGGATTATTCCTGCTACATCTTTTATTTTTCTTTTATTATTATTTTTTTTCTTTCTTCGATTCTGTTTTATATTTCTTTTTTTGATCCAAGGGAAAAAAAAATTCTATAGGGATGAGAAAAAGCTTATTTTTGAGTTGGACAAGAGATAGATTGTTGACTGTTATGTTTGGGCATAATGAGGAAGGGACTTTTGCACAGATTTTTGTGTGGAATTAGGTTGATCAATTGGATTGACCATGAAAATCCTTTTGGGAGTTTGCACTTTGCAGCAAACCAGTTGAGGGCATAATATGGGTGGTTATGTTTGAATTATTTTCTTGAACATGAATGATCTACTTGGGCTAGTTACTTTTGGTGGACGCAGACTTCGCCATGCCTAGTGAAGATTTTGGGAGTTCTAGGAGTATGCTAAATCAGGGAGTGGAAGTAATTGGTTTATGAGTTATTCTGTGTGTTTTTACAAATTTTTTTTTGGCCTTCTTTTTCAATTTTTTTTTTTCTTTGATAAATTCAAAATATGTTGTGTGTGTGAGCGTGCCTGTCTGCGGAATACACCTCGTGCCTAGGGAAGACAAAAATCTTCATCTCCATCTCACACCTCGTAAAATTTTGATTATCGCCAAAGTTCTTTTCCCCATGGATGGGTTGGTTAAATGATCGTAGTTATTTGAAAAATCATTTTTTTGGTGATTCTAATTTTTGATGCATGTATTGTTTTACTCAATGACTGCCAGTCTTGTATGTTGACGTTCTCAAGAAAAGGAATTGATGAATTAATGAATTGTTGTTCTATGCTTCTTGTATCGTTTTTTCATGGGTACTTCCATGGTATCAATGACCATGCAGGCATTATATTTTTCAAGTGATGGGAGAAATGCATTCATAATTTCTTATCGTTACTATAAGAATTTTGATGCCTAATCAAACAACCCTTTACAATAGTCCATAAACTTTGAATATCTTTTGTTAAATAATGCAAAAATTTAAAAATCATGCCCCCATAGTAAGCATGCTCTACTCTTCATGTGCCATGTTTGATGCCATTTCGCACCAAATTAATATGAACCTTAAATGGCTTCTATTTAGTATGTCTGATCAGTGGAACCTTAACCTTAACCTGTCTCATGAAAACAACAGTGAATTAGAAATTTGCTTTGCAAGGAGTATTTGTAATTTTTTTTGGGTCTAAATTATCCATTTCCTTCTTCCCTCTGACAGGAAAAGGGACAACCATTGCCAAAGTTTGGCGAGTGGGATGTGAATGATCCTGCATCAGCTGAGGGATTTACTGTAATCTTTAATAAGGCCAGGGATGAGAAAAAGACTGGTGGCAAACCTGAGTCACCAGCAAAGTCAGATTCTAATCTTAATCATGGAGTGGAACCAGTCAAGCCTCCTGCTGTGAGTCGTTCTTTGCTTATTCACTGTTGCACCATCAGTTTGCATTTCTAATTGGCCACAAAGGCTTTGTTTCTTGGAAAATAATTTTGAATTTCAAAAATTTAGGAAAACTTACAAAACTAGAAAAAAAAATTGGAAAATAACTTTCCAGACATTGATGCTATGTGATTGATTTAATACTAACGGTAAAGAACCTTTCTCAAATCATCAGCACACAAAAGTAGCAGTAGAACTTCATTGGCGAGAGCTAGCTTTTCTTTTGCTTGTGTTTTTCTTTTTCATGGGGCAATTTCATTTACATAGCTTTTTCTTGTATAAAAAATGTACTGATTTACAGAAAAAATGGTTTTGCTGCGTGCAACCGCAAGCAGAATCTTGATGAGGTCGTCTCTGTGCAAGAGCTTCAATAGAAGAGCGTGTTCATTGTTCGCCCCACCATATTTTCCTAAAGATAGGAGCTGTAGAGTGATGATGGTCTTGAATCCATTTTTAATGCTATAATACTGTGTTGGTGTGGGGAAAGAGTAAAGATGAAAAAAAAAAAGGGGAAAAAGACGAGACTTTATTGTATTGTGTATCTATATGTGTACTGATTTGGTGGCTTACACCATATGAAGCTTACTATTTGTTTCCCTACCTTGTGGTATGGGTTGTGGAGCTTTCTTCTCTGAATTTTTTTTTTTCCTTTTCTTTCTGAAAGAAAAAAAGAAGGAAAAAAAAAAAACTCATCTTGTCTTTATTTGTTTTCTGGAGTATTTTTGGTTCATTCCTTTTCTACATCAGGACATGGTGGGTGTTTTTTGTTTTCATTTCCTGGAAACACAGATTGTGTGTTGGTGGTTGTTTTTCGTTTTCATTTTCTGAATACACAAATTTGTGTGCGTGGGCGTGTGGGTGAGTGACTGTGTATGTTAAATTTGTGCCCATGATTGTTGACACCATAATATGCTTGATCATGATTACACATATGAGTGATATTTATCTAACAGCCCTTTCCTTCTCTTGGGTGGCCAGCAAACCAATAGTCAACCATGATGAACAGTCGCAACCATTTTAGTGCCTGGACCACCATAGCTACAGTCCCATTGTCATCGCAGCAATGCCAAAATGATCACAAAGTAAGCTATGGTCTACTGATATTTTACCCAGGCTGGTTTTAAGTGCTGAGAAAGATGTAACACAGAGAAACACCAACAAACTAGCAAAATATTTAAAGATGGTTTCTTAATTTAATCATCGGACAGTCACAAAGCCTCCATTTTAAATTAATTTAATCATCGGACAGTCACAAAGCCTCCATTTTAAATTACCAATGGTAACCCTATACATAAATCTTTAGAGAAGGCACAACAAAGCTCAAAAGTTTTGGTTCCAAGGTTCTACAACAATAAATATCCAAACACTATACTAAACCTAAACTCTGGACATCCCCGTCTTCCGTTCAAAGAGCCGTTGTAAAAGGTAAACTTGGAGAATGCTAGCCCCGATTAGAGCAACTGATTCGTAAAAAGCTTTGTGAATTGCCCGCTTGCTCATTTGTTCATTCACTGCATTCCAATTCGAAAAAGCATATAGTCAAATTACATAACAATCAACTTAGTTAACTACGCAACCATGTGTCTTCAAACAATTTCATCCAAAAAAACTGATATAATCATAGCAGTCTACTCTAACAAGCAATAGTTAATATTCCTTTGTGTTATAAGTTTTTCTGAGCTTTACAGACAATTGTATCCCTTCATCCTATCAAATTTGAAGATGAACGGTGGGTGTTTTATCATAAATTAAAATAATTTCACAATGCACCTAGCTCTTTGGAGATTATAATAGGAAGAAGTTGACTCAGCCTATTCGAGAGGGACTTCATGATCACCTTGTAACTAAAATTACATAGACTGATTGGCCTGAAGACACATTTTATATAACACCAAAGTCAACTAAAAGTTTATCTCAGCCCCTCAGACAAGTGTTTGATGTTTATATAAAACCAAAATCGATTAAAGTTTGTTTCACCCTCATTCATTGTATGGTAACATATCTTCCCCCTGGGATCCAGTGGTTGCACAGGAAGCTCGACAAAGTTTAGTTAACTTTCTAGCACAGTTAATTAGCATCAAACAGAGTTTTGGTATGTTCATTAAGCACAAACAAACATGGCTTTGAGCATGCTAAACTAGAAAATTCAAAATGCCTCAAGAAATAATGTTCTTCCCATCAAATTTTTTTGAAGCAGAACAAAAACTGGCGTAGTGAAGTCCAAAATGCCAAGAAATGAGAAATATGTTAGTGTAGAGCCAAAATTAGCATGAAAATGCATTTAGTGTTCTAAGAGATACCTATCGCCTGGCGTTCAGTCTGAGCCTCTATCCAATGCTGCTCAAACTGAATGTTGTATAAAGCCTCCTCCAACTTCGATATTTGTTCTAACAAAGGGTTCAAATGCTCTGCAGATGCACATGAAAGTCATGATAAGTTCTACACTTAAAAGGGCTCGCCAGATCAAGAAATATATATAGTACATAAAAAGCATGGAAAAATGGCTTCACCATCTTTTGCATGCTGATCATGGTATGAGAAGTGGGCTTCATGCACATCAAAATCGACGGTTTCATGATAAGGAGACTTGTTAGTGAAGCAGAAACGGTGGATTCCACTCTGATGAGCCACAAACTCGAACTTCTCACTCGTCTTGTCACGGAAATCATGAATCTGATTACCGGAAGGTCCCTTCACCTGATAATCTCAGCAAATTTGCAAGATCAGTCATGTCTTTTTGCAGAAAAAGAACCAATACATGCATAAACCAATTAGATTGCCCGCATAAAATTTTCCAAGAAAAAGAATGGAGACCCACTCAATCAAGCAAGCTTTCCTTTTGCTGCAAAGATGACTAATATAAGAAGTTACTATATGTTTCGTCCTCATTAGAAGCATTAGTTTGTTATTTCACTAATGATAAAGAAGTAACATACATCACTATAGAAGACACTTAAAACTGATGTTTACTATCTGGATTTGTATTAAAAAAAAAAGTGGGAATGAACGGAATCGTGAAATCAATGGTCCCAAAAGGGGGCCACTGGTTCAGTGATTAAAACTCAGCTTATCAACCTTGAGGTTGTTGGTTTGAACCTTGAGGTTTTACAATAGATCTTTCCATCTTTCCACAACTTTTTGCCACTAAGTTCAAAGATTTGTTTCACATCAAGTTTGAATCATTCAAAACATATAATACTGAAAATAGCAATGTCTTCGAGAACACATTCAACTAATTTGTGTTGAATGATGATTAATTTTCATCCAGATCAGGAATTTCAAATTTACGCTATGTTTGGATCTATTTCACTCATTTTTCCCTTCCCTTTATTTTCCCTCGACAAATTCAAGATCCAAACAATGCCTTAGGGACCAAAACCATGACAATTCTAGCAAATTGTCAGTCCTTCATTCCATAATAGCTAGTTTACCAAACAGCTTCTTTTATGAAAATCCAACAAATAGCTGTGAACTAACTACATAAACCCAACTGGGTAAGAATTTTGTGGTTTACACAATCAAATACCCAAAAACAAAAAAGTAGATCTTACCACAAGATCAACCCCATCTGGAGCATAATGCCATGATCCCTCGGACTTAATTACAACAAACGATAAATGAACGGTGTCCCCATCGTATTCCACATTGTGCGAGAAACATTCCTCCCTATCTATCACAAATCTGATCCCAATCACCCCTCGAATGCTCCATAAAATTGCCAGTGTTGCAATCATGGCGAATTCAAGGGACCGTGTTTTCATCTGAATTACAATTCAAATGTGCACGAAATCATTATTCATCACAATGCAAAACTACTTTCACAAATTGACAGGGTAAAAAAAAAATGGAAAGAAAATTTCGCAATCACCCTGTTTGTTTCCGGAGAAAAAAGAAAAGAAGAAGAAGAAGAAGAACTTTTCTGAAATTCGACGGAAAATAAAATGGAATTTGAAATCATGAAAAAAAGGAATTGCGAGAATTCGGAGGGGGGAGAAGAGAGAATTTACCATTTTTGTGTTGAAAGAATCTGAGGAAGCGAAGCTGATCTATATAGATATTATATAGATGTATGTAATAGAATAGATTAGTTATGGCTATGTAGAGAAGAAGGTATTATTGAAGTAATAGTTGGAGATCGAACAACGAAGACGAACCGTGTTTAATCTGTTCCCGACCGTGAGATTCGACCATTTGACCTCCGTTCGGGAAGTAGGTTATTTTTGGTTTTTTGATTTTTTTAACTTGAATTACAAAGTTTGGTTTGGGAAGAATTTTTTGGTTTTTTAGGTTTTTTTTATGAGGGAAAAGTGTAATGATTATGGATTGTATGTGATATTTTGTTTGTTGTGGTTAAAATAGCCTATTTTATCTTTTGTGACTATTTTAATCACAAATCAACTTGCCAAACAACACTAAAATGTGTTTGTGTTTGTGTTTTTGTTGAAAAAACTTACATATATATATATATATTTAATACTATGACATCATCCCTCCACTCAGGCGCAGTAATATATATATATTTGGATAAATTACACTCACACAATTTTGAATTTAATATATATCATCTATTGACATTTGAGAAAGTACACTAACCATTTTGTTATTGTAATTATTTAGACGGAATAAAGATATTGAACTCTTGTACTGTCTCTTTTCTTATTTTACTTTACTTTTTTTTTTTCTTTTTTTTTTTTTCCAATGTAATTTTTTCTATTTTTTTATTAGGAGTTGTTACCTTTTATATAAGTAGGGGCTTGTGAAATGAAACTATTAATCATAGGGTGAAAATGTAATTTTCAAAACGTCAAGGGGTAAAATGTAATTGGATCAAATCTCAAGGAGAGTCAGTGTAATTTATCTTTTTTTTTTTTTTGGAAGGAAGGGAGAATGGACCAGTAATATTTAATTATTAATATTTATAAAATTAATAATTAATTTAAAATTATTTTTACAAAGACACATTGAGGTTGGTTTGGGAAGTGGTTGCCTTTTTGGCTTTTTAACTTTTTAACTATTTTAGCCTGGGGCTAAAAAATCTCGTTTGGAAAGAGCTTTTTGACTTTTTTGACTTTTTGTGAGAGAAATAATATAATGATCATAAGTTATATGTGATATTTTGTCTTATTATACTAAAAAGCTTATTTTGTCTTTCTGTAACTAAAATAGCTCCAAACCCAACCCAGTCTTTCTTTCCAAACGAAGCCTAACTAGTATACTAATTGATGATGTAACATAATTTAAGATATTTTTTGTATTTATAATTTATATAATAAGTGGGGTCAATAATAATATCATAACTAATATTGATACACTAATTAGTATACTAATTAATATATGTAACACTACCGAACAACTAAAATTTTTAGTGTCAGACTGTCAGTCAAAGTACACTTTTATTTCTCCACTTTGGAAAATAGGGAAAAGCAATCTTTTGGCTTTTTTAAATATATATATATATATATCTATATAACAATGGAAGGGTTTATTTGAAAATGTCTTTGAAATTAATGGTTCAGATCTATCTAATTTAAAAAGCAATAGCTCAGATTTATTTTTAAAAATATCTCTCTCACAAACTATCTTTAATGGTTTAGATTTGTCCAATTTAAAAACAATGACTGAGGTTGAAAAGAGTTTCAATGGTCTAGATTTATCAATGACTAAAATTCAATGGTTCAGATTTGTTTACCTACTACTCTCACCAACCCACTGCACTTACCAGGTAAGGCACTCTTTACATCATATGTATCAATGAACAAAGCTCTGAGAAAGCTTTGAAGAAGGAAGAAAGCTTTGAAGAAGGAAGAACACAGCTCAATCGAAAGCTCTCTTCTCCACCATCACCAGGTAAGGCACTCTTCTCTTCTCTGTTTTTTTTTTTTTTTTCATCATCCCATCATCCCCGCCTTCAGTTTGAATGCTAAACAATGGCTCAGATTTTTTTTACCTCCAGTTTGTTTTTTTCTGAAGCAAAAAAAAAAAAAAAAAATTCTGAAGCAAAAAATTTACGTACTCTGTCTCTACAAAAAATTCGGAGGGTTGAGATTATATTTATCAAAATTCTGAAGCAAAAAATTCTGATTTGTTTGTTTTAGCTTTTTCCCTCCAAAATGTATCTCTTCACTTACTCTGTCTCTCTTTTCCAAAATTCTGAAGCAAAAGCTCTCTTTTGATTTGTTTGTTTTAGATTCATCTCTTTCTCTTCTTACATACTCCACCAACTCTCCATTTTCCTCACTGGTTTTAGCAATCTCCAGCTACTCTTCATAGGTGACACTCCTATTCTTCTCTGCTCTTTCACTTTTCTAAACTATGAAATGGGTTTCTATTTTTGTAAATATTAATGGATTTTATATGATGGATTTTGATTTCATTGATGGATTTTCTATTTTGGTTCCATTTTCCCATGTTTCAACTATATATGATGGATTTTGATTTCATTGAAGTGGGTTTATGATGGGCTGAAAATTTACATTTTCTTTTTGTACGTTTGAAATAAGTTGCAAATATGATAGGTTTATATATTTCTATTTCATTGATGGGTTTTATCAACTGACCTATGATTATAATGGGTTTCGATTTTGGTTTTGATTTCTATAAAATTGTATTTTGGTTTCGTATTTTGAAATGGGTTTCTATTTCGATTTTGGATTTCTATGAAATGAGTTTTGATTTTAGGTTCATATTGGTGGGTTTCATATTGGTGTGTTTCAGAAAAGTATTGAATAAGATTTCTATAAGTAAATGGGTGCTGATGACATGGGTTTTTATTTTGGGATTGAAATATTAGCATTCTGTCTTTGATTTGATTTTGTTGTATTATAGGGCTGTTTGCACCCTGTTAATTTTCCTTTTCTTAATTCATTGTCTATCAAAACAAACATATCCATGTTTCAGCAAATATCTGAGACTCATCTGAGAGTATGTGAATTGCCAAATTTATAGATAATCAAATGTTATTGATTGTTTCTTAAGTCCTTGCATGCATTGCAAAAGTGTTTTAGTGAGATGCCTTACTGAAAATGCATGTGAACCAAATTTTTTTCATATAACTAGCTCTTATATTATTGATGAATTGAACAGTCTAATAGGGGAGTTTAAAAAACTCCATTAGAAGTATGCAAGGAGTGAGCTTTTCTCCTTGGTTTTCTCTTTCTTTTTTTGTTTTGTTTTGTTTTTGTTTTTGTTTTTGTTTTTTTTTTTTCTTTTTCTGATAGTATTGTGCATACAACGCACTCTATTCTAATACATGGTCACCTTTTGAAAAACTTGGCAAAAATTCTTAGCCTATTACATTACTCCCCTTTACATTTTTTATTTTCCTCCTCATCTCCTCCTCATCCTCACTGCAATTTTCATTCCCAAACTCTTAACATTGGTGTTATTTGCAGATTTTCAGGTCACCTGGTAAACCGCTTGTGCCTGCTGTTTCTAGACACGTCCAAGGTATTTTTTTTTAAAAAAAAAAAACTGGCTCTCTTAAACTGTTTTTCAAGAATAGTATTATTGTTGCTTCATGAAGCCAATTTATGACATCTATTAAAGCATTCCAATTTATACATGAAACACAATTAATGAAATTTATGACATCTATTAAAGCTCTGTTATTAGAGTCGTACGATTCGCAATTTAAATCGTACGATTCGATTCGATTCGGTGGGTAATCGATACGAACGGGTTGTGTGAATCGCAAATAACTATGAATCGGAGGTTAATCGGTGAACCGAATTGATGAATCGTGAATCAATTGGATTTGTTAAAATCGATGTTTGGCTTTCTTTTTTGGTTTTTTATTGTTGGATAAGGGTTTACAAAACCTTAATCAAAAGCCCATTTTATTTTGCACCTTGTTTTTGGTGATAATAATTCCTATAATCTATTAAATGCTGCTGTTGAGGATTAGTTTTAATAGCAAAAACAAAAATGTTAAACATTTTAAAAATTTTATCAAATGTTAAATAAACTAAAATTTTGTATTGTGTTTTTTTCTTTAATAATCAATTGGGTTTCAACACCCACTTCTCTCTCTTTATCAAATGGGGGTTAAGGAAAAATGGATTTCAAATTAAGAATCATTTTTATTTCATCTTAGTTAAATGGGTTGAGACTCTTTATAATTATCAATGGTCATAATTATCAATAGTCATATTTTTACTCACCAAATATGGGTTGACAAAATGACAGTTTGTTAGAATTTTAAAAATTTTATCAAATGTCTCAAAATATAAAATAAAATTCTGTATTGTGTTTTTTTTCTTTAATAATCAAGTGGGTTTCAACACCCACTTTTCTCTCTCTCTCTCTCTCTCTCTATCAAATGGGGGTTAAGAAAAAATGGATTTCATGTTAAGAATCATTTTTATTTCATCTTATGGGTTGAGACTTTCTTTCAAAAAAAATTCTGAAGCAAAAATCTCATTGAACCCTACCAATGACAATTACATTCGGACCACACTGAAATTGAAACATTAAAGGGTGTCTTTCTATTTCTGTAAATATTGAAATGGGTTAAAAATATGATGGATTTTGATTTTGTTGCATTATAGGGCTGTTTGCACCCTGTTTTATTTTGTTGCATAATCCAAAGCCCATTTTATTTTGCACCCTGTTTTTGATGATAATAATTCCTATAATCTATTAAATGTTGCTGTTGAGGATGAGCTTTAATAGCAAAAACAAAAATGTTGAACATTTTAAAATTTTTATCAAATGTCTCAAAATACAAAATGAAATTCTATATTGTGTTTTTTTCTTTAATAATCAATTGGGTTTCAATACCCATTTCTCTCTCTCTATCAAATGGGGATTAAGGAAAAATGGATTTCAAATTAAGAATCATTTTTATTTCATCTTAGTTAAATGGGTTGAGACTCTATTTAATTATCAATAGTCATATTTTTACTCACCAAATATGGGTTGACAAAATGACGGTTTGTCAGAATTTTAAAAATTTTATCAAATGTCTCAAATGTCTCAAAATAGAAAATAAAATTATGTATTGTGTTTTTTTCTTTAATAATCAATTGGGTTTCAACACCCACTTCTCTCTCTCTCTATCAAATGGAGGTTAAGGAAAAATGAATTTCATGTTAAGAATAATTTTTATTTCATTTTATGGGTTGAGACTCTCTTTAAAAAAAAATTCTGAAGCAAAAATCTCATTGAACCCTACCAATGAAAATTACATTCGGACCGCACTGAAATTGAAACATTAAAGGGTGTCTACCTCTAATAATGCACCAAAGCTCTCAAAGGATTGATAACTAACCCATAATCTATTAAATGCTGCTGTTGAGGATGAGCTTTAATAACAAAAACAAAAAATGTTAAGAGATTTTAAAATTTTTATCAAATGTCTCAAAATACAAAATGAAATTATGTATTGTGTTTTTTTCTTTAATAATCAATTGGGTGTTGTTTTTATTTCATCTTAGTTAAATGGGTTGAGACTCTTTTTAATTATCAATGGTCATAATTATCAATAGTCATATTTTTACTCACCAAATATGGGTTGACAAAATGACGGTTTGTTAGAATTTTTTATTTTTGTGATTTTTATTTTATTCTTTTTCAATTTTTTGTTTGATTTCTGATTGTGTTTTGTTCTTATTTGCAAATTGTTTCTCGACGCTCTGGTTAGTACTTCGATCTCTGTTTTTTTGGATTTTCTCTCTCTCTCTCTCTCTTTTTTTTTTTTTTAAAGTTTGACGGTTGATTGATGAGAGAAAGAGGAAAAAAGCATTGTTGTTTGAATCTTATGCATTGTTGTTGTTTTTTTTTTTTGTTCTTACTTGCAATTTGAATATTATGCATTGTTGTTTGGTATGTGAGAAAAAGGAAGGAAAAGGAAATTGAAAGTTTTAACTTTCTTCACCGTTTCATTGCTTATAAAACATATAATTAAAAATAAATAAATAAATAGAACTTTTGAATGGAAAGTATGGAAAAATGGGTTAAGGAAAGATATTTGTGATTAAATAAGCTACTGTGTAGTACTCATGGGAGTAAATAAGTTACTATGTAGTATAATTTTTATGAGAGTATTGAAAACGACATTTGTAATTATATAGATAAGACAAAAGATATTTGCAATTATCCATTTATTTGTAATTATAAATTTTTATTGTAGTTTTTTACTTAATTTTTTTCACATTTTAAAATGCAAAATTAGTAATTAAATTTCTATATTGAAGTTTTGCTAAAATTTTATTCATAATTTATATTTTTTTATAATTTACTTTTTTTTTGTTTTTTTGTTTTTGGTGTGGTATACATTAGTTGTTAGTACAAAACGTGGGCAATACAATCCATAAGAATTTAACTGTTGTTAATGCAAAATTACTATATAGAATCAATCGCAAAATCATATATTGCAGTAGTTCTTCATTTTGGCAAATAGAGAAAAACGATGAAGATTTCTATGACACTATTTAAATTTTCTTCTGTCCTTTTTAATGTATATTGAAGATATAAAAAAATTATAATTTGCCTTCAATCCTGTAGTAGTTCAATTACTCTAAATCAGTTTGATTTATTTTCTTTATGGCAATTACTAAATCTCATTCTGCTTTCTTACAGTAATATTTCATGTCAACAATCATTTTTATTTCATCTTAATCAAATGGGTTGAGGTTCTCATTAATCATCAATGGTCATATTCTTACTTATCAAACATAAAAATAGATTCGTACATATTTTCAGTGTTGAGGAGTGCTCTTACTAATTGTTTTTATTTATTTTTTTTATTTTTATCCTTTTGTCTCAGATTTCTTTAGTTTTGATTCTCAAGCAGATACTTAGGTTGGGAGGTCTTTCCTTTGTAATTCTTTATTGGTTCCCTACTTTCTTTCTTGAATTGTAGTGGGTTAATGAATGAACTCTCTCAGATTTCTTTAATGCTTTGGAATTTTCATGTTTGGTCTTAGAATTTTCAATAATTAGATTAAACATTAAGCTTTTAATGTTTGATTTAAAAAAAAAGTCTAATATAGTGTGTATAGTTATGTATCTTGGTATATAGCTATTCAATTTCTAGAGAATACTTACGTGTCTTCTTTTTTTTTTTTTTTTTTTTTTTATAAATAATAGGAATGTATGATGAATTATGTGAATACTTATGTTTTTTTTTTTTGAATAATGATATACAAGTTCATTTTTGTATACAAAATCATTTATTGCGATAGTTCTATATTTTGGCCTACATTTTGCGATAGTTCTACAAAATCATTTATTGCGATAGAGAAAAATGATGAAGATTTCTATGATAGCATTTAAATTTTTTTCTATCCTTTTTAATGTATATTGAAGACATAAAAAAATTATAATTTGCCTTCAATCTTGTAGTAGTTAAATTTCTCCATCTGTGATATACATGCACATACAAACTTCTTAAAATAGGTTATTAATTAAAATATGTTATGAGGTTGTTAATTCTGTGTCAATTAATTTTTCTTTATGGCAATTATTAAATCTCATTCTGCCTTCTTACAGTTATATTCCATGTCAACAATCATTTTTATTTCATCTTAATCAAATGGGTTGAGGTTCTCATTAATCATTAATGGTCATATTCTTATTCGTCAAATATGAAAATATATTCGTGTACATTTTTAGTGTTGAGGAGTGCTCTTACTAATTATGTTTTTCTTTTTATCCTTCTGTTTCAGATTTCTTTAATTTTGCTTCTCAAGCAGATACTTAGGTTAGGAATTCCCTCCCTTGCAATTCTTTATTAGTTCCTTGCTTTCTTTTTTAAATTGCAGTGGGCTAATGAATGTTCTGGATTAATGAATGAACTCTCTTAGATTTCTTTAATGCTCTGGATTAATGAATTTTCATGTTTGGTCTTCGAATTTTCAATAATTAGATTACACATTAAGCTTTTAATGTTTGGTTTAGAAAGAAGTCTAATATAGTGTGTATAGTTATGTATCTTGGTATACAGCTGTTCAATTTCTAGAGTATACTTTTTTTTTTTATTTTTTTTATTTTTTTTTATAGTTGGAACGTATGATGAATTATGTGAATGCTTATGCCTTTCTTTTTTTTTTTAATAATGATATACAAGTTTATTTTTTATACCCATTTTATAGACCCAGTGATGTGTCAAGAAGATGATTGGTTGATAATTAGATAATATTTAATTATCAACCAGTCCTCTTCTTGACATATCACTGGACCTATAAAATAAGTCTAACTTAAAAGATTTTGTTACAAGTTCATTTTTTATTAAAATTTTCAAGTTCATTTTGTTACAAGTTCATATTTAATTATCAACCAGTCCTTTTCTTACAGTTACAAGTTCATTTTTTTTAATTTTTACAAAGATTTTGTTACAGTTTAATTTTGTAATATGATAGGTCCTTTTTTCTTTTTTTTTTCCCCATCTCTCTTAGGCTGTATTTGGATTTAGGATTTGAAGGGAATTTGTTGATTGAAAGGAAAAAGGAACATAAAAAAGTTAACCCTTTTTATTTGATGACTCTTATTTTTTTTTGCTTTTAGTGAACTGTTTTTAATTTGGTTTTTTATTGAACTGCTATTTTAAAATGTTTAGGCTTCTCTCTCTTTAAAAGGAGTCCAGTTTATTTAGCTTTTTCAATTTTATTTTTGGAATTTTTCAAAAAAAAAAAAAAAAAAGACTTTTTAGATGTTTATCAGGACCTTTGAAAAAACTTAAACTTATTTTAAAATTTTGTTTTAATAATTTTTAATGATTTTTATGAGAGTATTACTCCTTGGAGTAAATAAGCTACTGTGTAGTATAATTTTTTATGATGTGTATTGAAAAAGACATTTGTAATTATATAGATAATACAAAAGGTTGTAATTTTCTAGTTACAGTGTGGTAAGCCCTTTTATAAATTTTTATTGTAGTTTTTTACTTATTTTGTTTTCACATTTTAAAATGCAAATTTAGTAATTAAATTTATGTAATTAAGTTTTGCTAAAATTTTATTCATTATTATAATTTATATTTTTTTATAATTTACTTAGTTGTTAGTAGGAAAAATGGGCAATACAATCCATAAGAATTAACCTTTGTCAATGCAAAGTTATTATATAGAATCAACCACAAAAATCATGTATTGCAATAGTTTTACATTTTGGCCAATAGAGAAAAATTATGAAGATTTTTATGAGAGTATTTAATTTTCCTTCTATCCTTTTTAATGCACATTGAAGACATAAAAAAATTATAATTTTTCTTCTATCCTGTCGTAGTTCAATTTCTCCATCTGTGATATTCATGCACAAACGAACTTCTTAAACTAGGTTGTTAATTAAAATATGTTAGGAGGTTGTTAATTTTGTAGCGATTAATTTTTCTTTATGGCAATTATTAAACCTCATTTTGCCTTCACACAGTTATCTTTGACAAATTTACATAACCAGACACTTTTAGGTTGAGACACCATTGACCTTCAACTGCTAATTATGGACAACATTACTATTTTGGGTCATGTAAGTTGTTTTCTTTTTTATTTATTTGAAAAAAAAAAAAACATTTTTCTTATAAGCAAAAGTCAATTTTCTTTTCATTATTTTTTATCTAATTCCTTATAACAAAATGCTCTTTTCTTATAATTTACAGATGGATGGAGACCTACGTCGAACTGTAATATTGACTCATTTTACTCATTTTCTTACATGTATAATTTTTTAATTTTTTTACCTCTAATTCTTTTGTATTTTTAGGTCCAATTTCTTCAAGAAAGAAATGTTAATGTTGTTATCCGTGATGAGCGTGACCTTAATGTCATCCGTGTTCGAGAGGTAGGCCCAATTTAATTATATAGATTTTTTTGTTTCAAATCACCATATACACCGTATATTCTTATTTATATATATTTTAAAAAACTTTCTACATTTATATATAGGGTGATGCACCAATAAATCCCAAATTAAGAACTTATACACTGTTTAGTCCTAAAAGTTTTCTTATAGACTGAAAGGTCCCATTATAGGGAAATTGACCATAGAGGGCATATACATCAAACATCATCATCATCAAAACAACATCAAACATCACAACATCATTATCAAAACAACATCAAACATAATCATCAAAACAACATAAAAAAATCACAACATCATCATCAAACAACATCAAACATCATCATCAAAACAACATCAAACATCACAAACATTATCATCAAAATAACATTAAACATCACAACATCATCATCAAACGTCATCACATCATCAACAACACAATATCACAACATCAAACAACAATTGGAAAATTGGAAAATCGTCACCACATTGGAAAATCGTCATAACATTTCCAACGTACCAAAGTGGCCCCAATGTTCAGTTCAACATAGCCTTTTCAATAGATAGATATATGTCATACATATATATTCACCCCCATGAATGGAAAATCTTGGTTTGGTTCTCTCTCTAGACTTTCATTTTCTCTCTCTTCCGTTTACGCCAATGAAGGGGACCAGAACCATCCAACACATCCTCATCCCCCTTAATTCCCACACCATTTCCATCACATGACGACAGTCTTCGCCGCTGCCGTAATCATCACCCTCATCGCCGTCACATCTCCGCTAGTTCCAGTCCATGGCCTCGGCGGCTCCGCCTCTACCTTCGCCGTCGTCTACGGCTCCGCCACCGTCTGCGACATCGTCGCCGAACAGCAGAACCAGCGAATCCAATGCTGGCAAAACAACCAACTCATCAACATCCTACCCAATATCTCCTTCGACTACATCGCCGGCGGCCAAGACAATTTCTGCGGCGTGAGGTCCGGCGGCTTCAGCCTTCTCTGCTGGAACCCTAGCTTCGTCCCCAAAAGGGTTTACTACGACGATTCTGTGCTATTACAGGACCTCACTTTCAGGGAGGATCAAATTTGTGCTTTGACGAACAGTACTCAAAACGTTCGGTGCTGCAGAGGAGAGACAAAAATCTCAACCCAATTGCCAGATGGGTCTGATCAATTTCGGTCAATCTCATCTGGGTTAGGGTTTTCTTGCGGAGTTTTGATGTTTCAAATTAATGATTGTGATGAAACACCCACAAACACCCACCACAATCTGGTGAAACTGATGTTCTAATGAATTTGATTGTAGATCTCGAGCAATAGTTTCAATTTTTTTAAAAATAAATTTGATGTTTGATGGTTGATGTTTGATAAATAATGTTTGATATTTGATGAATAACCTTAATGTTTAAGGGTTGAGAATCTGTGTTTGATGTTTGATGAATAATGTTTGATGTTTGATGAATAATCTTAATGTTTAATGGTTGATGTTTGATGAATAATCCTGACGTTACTAATGTGATGATGATGTTTGATGATGATGATCCTGATGATGTTTGACGTTACTAATCCTGACGTTTCTTCTTCGGTAGTTCTAGATGTTGTTTGATGATGATGTTGTGATGTTTAATGTTGTTTTGATGATGATGTTTGATGTTGTTTTGATGATAATGTATAAATGGGACTAAATGGTGCATAAAAAAACTTTTAGGACTAAATGGTTCAACTTTTCAAAAAGTAGGATTTATGAGTAAATTTTCCTTATATATATATATATATATATATATTTATTTTTTGTAGGTAAAGGAAAAGGAAATTGCCAAGGCATTATTGAAGAAAAACGAAAAGACCACCGTTCCGGGCAAGGGAAAGGAAAATGCATGTTCAGTAGTATGGCTATTCAACATTTCCATTTAAAGTTCTTTTTTTTGAAATATTTATTTTGGACCATGAACCTTGATTATTTATTTATTTATTTTTAAATGTAAAATTTACATACTACTTGCACAGTGACATATACTGTTTTTATAGTAAACAGTTTCATGTAAATTTGTGAAATATTTTTTTTGAAGCATGCTAAAATAGCATTTGTACAAAACATTATATTTGTACAAAAAGCATTTGACATGAACATCTATAATAGAAGAAAAAAGGAATAGAACAAAAAAGGAATGAGGGGGGGGGGGAGGGATACATAATGAAAAAAGTTTTCAATTTTTTTACAAAATATCAGAAGGAAAGGGAATTAAGATAAAGTAAATTAATAGAAATGAAAAATGAAGAGAAAAGTATAAAACAGTAGATGATAATATTCATATTTTAGGTATCTTATGAAATTAATCTTCATGTTTTAGGTACATAACAATAATGTTATATCGAAAGCTACATTGGCTCAACCTGCACGGCGAGAACGCGAAAGAAATGATAAGGCAAGCTCTTCATATCAATTGGGACAACATTCGTGACGTGAACGAGAGAGATTGAGAGAATTGATTCCACCAAGCACAACTAATACTCCACCAGCTCAGAAAAGAGTAATGTTTACATATCTTACTTCACCAAGAACATCTTTAGCTTCACAAAGGAATTGGTAAAACATTGTATTTAATTCTACAAATACATATTCTTATTGTTAAGATTTTATTTTATAAATTTTATTTTGTACACAACAAATATTTGTAGGCCTACTCATGCAAGCCCATTTCTCCATGAGACTAGGAATATCGGTATTGTTATTCGCGATGAGTGCAATCTTAATATTATCCGCAATTCTGAGGTAAGTAGAAAAATCAAGTTCAACATATTCTTTTTGCGTAATCTCAATAAATTCTATAAATACATGTTCTTTTTTTGTATTCTGAATAAATTTTATTTATTTCTGGTAGGCAAAGGAAAATGAAGAGACCAAGGCAATGTCTAAAGGAAAAGAAAAGGCAACTTCTTTTGACAAAGGAAAGGAAAACGCATGTCCAATGGTATATATTCAACATTTAAAAAAAATATATTTATCGAGTAAAACAAACCCAATCATATTGTTAAAGTGAACATTGATCATGTATGTTTTTAAAATTTTAAACTGTGTTGTTAATTTTTTTTGTATGCTCTTTGTTTTCTGTACACTCAAACAAAGTATTTTTAGCTCTCTTTAACATTTCCTAAAAAATAATTGTAACCTTTATCAACTCCAAGAAAAACTTTATAATATCTAAGCAAAGGAACAGAGGAACATAGGCATAGAAAATATTTTTAATTTTCTTAAAATTATCATGAGGCAAGAAGAAAGAGAAAACAATAATTAAAAAACAAATTGTTATATTACAAGGCATGAAGAGGGAAAATGAAACAAAATGGAAAAGGAAGTAGGACAAAGAAAATGTAAAAATATTCTTAAAATTATCACAAGGCAGGAAGAAAAAGTTAAATATAATTAAAATAACAAAATTATTGAATCAAGAAATAAAATAGTATACGATAATATTTGTATTTTAGGTATCAATGATATAATATTCACATTTTAGGCACACAATAACAATGTTATATCAAAAGCTACATTGGCCCAACGTGCACCACGAGAACGGGAGAAATCAAGAGAATGTATTCAACCAAGACAAACTTCTTTAATACCGTGTCGTCGTAGTCGTGCTTGCTTGGAACTAGGAACAAAGGCAACTGAGGGTACTTAGTCGGCGCAAAAACGAACAATGGTTGCACATCCTTCCACATGTTCGTTTTCAATGCCAAGCACATCTTTAGCTCCACAAAGGAATTGGTAAAAGACTGTATTTAATTCTTCAAATACATACTCCTATTATTACCATTCTATTTTAATTTACACAGAACCAATATTTGTAGGCCTATTCTTACAACTCATTCCCTTCAAGAGGATCTATGTACTAATGAGGAATTAGAGGATATGCATATGAGTCCAATGGTTAGTACTCGAGCACATATAAATTCATGTCGTCATTCTCTTGGCAAGATAGATGTATTATGTCCTTTCTGTTCAGCATTACATTGGATGGATGAAAAATTAGTAAAATCATCTCCAAACCGTCCTCTATTCAGAACATGTTGTTCAAAAGGGAAGGTTAAGCTTCCTCCGCTTATTACACCCCCTTCACTTCTTCAAGCATTATATGATGGGAATGATGATAAATCAAAATCGTTTCGACGTTATACTCGAGTGTACAATGCAACCAATGCTTTTACAAGTCTTGGTGCTACATTAGATCCAAGAGTACTTACTGGAAGAGGCCCTACATCATTCACTATCCATGGGGAATTGTGATATCAAACAGGATCACTACTACCACAATCAGGGCAAGATGCAGCTTATGCGCAATTATACATTTATGACCCTGATTCAGCTTTAGAAGTTCGCAATCGTAGAAATCCTCAATTAAGAAGAGATGTTCTAAAAACTATTCAAGATAGTTTATTACAGGTTAATGCATTTGTTGTTAAATTTCGCCAGGCTCATGCAATTTTAAATCAATTAGCCTTGACAGGACGAAATTTGCCTGCTCATCTCCACTACAGTTCATCGACAGATCGACGATGGTATAACCTACCAACTATAGATGAGATTGCAGTTGTAATACCAGGTGATGGAACCAAGGTCAGTAGAATGAGAGATGTTATCTTACATCTACAAGGAAATAATGAGCTAATACAAATCAATGAACGTCACCCAGCATATTTGCCATTACATTATGTTTTATTATTTCTACATGGTGAGCTTGGATGGGTACCTAAGATGAAATTATGGGATGTTTAACATGATCGGCCTTCAACTGATCGGCTTACTCAAACGGATTTTTATAGTTATCGTTTGTTTGAACGACCCACAGAGTATTCAACAATTTTGAGAGCTGAAAAATTGTTCCAAGAGTTTTCAGTTGATGCTTGGGCCGCAACTGAACAAAATAGGTTGACTTACTACAAGCTTAATTAAGGGAAAATCCGTGCTGAACTTTACCAAGATTTGACAGATATTGATCCAAATGACCTTCAACCTAATCAAATTGGTCAAAAGTTTGTTTTGTCATCTTCATTTCCTGGAGGTCCTAGACACATGTTTGAAATCTTTCAAGACTCAATGGGTATCATACGATACAACCAACATCTAGACATTTTTCTCACCATGATTGCAAATCCTAATTGGCCAGAAATTACTTTGGCATTATTACCGCACCAAAAGCCTATTGATCATCCTGATTTAATTGCCCGTGTTTTTGAGTTAAAGAGAAAGTGCTTGATGAAGGAGATAAAAACAAACCGAGTGTTTGGTAATAAAGTTGCGTATGTTTTTACAACTGAATTCCAAAAACGAGGCCTTCCTCATATGCATGCACTTCTATTTCTTAAGGGTCCAGACAAAATTCGGATATGTGCTCAAGTAGACAAATTGGTTTGTGTAGAATTTCCAGATCTAAAAGATGAACCTATGCTTTTTGAAACTATCAACTGTTGTATGGTACATGGACCATATGGTGCTCGAAATCCACAAGCACCATGTATGGAAAATGGTAAATGCACTAAGAGATACCCTCGAGCGTTCGCAGAAACAACTACTATGGATCAAGATGGATATCCTATCTATCATCGTCACAATAATGGTCAAGTTCATATTGTGAGGGGGAAAGAAGTTGATAACAGAGACATCGTACCATACATTGCATATCTTTCTAAACGTTTCAACTGTCACATAAATGTGGAAGTTTATGCTGGAATGAGATGTGTCAAGTATATACGCAAGTACATTTACAAGGGTTATGATCGTACAACGATGGTGTTGTGATTGATAAATGAGATCCAACAATATCTCGATGCGAGGTATATTGGACCTCTAGAAGTTGCTTGGCGAATATTTGGTCATCCATTGCATGCTGAGATACCAATAGTTGTACGCTTAGCACTTCATTTACCTGGAATGCACCGCATTCTTTTTAATCCTGATAAATCATTAGAAGTAATTGTTTCTAGAGTTGGCCAACAAATGTCAACTCTTACTGGTTTTTTTGCATGTTGCGCTTCTATGGAAGATGAATGTCCATTCACTTACCAAGAATTTCCACAACATTTTGTTTGGCTTAATTCAGAAAAGAGATGGAAACCAAGGCAGTAGGGCTATGCAATCGGTAGAATGTACTTTGCTAGCGCTAATTGTGGTGAGAGATTTTATTTGTGTTTCTATTAACTGTTGTCAAAGGACCAAAATCGTTTCAATGCTTACGCACGATCAACAATGTTTTGCATGATACGTTTAAATCAGCATGTGTTGCAAGAGGACTTTTAGAAGATGATGAAGAATGGATACAATGCCTTAAAGAGGCTGCAGTTATGACAACTGGTTATCAATTAAGGAGATTGTTTACTATTATTCTTACTCAGTGCCCTCCATTGCAACCAGATGTGTTATGGATTCAATTTTCAATGCATATATGTGATGATCTTGCACATAAGATTCGAACATTGTTTGCCATTTCTGAACCAACTGAGGCTCAAATTGAAGACCATGGTCTATATCTTTTGAATCAAATGCTCCAAGAATCAGGAAAAATTTTAATTGACTTCCCGCCAATGTCACAACCTTCTACAAATTGGAGTGCAGCAGTTGGTAACAGGTTAATATTCGAACATCAACAACTGCAGAATGAGGCACAACAGGCAGATGCAGAAATTATTATTGATCGCCTCAACAATGATCAACGAACTGCTTATGATGCAATCACTTCCTCAGTCTTTGAAAATAAAGGAACTATTTTCTTTTTGAATGGAGGTGCCGGAACAGGGAAAACGTTTTTGTACAATGCGATTGCATTGAAGTGTCGCAGCCTTGGCCATATTGTTATTACTGTGGCTTCATCTGGAATTGCATCATTCTTATTGGTAGGAGGTCGTACTGCTCATTCATTATTTTCCATTCTGTTGGATGTATTGGAAAATTCAATTTGTGGATTTAGCAAGAAATCATTACAAGCAGAATTGTTTAGAGAAACAAAACTTATAATCTGGGATGAAGTTCCTATGCAGCATACACATTGTGTTGAGGCAGTTGATCGCATGCTTCGGGACTCTTGTGATAGTGAAAAGCCATTTGGGGGTATCACTGTTGTTCTTGGTGGAGATTTTCGACAAATCTTACCAGTTATAACCAAAGGAGTCCGTGAGCAAATTGTGAATACATCATTAAGATACTCTTTTCTATGGAAGGATATACATGTTCTGTCTTTAAATTTGAACATGCGCTCGAATCATGCAAATCTTGGAAATGCTAATTTTGCAAAATTTTTGATGGAGGTAATATTTTTTCAAACTTTTTCTCTATTATATGGTTCTTTTAAATTGACGAAATACATTTACGTTTATGTAATTTAATTGATTTTACTTACTATTTTATTTATTTATTTTTATAAATAGATTGGGACCAATTCTCAAGAAATTGTTAAACTTCCATCAACAATACACAAATGCCAAGATCTAAAAGACATAATCTCAGTAGTTTATCCGCAACTGAATGTGGCAATGACATCGACTGCAACATTTTTAACTGAACGTACAATTCTTTCGGCACAGAATGATGATGTCAGTGCTATCAATCCTGCAGCATTGAATATTTTTTCCGGTAACACGCATACTTATTTGGCAGCAGACAAGATGTCTGAAGATGATGAAATTGATCGTACTATAATAAATAGATATCCTAATGAATATTTAAATTCATTAGATCCTCCTAGGCTACCGACTTTTAAGGTAGAGTTGAAAGTGGGTTGTCCTATAATGTTGTTAAGAAATATTGCACCAAAAGATGGACTGTGCAATAGCACAAGATTGATGGTTTCTAGATGCAATACTCGCATAATTGAAGCTCAAATTTTAACTGGAGAAAAATTTGGCAATTTGATATTCATACCAAGGATATCCTTGACACCGTCTTCTTTAGAAATGCCTTTCCGAATGACAAGACGTCAATTTCTAGTTCGATTGGTATATGCCCTGACCATTAATAAATCTCAAGGGCAATCTGTGAAATTTGTTGGAGTTGATTTGCGCACACCAATGTTTAGTCATGGGCAATTGTATGTGGCCCTATCTAGATGCACATCTTTTGATCATATAAGTGTCCTCCTTCCTAATGATGAGTCAGATTCTACTACAAATATTGTTTATCCTAAAATTTTGTTATAGTGTTACTTATGGATCAAACTACTTTTGTCAAAAGGTACAATTTATTTATTGATAAATTTGTTTCTATTGATTACAAATTGTTATTTTAAAAATATTTTACTATATGCGTTGAATTTTGTAGGATTGGGTTAAAAAATACATGGAGCTCAAAAAGATAAGTACAACTAGATTGCTTCGATAGGGATGTAACAAGGTAATTTCAATTTGAAAGTGTTTTTATGTATATATAAATTTTCTTTTACTAATATACTAACTTTTTATATTTTCATAAATTAGTAGATTGTCGTGCATGCTCCTTACTGGGGATACATACTCTCACGAACCGCTCCCCGTACCCAAGGGTTAAGCATCGTGATGGCCAGTAACTGAGGTTACCTCCGGCCAATTCCTAAACAAATTAATAAACGCAAGCGGAAGAAATATTTAAATAAGAGTACCAAAATAATCATTGGAGCTTCTATTTAATTAACTTGTCAGAACTGAACTATCTTTACAAAGTGCTTCGTGCCTACCCCACGCGCTGACCCTGACATATCACCTGAAAGTGGTAAACAACTATAAGCACATGGCAGAGTGAGACATATTATACTAAGAGTATAAGGGCATAAAATTTACCATGGATAATTATTGGCTAAATAGAGCTTGATATTAAAATGCAGAATACAGAGATCAAATATGGAAATCATATACATAATCATAACCACGGTACAGAACGAAACAGAACAGATGTATGGACTCAAGAGATGACTCATACGAACTCTAGAAGTGACTCCCACCATAGTGTAGCACTTAGTTCTGTATAGCACTTTGCTCCACACCAGAAGTCATAACTACGGTACAGAACCGGACAAATGTATGGACTCAAGAGGTGGCTCGTACGAACTCTAGAAGTGGCTCCCACCATAGTGTAGCACTTAGCTCCGTACAGCACTTTGCTCCACACCAGAAATTCAGAGGGTCAATGGATTCATGACAGACAGAGGGTCACAAAGTGACTAATTAGAGGGCCAATGGTTATTTAAGTCTCCCAAGGCGTGGGATTCCCGTGGTGGTACTTACAAAACATAATTGTATATAAGGTTATAGTCAAATATTCTTTAAAATATAAACAAACATATCCATGGGTTTCATTTTAAGCAAATAGGGTTCAAAAAATAATCCACGTAACTGAAATATTAATATAATTTATAATAATTTATAAAACATAACTTGTATAAAATAAACTATGGCAAGTCAAAACGTACGTAAAATATATTATGGAGACTCAAGGTATAATATAATTCATCTTAACTTTAATACCTCACCCTTTCTTTTTACTATCAAAGACCCTCTCAACTTCCACTATTTTTTCCTTCTTCCTCTATTTTCTTTCTTTCCTTTCTTTCTTCTTTCTTTTCTTTCTCTTGTTTTCCTCCACCCAGCCGAATCACTTCCTTTTATACTAGGGAAATGCTTGCCCAGCAAGCTTAAAGTGCACACGTGGCCATGCTACGTACCCCTCTATATATATAGTTGGCATCATTACCTATAGCTTTAATCTTATCCTTAATAGATATTTAAAATAATTATCTTTGATCCAATATTATATAAATAAATTAATTCTTAATTAAATTACATTTTATCGTATACCAACAGAAAATTAATTATTTATTTTACTACCACACCTATTATTATTATTATTATTATTATTATTATTATCAATATTATTATTATTTATATTTTGACCCCTAAACTTTTAATAATTATATTATTTTACAAAATTACGTATAATAATACATAATAAATTATATATTTTCCGAACTGAGATTAAATAATATTAGTATAAATTTTACAGAATAATTAAAAATCTGGGTCGTTACACATACAAGTTGATACAAGGACTTTTTGGAAAGTGATGAGGCACTCCTAGGATTTCTAAGAAAGAACAAGTTTGAATCTCATATTTATTTTTGTGAAAAACGTACATATGTTAGCTACGATCCATATTTTGTAAAGTTTCCGATCGATGTGAAATTTATTACTTACAATAGTTTTGTAAAACCTTTTATCTATGTGAAATTTATAACTAAGTTTAGATGTATGTTAGATAATATTCATTTGAATTATTGACTTATGCTACAAGTTTGTTTTTGTAAATGTAACACGCTAGGTGATATAGTCTTTTTTGTTTTTTTGTTTTTTTGTTTTTTCTTCCTAATATGCTCTTGAATTAGGTTAAAGAAAACTAATCATATTTTTATAGGGCTGAATTTGAATTTTTGCCTTCATATATCTTTTTATCAGGAAGGGTGTTGCATTTTCTTTGTATTACAGAACATTAGTTGGTGTGCTTAATGTGTTATTTGGCATTTTTTTTGTATTGCAGAGCACTGGTTGGTATGCTTAAATTGTTATTTGGCATTTTTTTTTTTGTATTGCAGACCATTGGCTGGTGTGCTTAATTTGTTGTTTATTTTTTTCTATTGCAGAGTATTGGCTGGCGTATTTCGTCTGATTTTTATATAGATGTTTCTGTGTTGTGGAACTTACATTTTGTTGTTTGCTTAAAATCTTACCTATAAATGTTTGAATTGATTTATTTTGTTGTGTTTGAATTTTACGTAGCATTTATGTGTTTACTTTTCACTATTTCGTTTACCTATAAATTTGAAAAATTTATGTTTAAATTGATTTATTCACCAAGTAGCATACAATTTATTTATTTTTCATTTATTTAATTTTCTGCACAATAAACTGACCACCAAACCATAAAAATTGGTAGATTTTAACTATTACATTAAAATTGATGCAAAACTATAGCTACGAGATCTCTCTTCTTTATTTCAACCAAAACTCACTATCTAAAAAAATGTGGATATAGAAATTTATTTGGGTACTGTTATTGGCCAGGATAATAAAATACTTATTTTCTATTACAAATTGCAAGTGGTTTACATAAACAAAAATATTACAATAGTAAATATTTGGTGATATGAACTTTGTTTGCATTTGTGTCATTACTACTTTCACGTTTTCTTGGCCAAGGTAATAATTGTGTCATCACTATTTTTAATTTCTCTATCTCTCTAAATTTTATAATGCAAAATATTTAAATTGAGTGAATCTGAAAAGTGAAAAATATTGATTAAAATATTAAAAATTTCACTAAAAATAATAAAATACAAATTAAAATTTTACAAACTATTTTTGGAAACTCTAAAACCAAGTAAGTTTTGAATTTTAAATTTGTAAAAATTATTTTTAATTTTTAACATATACAACCAAACAAAATTTTGAGTTTGACAAACTCTTTTCAAAAATCTAATTATAAAATTCATTTAAAAATCCAAAACCATACAGATCATCTATTTATATTTTCACCTCAAATTTTTTTTCCCAACAAATTAAATAAATTACATTTTAACCCAACAATTTTATATTCAATTACATTTTCATTCCAACAATATTTTCATCGTGCCTTCAAGCACGGGCATACCCTAGTATATATATAAAAGAGAGCTGGTATAACTTAAATAAGTCAATAAATTAAGGATAAATTAAAAATATATTCCCTGAGATTTAATTAAAATACGAATTACTTCTTGTAATTTTGGAAATCACATTCCACCTATTGAGGTTTCTAATTTCATAACAAATTGCCTATTTTATTAATAAATCATCAAGTCAATTAACAGTTTTTAATGATATTATAAATATATTTCAATTAAAAATTTAGGTAATTTTATTATTGTATAGCAGAGCAATTATGAATTTCATTTTTTTAGATAACTCTGTTAAATAAAAAGTACTAACAATGAGGCATTTGTAATTTTTCAAACCACATGGGACAATCTGTATTTTAAGCAAATTCAAGAAGTGTATTTGTAATTTATCCATAAATTAATAAGTAACTTTTGGGGATGGGTGGGTTTGGGGCTGTTTCAGCTAGGGATGTAATCGGTTTGGTACGGTCGGTATTTAGTAGGGGTGTTCGCGGATCGGTTTTATGCGGTTTGCGGTTCGGTTTTAACCTGCCCGCATCTATGCGGTTTGGGAAAAAGTCAACCCGCAACCACCCGTAGTGCGGTTTGTGCGGATAGGGTTTGCAAATGTGCGGGCGGTTGCGGGCGGTTTGCGGTTTACATTTTTTTCTTTAAAAATTAATTTTTGAGTTTTTTTTTTCTCTTTGAATTTAGGCATCAGATTCATTTTATATATTTGTGATCATTTGACAACAATTTTTTGATGAGTTTACAAATAAAAATTAAATATCAATGCATTAAATGAAAGTACCCAAAACAAAGAGACCCTATACTAACATTTTTGCCATAAAAAAATATATATCAATGCATTAAAAAATGTATATCAATGCATTAAAAGTTGTACTCAATTAGAATTGCCAGTTCAGTAATCAATAATCAAACTAGAAGCTCCATCGACCACCAGAAGGAAAATTTTATTAGGAAAAAGTGGATGAGTCACCAATGAAAATCATAAAAGAAACCAAGTTTAGGACTTGATAATTCTATGGCATTAAGAAAGTTGAGAAATACTTAAAAATAAAGATCCTAGTGTCATAGAGAACATAATGGTGCTCCTGTTAAAGTTACAAAGTTAGTATAATAATAATAATAATAATAATAATACTTAAAGTGTGGGCAGTTTTTGCGGGTTGCAGGTTTAACCCGCGACCCGCCCGCAACCCGCAAATTTGTCATATTTTAAACCGCATCCGCTCGCATTATGTTTGCGAAACCGCCCATTTATATGCGGGTTGGGCAGGTTGGGCGGTTTGAGCGGTTCGGATAAACCGTTGCCCACCCCTAGCATTTAGGTAAAAAATTACACCGAGCCAGTAATACCGGTTTTATTATTTTGAACACCGATATAGACTGCTTTTCTCATCAAACCGCATTGAGCCGAACCAATTGAAACGGTTTGGTTTGGTGCGATTTAATCGGTTTAGGATTTTTCAAACTTGAACTACTTTTAAATATAATCATTAATATATATAAAAACATTAAATTAGTTATTTGTCTACCATTTCACACATATCCAATCCATCTATTTAATACATAATTTTCAATTCCTAAATTAACAAAAATAAAACTAAAAATGAGTTTAAAAATACTAAGGTTTTAAAAATAATGAGTTAGAGTTAAGATTATATATAATAAGAGTTTACATACTTTATAAAGATGATAAGGTTAATTAATTAATGTTAATAATTTATTATACTTATTAATATCATTATATTATTAGATTATATATATATTATAAATATAATATATGTTAAACCGGTCGATTTCGGTTTAGATCGGTACACAAGGTACTTAAACCGATACCAAACCGAAAACTGAAAAGAATCAAATTTAAAAATCGCACAGTCCGATTCTTGTTAAAAAATAGACTAAATATAGCCGGTTTGGTCCGATTCAATCGGTTTGGTCGGTTTTTTCGATTTTTCTTACATCCCTAGTTTTAGTCACAAAAAGACAAAATAGGTTTTTTAGCTCAATAAGACAAAATATCCGTCTAACTCATAATCTTTACATTCTTTCTCTCACAAAAAGTCAGAAAAGCCAAAAAAATCTTTCCCAAATGAGACTTTTTAGCCATAGGCTAAAATAGCCAAAAAGTTAAAAAGCCAACTCACTTCCCAAACGAACCCTTAGTACACTAATTGGTGCATATAACATTATTCTTAGTTATGAGAGGAAAGAATTACATTTAAGTGGAAAATGGGACAGAAATTATTGAGAAAATTTAGGCTCGTTTGGCAATATCACTTTTTAACTTAAAAGTTAAAAAGTCACTACAGAAATCAAAAAGTTAACAACTTATACTAAAAAGTCAAAAAAAAAATTCTCTACTTTTTATACATATTTTCGTAAAAAACTAAAAAGTCATTTCAAACATATTAATTTTTTTACATCATATTTTAACTAGAAAGTCAAAATATTACTAGAAAAACACGTTTCCAGACGAGGTTACACAAGTTTGTGAAGCTCCAAATTAACCAAAATCTAAGAATATGCGACACAAGTACAAACAAACAAACCAACAGGGCTAAGAACATCCATGAAGTAGTTTCAATAAACAGGCATCATCAGACATGCCAATGAAGCCACAACAACAGATTTCAACACAACAGAAGTTGGAAAGCCTCCCTTGCCGCTGCGAAGGAACATCCCTTGGTACACAGGTACATTAACCATAACAACCAGCCAACAAACAACAATTTGCATAATCAAACTCTCATCGATTTCCCAAACAATTTTCACAATTCCTCCGACTAAACCAAACAGGTTGATCATTGCCAACGTTGCTATGATGTCGAACAT
Source organism: Camellia granthamiana (assembly GCA_036172215.1). Taxonomy (NCBI): domain Eukaryota; kingdom Viridiplantae; phylum Streptophyta; class Magnoliopsida; order Ericales; family Theaceae; genus Camellia; species Camellia granthamiana. Next base: position 7,023,883 of record CM069911.1, on the reverse strand, counting down.
GACAGAGGAGCTTCCAAACTCCATCATCTCCTGCTCGTACCTCTTTGACACGCCGTCATCCACCACTTTTGCTGTGATGGCAAATGCTGTTTCAGACAATCCCAATTGGCGAATGATGGTGTCGATGAAGGCAAAAGTGCACGAGGTAGTCCTTCGAATCAGCCACATTCGCTGTAAGTTCCACCATGCTGCAAGTGTGTCTCCACATGCCAAGGACTCTGCTATGCTACAAGCATTCCTGGCTAGATATACATACGCAAATGGTAGGAACCACAGGCTTGATACCTGAGACACATATTCAAGATTCAATAAGCCATCAAACAAAAAATGACTTAAAATTGAAAAAGGTTCACTGAAACAAAAATAATCTGACGTATAAGCTGCAGGCAAACGAATATCAAATTCATTCTCAGGTGTCGCCTACACCTCACCAATTTGATCAATCTACACCATACAGTTCATTTTTTTCACACTTTTTTTATGGGCTTTTGTAGCTTTTCCAAACTACTATATGTAAAGAGGAGAGAGAGAGGTACCTCTGGGAATAAAGGAATGCCGCGGAGGAGGCAAATGGAAGGGATGGTAACATAATATAGAGTAGGGAAGGAATTAGGAGCAAACAAAAGATAAACACAGTACCCCATTTGGGCACCAAATTTAATCTTCCCATGTCCATAGATGAAGGGGCAGTACTTTGACAAGAAAATCTGAAAGAAGCCTTCAGTCCATCTCTTGTACTGAACAAGAGCTTGATCTAATGTGGTTGGAGCAATCCCCACAAAGGCCTTTCTGTTCTGTGGATAGTAGTACACCGGCTTCCATCCCCTGCATGCGATTTTCAATCCGGTTATGGTGTCTTCCACCAGACACCCATACACGAGTCCCATCTACAAATTTTTACACGATACTTGTCATTGTTATAGAATATAAATGTACATGTACCGCTCTACTTGTTTCGACAGAAAATGGAAAGAATATATATATATATATATAGAGAGAGAGAGAGAGAGAGAGAGAGAGAGACCTCTTTTCCCCATTGAGTACCCGCCTCATAGCTACAATTTGCGAGAACTTTTGACCCTTCTTCCAATTCATAGATAGTTCTATCTTTCCTTATGTCACACACACTGTTCAAATCTCCTCTGTAATTTTCAGAGTAGTTCAGTCCACAAAGACTCTCTCTCCTATGGAAGCACCCAGTGCCAAGGTAAAAGGCCGCATTGAATCCATCAATGCCGGCAAACTCAATCTTCATGAGTAAGATTAAAACATTAATAACTAAAGTATAACATAACGCATTCTTTCAGTATCAGTTGTGTAATTAACCCTTATTTTCAACACTAACCATATTGACTGTATTGAATGCATTTGAATAAATGTCGTTCTTGGTGATGTTATTAAAACTCTGCGGGTATTGCACGTACGAGGTCTTGTGGCCATGCTCTTCATCCATGAAGAAGCATAGTGTCTCTTTTATTGTATCCGAATCATTGGAGTACATGTCGCAGTCCAAGTTGAGGATAATAGGCGCGTTGCTTATTTCTGATGATGCTCTTATCTGCACGTTCAAAATGATTAGCTATTTAGCTAGTCTATTGGAAATGCTTTATATATAAAATGGTGAGCATGGATTAATTACCAGTGCATTCATGGACCCGGCTTTGAAGTTATGAGGCCACTGAGGTCTCTTTTCTCTTGCTAAGTACACCAGTGTAGGCAATTGATGTCCACCGTCATCCACTGCATTCGGGTTCTTTCCATCAATCAAAATCTGAAAACAGAACAAGTTCAGTTGATAAAATTAGTAGTAGTTACATGGTGTTAAAAAGTTTTTGTCAGAGCAATAACAATCACCTGAACAATTGATTGGTGATTCTGCTTTGTGACTTGAGAGTTCCATTCTGCAAACCCTTTGTGTTGATCCTTTACTTCTTTTGAAATACTTCCCATTTCAGTGGCTCTTTCAATCCGGAATTTCATATCTTCATAAAGTTTCTTTAGAAGAAGAAGAAAACAATCAAGGGTTGTCTAATTTCAAACCAATGCGGAGTGGCCAAACTAGCACAATGCAAAACAAAATTTATGCAAGGTTTGTTTGGGCGAAAAATATTTTCTACGAAACAGTTACCTTAGTGGCCAACCATTCTTGTGCCAACGTGGAGTCTTGGTGGTTGAAATTCTGAGAAAAGTAAGCTGCAGGGGACCTGGGTTCAACTCTAAATTTCTTGCAAAATGGAATCCAATGTTTGGAGAATTGAGAGGTCTCCATGAGAGCATAGAATGTGAATTCCGACCCACCATCGTCAGAGAGGTAAATGCTCAATTTTTCAGGTGGGTAATTGTATGACATAGCTGACAAGACCGTGTTAATCACCATTGTTGGAGGCTCTATTTTAGGATCCGCAGTACAGACGAAAATGTCAATCGCAGGTAATTTGTCCCCATACCTATACAACAACCATATCATTTATTTACAATTTCAAATATCAAAACAATAATGTCAAATTGACTACTAGAGAGAAACAGAGAAGACCTTGTTATGAGCCTGTGCTTGAAAGGGTAACGATAAGTAACGTTCAAACGAAGAGAGAGAGTGATGATCCAGTAGAAACCGAACCAGAGCTCGGCCATGAACATACCAATCCAAGCCCATCTTCCTTGTTCAGCTGCTGGGATGTGGGTTAATCTATAAACCCATATCACACATATACCAATGAATACAGTGAACCCAAATATCCTGTATACAACTCTACTCTTCTTCCCTACTTTTGTTTCAAATAATGGAAGTCCCTCTTCTCCTCTTCCATCTCTGCCCATCTCTCTCTCTCTCTCTCTCTCTGCACTTTGAATTTTTTCTCTCTTTAGAAAGTGAAGATAGCTATTGTGTTCAGCAACCTGGATTTGAGGTGAGTACTGCTCTACAAGTCTTTTTTCCCAAGGGGGATAATTTTAAGATTACACAGGCTCGATTTGGCAATTTTTTTTGAAAAATAATTTACAAACATATTGGTTTGAGTTTTTTGAATTAAATTTTTTGAAAACTCAATTTTTTGGTTTTCATGTTTTTTTGCTTTTAGTGAATATTTTTAAAATTTTAAACATTTTTTTTAATTTTTTTAGATGCACCTTACTTAGATGTATCTAAAAAGTAAAAAATTTGTGAAAAAATATTTTAAAATTTTAATAAATACATAAAAATACAAAAAATGTACTGAATTCTCGTATTTTTTTATATTTTTGGTATTAAGTGAATTTTTAAAAGGTTTTTGTCATAAATTTTTTACTTTTTAGGTATATTTATGTTAGGTATGTCTAAAAAGTAAAAAAATTGCTTAAATATTAAAAAAAATTCAATAAAAACAAAAAAATACGAAAAACAAGAAAGTAGAATTTTCTGAAAAATGTTTTTGAAAAAACACAACCAAACAAAATAATGGGTGTTTTGTTACTCCTTTTGATTTAGGGTAAATTACACTAACATCTCCTGAGATTTATGTTTATTATAGTTTTTTCCCTCACATTTGAAAAATTACACTGATCCCCTCGTTAATTTAATTTTATGTATGATGATCATTATGGTGAAGGGGGAACTGTTATGAAATTTTAAATCTCAGGGAACAAGCTGTAATGAAACTTCAAACCTCAGGGAGTGAGATGCAATTTTCAAAAGGTGAGGGGGAGAACTGTAATAAATATAAATATCAGGGGGTGTCAATGTAATTTACCCTTTGATTTAACATAAAAGAACAACAAGATGTCATATTATTCTGTATAAAAAAATTTATTTGTATATCATTTTATTTTTTTTGCAATTTTTTTATATTTTATATTTTTGCCTTTAGACTCTGTTTGTTTGAGTATAAAATATTTTTTTTCACTAATTTTTAGTGTTTGATTGGTCAAAGCTGGAGAAAAATATTTTTCAACAAGTTAAGACAATTCATTTATGAATTTAATTTCCGTAAGCTAATTTACAATTTATGTTGTCACCAGATAGAAGGAAATGCTACATACTCGAATACTCCTAGACAGTGGGCGTTGCAATGATTTTTTTTCCCCGACTTGTAAGTTCCTTTCCTTACCAAACATTGAAAAATAAAATGAATGGAATTATTTTACAAGTTGAAAAATTTACTGTTAACATCTTTTCAAAATAGGTAGAATTTTTTATTTTTTGTTTTTAGCCTAATAGAAGGAAAATGCACGGCGATGCAGCAACAACGTACGACTTCCGTTTGGTACCCACTAAAGTCTACAGCACGTTCTCGTTGACTTGGAATAATGCAGCATAATACATTAGAAAGTTAAAAAAAACAAAAAAACAAAAAAAAACTTACCTATGCGATAAAATATTTTTTTATTTTGTTAATTTAAATTTTAATATTTTAATTTATTTTCAATCTAAACCATAATCTATTTCTGTTAAATAAAATCAATAAAAAAATAATATTTTAATCATTAAATTGAACGAAAATAGATATTTGAGATATTTTACGACCAAAATATTATTTATTCGTTAATTTTACTTAACGGTGAATGAAAATGTAAATTTATAATTATTCTTAATTAAAAAGATGGCCGTTATTATAAATATGCAATGAAAAGTATCACAATCCGATTTCAATATACAGACATCACGCATGTTAAAGAAGCGAAAACAATAGACTTGAACACAACTGAAAATGGAAAGCGTCCCTTATCGTTCCGGACGAAGAGAGCTTGGTACACAGGCACATTAACCACAACCACTAGCCAACACAGAACAATCTGCGGAATCAAACCTCGGACGAGACTGAATTTCACGATTCCTCCTACAAAACTGAAGAGGTTGAGCATTGCCAAGGTTGCTATGATGTCGAACATGACTGAGGAGCTCCCAAACTCTAGCATCTCTTGCTCGTACCTCTTCGACAAGTCCTCGTCGACCACTTTGGCTGTGATGGCAAATGCTGTCTGTGACAATCCTAGTTGGCCAATGATGGTGTCGATGAAGGCAAAAGCGTATGAAGTTGTTCTTCGGATTAGCCATATTCGCTGTGAGTTGCACCATGCTTTGAGTGTGCCTCCACAGGTCAGGGACTCTGCTATGCTACAAGCATTCCTGGCTAGATATACATATGCAAATGGTAGGAACCATAGGCTTGACACCTGACATGCGTGCGATAAATTAAATAAATTATAATTATTGAATTGGTTCAATCTTTTTAAGATGATATATATAATTATACAAAATAAATAATTTATATTATTTAAACGAGACTGTGAGATCTCCGGACAACATCACCGGAGGAATCTGTTCGGTGGATCCCTCCTTGAATGGGTGGGCCACACCAACCAAGAGTATTTTATTTGTTTATTTTATTATAATTTCAACAATGATACATCCCCTAAATGAAGGAACTTTAATAAGCTCTAATGATATAAAAAATCAAAAAAACAACAAACAAACATTTTTTAAAAACATTTAGAGCTCAACCCCATTTAGAGCTCCTAGAACTCTTTTATTAGAGTTTTAAAACATTTTTGTTATAGTTTATAAAGCTTCTCAAAAAGCTTTGACTTGGTACCTATCGAACAACAAAAAAAAGTAATGTTAGAGATCATTAAAAAAATATTATCAAAATGATCACAAAAGATTTTCTACCTTTAGATTACACATACAATAAAACACAACACACTAATCAAAAGATGAAAAATCTCTATGATGCATTTCATGATATTTTTTTCATAATTCCTAATATTATTCTAACAAGAAGAATGAAATAAGACCTTCGGGTCTAAGGTGTTTTTTTTAGTACAGCAGCAAAAAAACAGAGTGCGCGGAGGGAGAGGGGATAGTTCAAATTAAGATTGAATGGTCATTTCTCATTTGATCTTGATAAAATTTTAGCATGTTGTTCATGGAATCAAACTCTACATTTTAATTGGAGTGGATCTTGTCAAAACTATCTTGGATTGATAGTTTGGAATATCCACTTTGGTGAGACCTAAATTTTATCTCTTATAGATTTTATTAAAACTCACTTTTATAGTGATGATATAATTGTTAATTAGTGATCCAAGAATATTCTCTTGATGATTGTATGTCTTTAGTTGTGACTAGAGATGATATCTTATAATAGAGTTGGATCTGTAGACGTAGGCAATTTTATCAAACTTTGTAAATTTAATATTTTGTGATTGTTTTTGTGCCTTTAATTTTCGTTATATTATTACTTGTATTTTATAATTTATTATCCATTTTCTAATTACACAAAGAAGAAAAAATATAGAGAGTTTTCCTAACACAATCGTACTCCATTCAAGATATCAAGCCATCAAACTCAAAGCAAAAGTTGATCCGTAGGAGAGGCCTAAATTTGTTCGAGAAGCCTAAATAAAATGAGGGCCTCGTTTGGGAACAGGCTATTTTAGTAACTTTTTGGCTTTTTACGAAAAGATGTGCAGAAAAGTAGAGAGGTGATGTGACTAGTTTTAGTTGGCTTTTTGACTTTTTGGCTAAAATAGCCAGTCCCCAAACGAGGCCTAACGTCTTTGGAAAATGGAGATTATTGACATAAGAAATTTTTAAAATTTTTTTATAGACCTTTGGCGACACAAACTAATTGGCCTCGACAAAAATGTCCATAAATCATTAATTAGCTTAACTTATAAGTTAGTTTATTAAGCTTATTTTTGTTTTTGGTAAAAAAATACAACTTCGACTGAATTTTTTTCATTATTTATGTCTGTCTAGATTGCACAATCTTAAAAATAAAAAATAAAAAGTCCACTCTAGGTGAAAACAAAACAATTTTTGGTATTTAAAAAAAAAAAAAAAAAACCCTTTAAAAACTTGGCTTATTTTTTATTTTTAGAGGAAATTTTCAAAATTTTAAACTTTTTACTATTATTTAATCTAGACGGACTTAAAAAATAACAACATTTAACTCAAAATTAAAATTCACTAAAACAAAAATAAGTTAAATTAACTTCTTCTTTTTTTTGTAAAAAATTTAAATAAAAAAAAAAAGGAAGTTAAATTAAACTCCAATCAAAGGAATAAATCATACTCCCGCCGTATGGCCATGTGATACTTTGTGATATTATGATTTGGAGTAATATTAGAGATTATGAAAAAAAATATCATTAAATACTTCATGAAAATTCTTTACTCTTAAATTATACATATAATAAAATATTACACACTAATCAAATAATGAAAAATCTTCAAGAAGCATTTCATGATCTCTAGCATTACTCTATGATTGGTGGAAAAAGTGAGATATTATGATTTTGTGTAGAGTGATTAAGGAACATAAGAAGACATGATGAATAATGATTGGTGAAAAAGTATGAAGACATGAAACTCTGAAAGTAGTTAATAATTTTTCTTCATTTTGGGTGGCCTATATCGACATGACCAATTTACATTATATCATACGAAAAATTATTAGTTGGTTATGAGCCACCGTGTGGCCATATCCTAGACTAATCACACATCTCCATATTCCTCAATTATTTAATACAAAATTATGAGTCATATCCTCTGCACCAATCATAATACATGTGAAGCATCTCGTGACGCTACGTGAATAAACTAATAACTTCTCATATCGTGATGTTTTGAAAAGTTGGTAAAAAATTAACTTTTTTTGTGACTTTTTGACTTTTTTATGCTAAAAAAGCTAATTTTTTTGTGACTTTTTTTTACTAAAAAAACCAAAAAAACCAACTTTTTACTATGTACCCAAAACACCCCATCATACCCTTTATTTTTCAGACACTTATCTCAGCTTGCTTGGTTGTGTTTTTTTAAAAACACTTTTCAGAAAATTCTACTTTCTTGTTTTTCGTGTTTTTTTGTTTTTACTGAATTTTTTTAATATTTTAAGTAATTTTTTTTACTTTTTAGAAGTAAAAAAATTTGTGAAAAAAAACCTTTTAAAAATTCACTAAATACTAAAAATACAAAAAAAATACGAAAATTCAATATATTTTTTGTATTTTTATGTATTTATAAAATTTTAAAATATTTTTTCACAAATTTTTTACTTTTTAAATACATCTAAGTAAGGTGCATCTAAAAAAGTAAAAAAAATATTTAAAATTTTAAAAATATTCATTAAAAACAAAAAAATACAAATCAAAAAATTAAATTTTTAAAAAACTTAATTCAAAAAACTCAAACCAAACACACTTATAGTTGGCGACTTTTCCCAACAACTACATAGGTAGACAGAGAGAAGACAGAGAGGTACCTCAGGGAATAAAGCAACGCCGCGAAGCAGGCAAATAGAAGGGATGGTAACATAATACAGAGTAGGGAAGGAACAAGGAGCCCACAAAAGGTAGACACAGTACCCCATTTGAGCACCCAGTTTGATCTTCCCATGACCATATATGAATGGACAGTACTTTGACAAGAAAATCTGAAACATGCCTTCAGACCACCTCTTTTGCTGAACTAGAGCTTGATCTAGTGTTGTTGGAGCAATCCCCAAAAAGGCCTTTCTGGTCTCCGGATAGTAGTATACCGGTTTCCATCCCCGACACTGGATGGTTAATCCGGTTATTATGTCTTCCACCGGACAACCATACATCAGTCCCATCTGCGTGAAAATTTTGATGTGAGTTTGATCTAAGCAGTCACATGAGGCAAGAAGTTATATAATTTGATCTGAGCAGGTATCAGGGGTAATTTGGACAAAAATTAAAAAGCATGACAAACCTACACTAACACAAGTGTAGGCTTTTTATATAATTAGATAGAGAGAAAGACCTCTTTTCCCCATTGAGTACCCTTCTCATAGCTACAATTTGCAAGAATTTTTGACCCTTCTTCCAATTCATGGACAGTTCTATCTTTCTTTGTATCACACACACTGTTCTTCAATTCTCCTCTGTAATTTTCAGAGTACTTTAGCCCACAAAGACTTTCTCGCCTATGGAAGCATCCAGTGCCACAGTACAAGGCTGCATTGTATCCATCTATGCCGGCAAGCTCAATCTTTGTGACCAAGATTAGAATATATATGTCACTCAAAGTTCATATCTTAATAATAAAAAAAATCAAAACTACTATTTTTAACACTTACCATATGAGTTGTACTGGCAACATTTGAATAAATATCGTTCTTGGTGATGTTATTGTAACTCTGTGGGTGCTGCACGTACGAGGTCTTGTGGCCATGTTTTTCATCCATGAAGAAGCATAGAGCCTCTTTTATTGCATCCGAATCATTGGAGTACATGTCGCAGTCCAAGTTGAGGATAATAGGTGCGTTGCTTATTTCTGACGATACTCTTATCTGCACGTTCAAAATGATTAGCGATTTAGCTAGTCTGTTGGAGATGCACTATGTATAAAACGTTGAACCCGTATTAATTACCAGTGCATTCATGGACCCGGCTTTGAAGTTGTGAGGGCACTGAGGTCTCTTTTCTCTTGCCAAGTACACCAGTGTTGGCAATTGATGTCCATCATCATCCACTGCACTCGGCTTCCTACCATCAATTAAAATCTGAAAACAAAACAACACAGAACAAGCAAGAAGAGTAATAAATCTTCTGATGATAAAAAATAGTACTATTAATTACATAGTGTTTTTAGGCAATACTAATCACCTGAACAATTGATTGGTGATCTTGCTTTGTCACTTGAGAGTTCCATTCTAAAAACCCTTTGTGTTGATCCTTTACTTCTTTCGAAAGACTACCCTTTTCAGTAGCTGCTTCAATCCGGAATTTCATATCTTCATAGAGTTTCTTTAATAGAAGAAGAAGAAGAAGAAGAAGACAATCAACATATCTCGAAAATGATTCACAAACAAATTCTTTATACATGGAATTCATTTAGAATAATTTGGACTTGCATTTTAACTATTACCTTAGTGGCCAACCATTCTTCTGCTAATTTGGGGTCTTGCTGGTTGAAATTCTGAGAAAAGTAAGCTGCAGGGGACCTCGGTTCGACCTGAATTTGTTGCAGAAAGGAATCCAATGTTTGGAGAATTGAGAGGCTTCCATCAGAGCATAGAATGTGAATTCCGACCCACCATCGTCCGAAAGGTAAATGCTCAATTTTTCAGGTGGGTAATTGTATGACATAACCGACAAGACCGTGTTAATCACCATTGTCGGAGGCTCTATTTTGGGATCCGCAGTGCAGACGAAAATGTCCACAGCTGGTAATTTGTCCCCGTACCTATAACAAACACATCATCACTGTCTTGACAATGGAAAATATGTTTTGATATGGTGTTAAGTAGTAAGTTGCAAAAGCTGGGACGAGATTCTCCATCTTCAAATCTTTGTGTTTTAATATTTATCTAGGTTTTTCTGTTTCAATACATGTCTTGAAATTGACGTGTTGCGAAATTTTCGCACGATCTAATAGTTAAGAGTACATTAAAACAAACAAAAAATAAAAAAATTTAAAAACAGAAAATCTGAACAAATTAACACATGAATGGAGCCATAGATAGGAATCAAGCAGTACTGGTTACTGAACTTGAACTAACTCAAAACTCCAATAAGAATCATAACCCAGATTCAAACATAAACGAGAGAGAGAGAGAGAGAGAGAGAGAGAGAGAGAGAGAGAGAAGACCTGGTTATGAGCCTGTGCTTGAAAGGGTAACGATAAGTAACGTTCAAGCGAACAGAGAGAGTGATGATCCAGTAGAAACCGAACCAGAGCTCGGCCATGAACATACCAATCCAAGCCCATCTTCCTTGTTCAGCTGTTGGGATGTGGGTTAATCTATAAACCCATATCATACATATTCCTATGAATACAGTGATCCCAAATATCCTGTATGCAACTCTACTCTTCTTCCCTACTCTTGTTTCAAATAATGGAAGACCCTCTTCTTCTCCCTCTCCTGCTCTGCCCATCTCTCTCTCTCTCTCTAAAAAATATGTATACTCAAAATCAAAGTGATTCTATCTTTAAATGAAAGAGATCAGCATAGCTCTCCTGCTCTGCCCGTATCTGTCTGTTTCTGTCCGTCTCTCTCTATGAAAAGATGTATTCTCAAAGTGATTCTATCTTTAAATGAAAGAGATCAGTATAGAAGAACTTTCAATAGTAATGTTTAGAGCTAGACTTATAAATATATGCAAATTTGGCTCTTTCACTCTATTTTCCTTTTTAATAATATTGTTATGGAGTCTGAAAAAATTATGTAAAATTGGAGTGGGGTAAACCAAATTTATTTTGAGTGCGACTCATCATAATATAATAAATTTGTGAAATTATAATTATTGTATTAAAAAAAATTTAATGAATGAATTACACATATAATAAAAAGATAGATAATTTTGATCATTGTTGTACGGGGAGCAAATATTCCAGCGAGCCCGTACTCCTTTCTTCCAAGCTCCGTTTCTGTCCGATCGCCTGAAAGCACAACGGCGGTGAGCTACCCGGCGGTGTGTGGCCGGAAAACCCTTCCGACGATCAAGTTAGCACACACCTTGGGATGGAGAGAGAGGGAGGAGAGTGTTTGAGTGTAAGAATGTCTTACAAAGTGTTCGTCTGTCCGCGTATGGGGGGCGCCGACATGCTTATATACCCTCTGCGCTCCATATCCACTCCCAGTCATCTCCTGACACGTGGCTCCGCTATCCCATCTGTCAGCGTAAACCTTGCTGAACATCACCTAATCTCAACTGCCTGCCTTCTCAGCTGAAGCTCGGCAGCCGAGCTGCTCCATCCACGGCCGTGCTGTGCTTCATACCCAAGCACTTCACTGGCTAAGCCCAAGGAGAACTGGGCTAGGCGGCATCTCGGCAAAGCCGAGCCCGGGGCATCTCTTGCGGTCGGCCTTCCTGCCGATCAAATGATTACCTCGGCTGACCACGCCTTTCCGGGCGCCGGTCACTCAGCTTGACTGGCTCCACCATCGCCTGATCAAGCAGCTCGGTCCAACCGAGCACTACCTTGCCGGGCAGCTTCTGTACGGTCTGGGGCGGCACATACTCGGCCCAGCACCTGCCCGGCCCAGGTCCTGGCAGCCCATCTCCGGGCGGATCGCAGGTCATCTCGGCCCGATGCACCATTAGGCTCTCAACCTGCTCGGCCGTTACCTCGACCCAATTCCAGATCATAAATCTCCCTCTCAATTGTATAAACTAGTAATAAACTCCATGGACCAAATTGTATGGCACAGCTCACTTATGTTGACTGAAAAAAAGAAGAAAAAATAATGTTTAACAAGTAATTAGATCAATAATCATAATTGAATTTTAAACATAATTATTTTATAAGTATAGTAATTTTAATATAATTATAAAATATAATTGTTAAATTTATTTATATTGTAAGAGACATGTATATGTATATATTGCACTAATATGTTTATTGAATATAATTATTTATATTCTTGATGTTTGGAAGAAATTAAAATGAATTTAATAACTAACTAATATATTAACGAAGTTTTAACTATTGAACATGGTGGTGTGGTGGCTTGTAAGTTGGGAAAAAACCACTATGCATGTGGTCTTGTGCTGGAGAGGGCTCTGAGTGATTATTCAGTAGTTTAAGAATATGAATATGTAATATTTTATGATAGTATGATTAGTAAAAAGGGTAAAATATTGATTATTTGTGTTGAATAATTAAGAAATATGAGAAGGAATAATTTTTCCTTCCTAATAGCATTTTCAAGGGTTTGTACAAAAATTAATATGTTAAAGTTTGTTATATATATATGACACAAAGTGACAAAATTGGAAATTAATTTTGTGTATTAAATATTTATTAATTTAAAAAATAAACGGTTGTTCTAGTAATGTATTTTTTTAAGTGTCTTATGTAAAAGTGTAATACACTTAAATGTTTGTTTATAAATAATAAAATAATTTTTTAAAAAAAATAACTATGAGTTCAATTTTAGGCTCCTCGCTCTGTGTTAACGCTAGTTAACAAGGGCTCTTAAAGAGTTGATTAAAAATGCCCTAAGAGATGATTTTTTTCTAAGCTTGGCTTGGATGTGGCAACCCTCGCTCGTTCAGAGTGCCTTCATCAGTTTTTTGAATCGGGTATTAGTTTAATGGTGGTTTTTGCTTCTATTTTTTTTTTAGTTGTACGATAAATTGGACAACTAAAATTCAACAGCCACCATTAATCCAAATTATGAAATCAAATTATTATTCATATGAGTTAAACTAACAATCTTACATTACAAAATGGTGCTACATAATTAATAAATTCAAAATCCTAATTCAATCATATTTTTGTTGGTATTATAAAATTATTTTGATTTTCATAGATTTGACAATTTATTCAGACCGAAATGTAAACCAATCCATAATTTATTTAATATTTTTTCATGGATTTGATCATTTTTAATTCCATGAATTATTTAATTTTTCATTTGGCATGAGTGAACCGGTCAAAGGTCAACTTGATTTTAAAAAAAGGGGTACATACCAATCAGTCCTATTAACTAGACTTATTTACCTACAGGTCCTAACTAATAAATTTAACACCATACAAATAAGAAATTGATAAATTTATCACTATAAATTTATTCATAAAAACAAAGAGACTGATAAATTTATCACTATAAATTTATTTATAAAAATGAAAGACTGATAAATTTATCTTTATCACTTAATAAATTTATCAATAGGACTTAATGGGTAATAAGTCTCAAAAGTAAGACCTATCGGTAGTTTACCCTAAAAAAACATGGGTTTGGGTGTGCAATGCATAATTTATTTAATTCCGTGAATTGCTAGTAGTTTGTTTTTTTATTTTTTAGTTTGATGCATGTTAATTTGTCCCTTGCAATACTAGAACCTTTTTTGTTTTATTCAGCGACATATAGAACTCAACGGTGCTAGGGACCCCAGCACCCCAGTTTTTTTTCATTGATCAATTTTTTTTATTTATTTATTTTTTTCTTTCCTTCCAATCACCCACAATCACGTGGAACTGGGGGTCACTGGAGTCATGGGGGATGGGGGTTGGGGGTCTACAGCATTTTTGTATAGAACTTGGTTCCGACCCTTTGGCAGTTTTGCAAAACAAGGTCAACCAAATGAAAAATTATTCGGTGTTTATGGGGCATTATGTGACAAATGTCGCATAATAATTAAGGCATGTTTTAGAATTGATCATCTTTATTCTAAGAATGAGTACATCCATCGGAACAGCTGAGTTTGATCAATTATAATGATGTATTGGTCGGTGTTCAATGCTTATTGGTGCTCCTTTTTAATGGGATGATCAAATTGAAACAATAAAAATTAAGATAAAATTTGAGTTAAATTATAAATATTAAAAATATAACTTATCCTTAATTAATTAATAGAAAATATAACTGTGTGTTGATGCAAAACCAAACAATTTTCAAGTAGGAAAATATTTTTATATATCTAAAAATTTCTTCTAATATGATTTACAATGATATAGTATGTTACATGTTAAATTTTAATAAATTTTATAATTTTTTGACTTAATAAAAAAATTAAATTGCCAGTTGGACCATGCTAATAATATATATGATGACTGTGAGGATATATTTTCTGAGTACCAACACGTGGCCAAGGTGACGCCGACGTGTCAGCCGACGTGCCACGTGTCCTGGTCGTGACGGCGAGGTGATCTCGGTTAGGCCGAGATTATCTCCGAAGATATCGAAATCCGGGATAAGCGGATAAGGGATAAGAGTCCTAGAGTAGGGAAGGACTTCAGCCTAGATAAGGATAAAGCTCTTAGAGAGTTTATCTTTATCTATTGGAGAGTCCATGATGAGTACTGAGCTAAAATCTATTGAAGCTAGGCTTCTAATGAGACTAGGATTGAGTTGGCTATAAAAGAAAGGCACCCCCAATGGGTCTAAGGTACGCAATTGATACTTAGAATAGTGAGTTAAGCACTATTGATTATCTTTGAGAGATATTTGATTACTAACTTAATCATCGGAGTGCCCTTGGGTGGACGAACCACCGTCGGAATCTCTTCTTTCTGTTGCAGGTCATTCAGGCGTCATCTATTCTGCCAATGCTCTCCAGTTGAATACTGAGTTGGCAGTGTGGTCAGAAATTCACACACACAATTTGGCGCCATTTGTGGGAAAGAAAGAAGAATAGATGGCCAACGACGGACATAAAGAGAAGATTGGGAATAACACTCCTACTGGGAGTGGGAGACCTATTGACCTTGACGTCAAAGAAGACAATTGTAACGAAGAAATTCGTGACCAGAATCACGGAGGGAAGGACGTCGGCCAGGAAGGCGACGTACCAAAGAAAACAGACCAAAGTGGGTACTACAACGAGGATGACCTCCACGAATGGAAAGAAAGATGCCTGCGGAGGGACGATGAGGTAAAGACCATGGCGAACAAATTGGCGGACCTGCAAACAATGGTCAATTTCATGATGCAGAATAACGTCATGCAGCCACCATTCCCGCTGCAGGACACGCTGATTCCAGTGGCCAATGCCCAGAAGGGAGGGCAGAAAATAATCCATGTTGCCCCTCAGCACGCCAGAAGTGAAAAACACTCTCACCGGCCGTCAAGGGAGGTCGGGCGAGAAGAGTCAAGAAGGGAAGAATCTCGAAGGACACATCACACCAAATGAGGCAAACCCCAGAGAGCGTCGGCATGTTCAAAGACAGGAGTTGTGCTTCGACGCAACTGATGGAGAAAGGTCGAAAAGGCCTCACAACGAAGCTGAGAGCAGTGCACCTAAAAGAATGAAATCAGGAGATAGCCGAGCTCCCGGGCAGACCAAAGAGGACTTAAGAGATTACCTCAAGAGGAAGCAACAAAATGTCGTGGTAACTTCCCCTGTTAAACCAAGAACACCATTCGCGGTGGAGTTGGACAAATTTGAGGCACCAAAAAGATTCAGTATGCTGAGGTTCCAGATATGCGATGGGAAGTCGGATCCCAACTTTCACGTCGGATCATACCTAAACTTGATGGCACTGTACACTGGAAACGAGCCGTTGCTCTGCAAGGTGTTCCCCTCATCCTTCGGGGAGATTGCATTGGATTGGTTTCACAAATTGCCAAAGGGAAGTGTGAAGACCTGGGAAGGCCTGGCTGAGATGTTCGTGGCCAGGTTCGTGACAAACAAACTACAGCCAGTAAGGGTAGATGCCCTGATGGCTCTGAGAATCAGTGAGGATGAAGGCCTTAGGGCCTACGCAAAAAGGTATTATGAGGTGTTCAATCGAATACCGGAATGCAACCAAGAAGTGGCTATCGTGTCTTTCAAGAATGGCCTAAAAGATGATTGTGCACTACGAAAGTCATTGGCTAAGACATTGCCAAAAAACATGGAGGAGCTCATGGCCAGAATTGAGAAATAGGCCAGAGCCGAGGAAGACACGCCAGGGATTAAGGCAACAAAGCAGGAGAAAGCAAACGGCTCACCGAAGCGAGGCCGAGGTAACAACGGATCCAATAAGCAAGAGATAGGACTGAGAATCGCACAAGCAATTACGACTGTATTCCGAATCCTAATTCACAAAGTCCTGGATAAAATCCGAACCCAACCCTATTTTAGAGCACCGGCAAGGGTTCCAGGAGAGTTTATGGAAAGAAGCCTTGGGAAGCATTGTGCTTACCATAACGAAGACAGGCATCTGACTCAAGGTTGCAGAGCCCTGAAGTCACACCTAGAAGACCTGGTAAGGCAAGGCCATTTGAGGGACCTTGTAAATGAAGCTAGGACGAGGGAAGAGCAAGCAAGACTGTCTCAGGCACCAGCGGCTCCACCTCCCCCAGCACAGCAGCCGCAGGCAGGCGAACCTCGGGTAATTAATGTAATTCACTTGAAGGTCAACGAAAACGAAATACAGGGGGAGACCCAGAAGGTGAAGCACTTGCAGCATGTGTACCAGGTCTGGGAGAAAAGACCTTGGGCCGAGGAGTGTCAGGGACCAGTTGTGCCCTTTAATGAAGCCGACTTGGAGATGGTACAACATCCGCACAATGATACCTTGGTAGTATCCCTCCAGGTTGGGGAGTGCCAAGTGAAGCGCATCTTAATTGACCAAGGCAGCTCTTGTGACATCATGTATGTCAGATGTTACAAAGAGCTTGGCCTTCACCCAAATGATATGGAGCAATCCAATGGACTAATGGTCAGGTTCAATGGAATGCCGACATGGCCACTGGGAGCAGTAAGCTTGGAAGTGCAGGTTGGCACCAAGAAGATAAAGACGGAGTTCACCGTAATCGACACACCCTCCCCTTACAATATTATCTTGGGAAGGCCATGGTTGCATGCAATGGGGGTTGTTCCCTCAACATTGCATCAGCTACTGCGGTTCCCAACAGAGCATAGGATAGAAGAGGTCAGAGGGGATCAGCTGCAGGCAAAGAACTACTCCATGGCAGCAATGAAATCCACTTGCAGCATACGAGAACCAGAAGGGGCGGAGATCGAAGACGAGGACATAGAAGCCCTAGAGGACGTCGGCATGAAGCCAGCCGAGAAGAGTGAAGAAGCCCTAAAGAAAATCCCCGTCCAGCAAGGGGATGAAGAACGCTACTTCCTTCTCGGCTCGGGCTTAACTGAAGAAAAGGAAAAAGAACTGGAGGCGTTCTTGAGAGCAAACATTGAAGTGTTTGCCTGGACGCCTTACGAGATGCCAGACATTGACCCTGAGGTCACTTGCCATAAACTGAACGTAGACAGGTCAGCCAAACCTGTAATCCAACGGGCAAGAAGACCGACATTGATGCATGTTGAGGCAGTAGAAGAAGAAGTAAACAGACTTCTGGAAGCCAGAGCCATTCGAGAGGTAAATTACCCGACATGGCTACCGAACACAGTGGTAGTGAAGAAAAAGAATGGTAAATGGAGAGTCTGCGTGGACTTTACCAGCCTAAACAAAGCATGTCCCAAATATAGTTTTCCTTTACCCAAGATAGACCAATTGGTGGATGCCACTTCAGGGCATGGAATGATGAGCTTCCTAGATGCCTACAGGGGGTATCATCAGATAGCCATGTACCCTCCAGATGAGGAGAAGACTGCGTTTATCACCCCAAAAGAGTTGTATTGCTATAGAGTGATGCTTTTGGGTTGAAAAACATAGGAGCAATTTACCAGAGATTGGTAATCAAAATGTTCAAACACCTGATTGGCCGAACAGTGGAAGTTTACATCGATGACATGGTCGTGAAGACCAAGGAACCTGATGGTCATCTGTCCGACCTAAAAGCAGTCTTTGATATCCTTAGGACATATCGGCTCCGACTCAATGCATCGAAGTGTGCATTTGGAGTTGGATCTAGTAAGTTCTTGGGATACCTGGTAACAAGAAGGGGCATTGAGACCAGCCCAGATCAGATCAAGGCCATCCTAGAGTTAAAGAGCCCGATGTCGGCAAAACAGGTGCAGATGCTGACTGGAAGGGCTGCAGCCCTGAATAGGTTCATAAGCAGAAGTTCAGACAAGTGCAAACCTTTTTTCAACTTAGTGAAGAAAGCCACAGATTTCTTATGAACCGAGGAGTGCGAAGTCGCCTTGGCCGACTTAAAGAAGCATTTAACCACGGCTCCAGTTCTCTCAAATCCAGAACCTAGAGAGGAGTTGTTCCTGTACTTAGCAGTTTCGGAACATGCGGTAAGCGCAGTGGTAATCTGAGAAGAAAAAGGGGAACAAAGGGCTGTTTACTATGTAAGCAAAACCCTGGTTGATGCAGAAACCAGGTATTTACCCTTGGAGAAGTTAACGCTGGCCTTAGTAATGGCTTCAAAGAAGTTGAACCATTACTTTCAAGCCCACAAAATTGTGGTGCTAATTGAACATCCTTTGAAGTCCCTGTTGCAACAGGGAGATCTGACAGGCAGAATAGCCAAATGGGCAGTAGCCTTGGGCCAGTATGACCTGGAATACAGACCTAGAACAGTAATCAAAGGCCAAGTCTTGGCCGACTTTGTGGCCGAATTCACTCTATGAGCCATCGTACATCAAGCTTCGTTGAGCTGAAGTGAACGATGTCCAAACGAGTAAAGAGGAGCCCAGCCGAGGGCAACGGAACAAAAAAAGGAAGAAAAACTAAGACCCTGCAGCATTTACATTGGCGACTCCTTTCGACTGTTTATCGATGGGAGTTCAAACCGACAAGGAGCGGGGGCAGGAGTAATACTAGTATCTCTAGATGGACAGATATTAGAACAGTCCATTCGTTTGGGGTTCAAGGCCTCAAACAATGAAGCAGAGTATGAAGCACTAATTGTAGGACTGAAACTGGCAGCAGCAGTAGAAGCAGATGAGGTGATAGTCTTCTGTGACTCTCAGCTTATAGTCAACCAGACAACGGGCGAGTTTGCAGCCCGAGATGATAGGATGTTGGCCTACGCAAAGGAGGTCCGCAGGTTGGTGGCCTTGTTTCAGAATTGCCGACTGCATCAGGTTAGCCGAGATGATAACAGTCACGCTGATGCACTGGCCAACCTGGCTAGTGCAATACAACCTGGAAAAGCAAGGACGATAATGGTCGACTACTTGTCGGGCCCGAGCATTGAACCACTGATCACAGAGCTTGAAGCAATGTGTGTGGACATGGGACCAAGCTGGATGGATGCAATAGTAGCATTCCTAAAAGAAGGAAAACTGCCAGATGATCACGAAGAGGCACACAAGATCAGATTGAAGTCGGCAAGATTCAGTCTGACAGCAGAAGGACATCTCTACAGAAGATCCTTCACTGGACCCCTTTTGAGGTGTATACATCCTTCACAAGTTGAAGATTTTTTGCATGAAATACATGAAGGAATATGTGGAAGCCACGCTAGGGGCAGATCACTTGCCCATAGGGCCATTACCCAAGGGTATTGGTGGCCCTACATGCAGAAAGATGCAGAAGCCTATGTCAAGAAGTGTGAAAAGTGCCAAAGGTTTGCACCACTGATACACTAACCAGCAGCAAACCTGAACCCAGTATCCAGTCCTTGGCCGTTCACCCAATGGGGCATGGATCTTGTTGGAAAACTGCCCCCAGCAACTGGGCAAAGGAAGTACCTGCTGGTAGCAACAGATTACTTCACCAAGTGGATAGAAGCTGAACCTCTTGCCAAGATCCGAGACGTGAATGTAAAGAACTTTATATGGAAGAACATCATCACCAGGTTTGGGATCCCAAGAGCACTAATAGCAGACAATGGAACACAGTTTGACAGTAAGCTAATCAAGAGTTTCTGTGCAAAGTTCAAAATCAAGAATTATTTCTCCACCCCAAGTTTTCCTCAAAGCAATGGACAAACAGAAGCATCCAACAAAGTCATCTTGGATGGGATTAAGAAGAGGCTGCAAGCAGCAAAGGGAAAGGGGGTGGATGAACTGCCAAGTGTACTTTGGGCATATCGGACTACGCCAAGAAGATCAAATGGGGAATCTCCATTTGCCATGGCTTATGGCACAGAAGCAGTCATTCCTTTGGAAGTCGGCATCCCAGGAATCAGAACCCAGGGAGTAGAGAATGGGACTAATGATGTATTATTAGCCCGAGATCTGGATCTGTTAGAATAAAGAAGGGAGAGAGCTGCAATTCAGCTGGCGGCATACCAGCAGCAGCTTGCCAAGGCTTATAATAAGAAGGTCAACCTAAGGGAGTTTCAAATCGGTGACCTCGTCTTGAGAAAAGTCGTCGGCAATAAAAAGAATCCTAGAGAGGGCAAGCTTGGCCCAAATTGGGAGGCACCCTATAGAATCATTTCGGTACTGGGCAATAGGGCATATCGGCTTGAAGATAATGAGGGCAAAGAGTTACCAAGGCCCTGGAATACTTGTAATCTTAAGTTTTTTTATCATTAAATTTTCTTGTTCTTTGTTATTAGCCGAAGTAATAAATAAAGCTTGATTTTTCACACTTGTGACTGATAAGATAGTTGATGATGTTTCTAGATTATATGCATAATGAGAACCCAAGTGGAACTTAGGTTCATATTCGAGGGCAGAAAGTTGGAAAATGGTTCCTGGTAAGGTAGAATATACAAGCTAAAATCAGTCTAACACTTGTTAAAATTTGTGAAAAATTTACAAATTGAAGTTAGATCGAGATCATGTTTAACACTTGTTGAAATTTAAGAAAAATTTACAAGTTGAAGTTAAACCAAGATCATATTTAACACTTGTTGAAATTTGTGAAAAATTTACAAGTTGAAGTTAAACCGAGATCATGTTTAACAATTGTTGAAATTTGAGAAAAAATTTACAAGTTAAAATTAAATCATCATGTTTAACACTTGTTGAAATTTGTGAAAAATTTACAAGTTGAAGTTAAACCGAGATCATGTTTAACACTTGTTGAAATTTGAGAAAAAATTTACAAGTTGAAGTTAAACCGAGATCATGTTTAACACTTGTTGAAATTTGAGAAAAAATTTATAAGTTGAAGTTAAACCGAGATCGTGTTTAAACACTTGTTGAAATTTGTGAAAAATTTACAAGTTGAAGTTAAACCGAGATCCTATTTAACACTTGTTGAAATTTGAGAAAAAATTTACAAGTTGAAGTTAAACCGATATCACGTTTAACACTTGTTGAAATTTGAGAAAAAATTTTCAAGTTGAAGTTAAACTGACATCATGTTTAACACTTGTTGAAATTTGTAAAAAATTTACAAGTTGAAGTTAAACCGAGATCATGTTTAACACTTGTTAAAATTTGAGAAAAAATTTACAAGTTGAAGTTAAACCGAGATCATGCTTAACACTTGTTGAAATTTGAGAAAAATTTACAAGTTGAGGTTGAATTGAACACTTGTTGAAATTTGTGAAAAAATTTACAAGTTAAAGCCAAGGTTGCATTAAGAGAAGTACTTATGTACTTACCAAGGTAAATTACCCTGAGGAAATTACATAGATAAGGTGTATGCTTGAAAGCATGAAAAATTATTCTAAGTATAGAATCATACAAGACAGTAAAAGGAGGACCAAGATACAAACATTCAGGAGAGAAAGTTATATTAACATTTCAAAAGAAGGCACATCGGCCCCATCGAGAGCTTGCATTGTTTCAAAGAAAGAGAAAATACAAGGTACAAAAAGAAGAGAACAGCATAAAACTAAGATTCTTCGGCGCCACTAGTAGGTTAGGTCTAGAGCTCAGAGGACTGCCGAGTAGACATCTCGGCGGGCTTCCAGCCGCAAGCTCGGCGTCTATTTCTTCAAGGGTTTGCTCAAGGCTCTTATCAGTTATAGGCGCATCTGACGTTGCCTTCTTAGGAGTAGCCTCTTTGGGAACCTCCTCACCCTCCTCGTCTTAAGTCAAGTCCAGGACTTGCTCATTTTGAGTAGGGGACTTGGCCCCAGCAGCTTCCTTTGACTTCCTCACCAAAGCTTCCTCCTCAGACTCAGAATCGTCGTCGGATTGGCTTGGAGTTGGGGGGAATGGCAGGGCAAGGACATCGGTGTTCCTGAGGGGGGAGTCCTCGGGGATTTCAAGCTTTTTTAGTAAAGCCATCCAACCAAGGGTAAAACCCTTGTTGCATGCTTGCTTCACCTGTTTCTCATAGTCCGCCGTGATATCGGCCACCCCCTCAGTGTATGCCTTTTCGTCTGCGGCCTTGATTTCGGCCTTTTTTGTTGCCAAGGCATCTTGAAGTTCTTTCTGGGCCTGGGTCATCTTTTCCTCGGCCTCTCTCTTTTCGGCCTCGAGAACCTTCTTGATGGCCTCAGCGGCATCCGCTTTTTCTTCGGCGTCATCCTTAGCTTTGATAGCAACCTCAGCTTGATCTTCCAAAGTCTTCATTTTTGCCTTGGCCCTTTTATTGGTCTTTTGCAGACTAGCAACCTCCCTAGTCTTGTCGGCCAACGCCTTCCTTGTCTCAAAAGATTGCATTGAGAAGGAGTGGGCGTGCTGGATTGCCTGAACAAAAATGGACAGAGCAGAAGTTATTAGAAAATTTTCTAAGTATGAAATAGAAAAAGAAAAAAATTACCAAACAAAGGGGCTTACTTTAGCAGAGTGCTGCAGCATTAGGGCGAAGTTTTCATACTCAGTCATCTCGGCGTTGCGGTCGAGATCCCCAGGGAGGAGCAAGGCTGTGGTAAGGGCAACACCGACGTTGATGTCATCGGCACTATCATCGACTTTGACCGGCCTGTCCTCCAAAGTAATGGGTGGGGCCTAGGGGACATCAGACTTCATGGAGCCCGAAGCTGTTGCAGATTCGAACCTTGGCCTCTTTAACCGAGTGGGTTCAGATGGTTGGGCCTCGGTAGGCCTCTTCTTGGCAGCAGAAGGGGTTTTCTCGCTCGAAGCCAATTTGGAAATTGGCAAGGTGTCCTCAGTATCAACTTGAGTCACCGTTGCCTTTGGCTGAGCCTTCTTCAACCTTTTTTGTTTTGGCTTTGGAGGCTGAGTTAATGCTGGTTGAGCGTCTATGGTAGATGGAATGTTGGCCAAGAGGTCTTTAGTGACTGCTTTCTGGCAGCCCATCTCAGCAGCAAAAATAGTTCGTCGTCGTCGTCAACGTCGGCGTTGAGATGGTGGGATTAGTTGTGGAGCTGAGGTGGATGGCTGCTCTGCTGGATCAGAGGTTGATCTTTGATCTGGCCGAGATGATGAGGCTCTTGGAGGAGTTGTGGCAGAAGGGGGAGAATGGCTTTTCTTCCTCTTTGGGACGTTGGGGAGTATCGACTTCTAGGTCGGGATAAAGTTGAGTACCAAAGGGGCTCTGCGCTTGTGGACTGGCAAATCCAATAGCTTCTTCAAACCCTTGCTGGGGAAAAAGGATTTGCAGAAGCCTTTTTCTGGTTGGGGAAGAGCTGCAAGAAAAACAGACATTAGAAACAAATAAAGTATTGAAGATTTTAAAAAAAACAAGTAAGTATAAACACTGGGCTCTTACCATTACCCTCTACAAAAACTATTCGAGGAAGAGGGTAGAGGTGGAGGTCCTCATCTAGAGCGAACTCCCAGTTCCCCGAGATAATGAAGCAATCATCTCCGGCTCCCTTGTTGGAGTTTGGGAGGTCGGCAACAATTTTGTACTCTGTGGACCTCGGTTTGAGGGAGTAAATATGGTCTTTTTCGTTTTTGAGGCCACACATCGTGTAACAGTATTGGATGTTGGCTAAGGTAACCCTAGCATTTTCTTGTTTGGCTAAGACTATTATACCATTTATGACTCGGTAGGAGTTGATGGCAAGCTGCATTGGGTTTAATTTATAGTAATGGATTATCTTACAGAAGAGGATGTCGAGTAGGAGCCTAAGTCTGCACTCAATGAAAGCTACAACGGGAAAGGGCATAGAATCAGTTGTGGGCATGATGGAGTCATCCTCTCCAGCCAACCTCAGATAAACGTCGGCCGGGATGTCAAACTCCCGCCTAAAGTGTTCTAACTTGGTTGGGGTGTCTACCCTATGCTTCCACATACCCATAATGTCGGCTTAACTCGGAGGAGTTGGATTTCAAAGAGAAGGTGTTTTTGTAGGGGGCTATAGAGACCTCGGCAAAAACCTAAAAGTGAGCTGGGGTAAGAATTCATGGGGATCGTTTCAGTTCTTCTTAGAATTTGTGGGTTCTATAAACAAATCCCAAACTTTGACCTATGGAAACGAAAATTGGAAGCAAGAATCTGGAAAAAAAGGGCAAACAGAAACAAGAACAATGATTCAGAATCAAGAATAGGGGTGAATCATCAAGAACATTGTGACAGAGTGTGTACAAGGGTACAAGGCCAAGAACAGTGGCACAAGTGAAAAAAAAATTGTGAGTAGTGTGTGTGTTTAAGACATGAAATGGGCAAAAGCAAAGTCGTGAAATAAACATGCTCGAATACGTGATTCATAAGTCAAGAACTTGAGCAAAATGACAATAGTAACAAATAATAAGGTAAAACTTTTTCAAGAACTGAAACCAGGAAGAACAATGGCTTACCAGAAAAAGTAAGGCCGGTGTAAGGATCGCCGAAATCAGACAACAGTTGCAAAAGTGAAAAAGTGAAAAAAATCACGCCGGCGGAGATGAATACAGCAACTTGCAGAGCTAGAAAAGCTTGAACAATGGCAGATCTTGGGAAAAAAGCTAGAGAGAGAAAAAGCTTCAGAAACGATGATGAAGAGTGAAGAGATGGGGGAGAGGAAGGAAGTTTTGTCAAAACTCGAAACGGCGGCAAAAAGGCAATTAATGTACCTAAAACGACGTATGCGTCAGACGGCGCACGTAAGAAAAATTCGACTTACAGGCGCGTATCAAGTATGATCCAATAAGGAGAAGACGCGTGGCTAAAACAGTTGAGTTATTATGCATGACAGCTCATACGCGTGAAGGAGCTCTTGGAATTCTTGTTCTTTAGAAGACATGTCGGCCTGTATGATGATCTCGGCTGAGAAATTTGAACAACCCTGGTTAGTGGTTCTGAGGCATTAATGGAAGCAAACTATAAGTCTTGGTCAAACTGAGCCAATGAGTTCTTATTTCGGCAATGAATAAAGAAGCGAGCCTAGCTGACGTTATAGAAGGAAGTATTGATATAGGTTCTATCACCTCAGGATGCCGAGGTAATAGAACCTAGAGGCAGTTGTGGGGATATATTTTCTGAGTACCAACACATGGCCAAGGTGACGCCGACGTGTCAGCCGAGGTGCCACGTGTCCTGGTCGTGACGCCGAGGTGATCTCGGCTAGACTGAGGTTATCTCCGAAGATATCGGAATCCGGAATAAACGGATAAGGGACAAGAGTCCTAGAGTAGGGAAGGACTTCAGCCTGGATAAGGATAAAACTCTTAGAGAGTTTATCTTTATCTATTGGAGAGTCCATGATGAGCACTGAGCTAAAGTCAATTGAAGCTAGGCTTCTAATAGGACTAGGATTGAGTTGGCTATAAAAAAAAGGCACCCCGAATGGGTCTAAGGTACGCAATTGATACTCAGAACAGTGAGTTAAGCACTATTGATTATCTTTGAGAGATATTTGATTACTAACTTAATCATCGGAGTGCCCCCGGGTGGACGAACCACCGCCGGAATATCTTCTTTCTGTTGCAGATTATTCAGGCGCCATCTATTCTGCCAATGCTCTCTAGTTGAATACTGAGTTGGCAATGTGGTCAGAAATTCACACACACAATGACTAAATTAAGCACGCTCCAAAGTTTTAGTCTGAGAGAGAAAAAAATTAATCACTTGCTTGGTTAAAGTTTTTCAAAAAATTCTACTTTTTTGTTTTTCGTATTTTTTTGTTTTGACTGAATTTTTTTAATATTTTAAACAATTTTTTTAATTTTTAGACATACCTAACATAAATATACTTAAAAAGTAAAAAAACTATGAAAAAAACCTTTTAAAAATTCACTAAATATCAAAAATACAAAAAAAAATATGAGAATTCAGTACATTTTTTTATATTTTTATGTATTTATTAATTTTTTTAAATATTTTTTCACAAATTTTTTTACCTTTTAGATACATCTAAGTAAAGTGTATCTAAAAAAGTAAAAAAAAATGTTTAAAATTTTAAAAATATTCACTAAAAATAAAAAAATACGAAAATCAAAAAATTCAATTTTTAAAAAATTTAATTCAAAAAATTTAAACCAAACATATTGAATGATTTTTTAAGTTTTGATAAAACGTGAAAGTGATTATAAATAATTTATTAATATATTTGAACCTTTTTTAATAAATTAACTTTTGAGAGAACCTTTTTTTGACTTAATTAAAAAATTAAGTTGCCACTTGGATCATGCTCTCATTATTTTACCTAGGTTTTCATCTAGACTACAATCAATAATATCATGTAAATATTTTTATAAAAAAAATTAAAAGTAATTTAAACTTCAGTTTGCAAGACCCTGATAGGTAGAGACAGTTGATAGGTGGAAAAAGATGGAAAAAGACGGAAAAAGACGTATGTGGAGAAAGTTGAACCCAGCCAAAGCCTTTAATCCAAGTGTAGCTGACATCATGTAAGTTATAATTATGAGATAAGAAAGAAAGAAAATATATTACAAGTCGTGGTCCAATTAAGGGAAATGTTTGGACCTTTTAGGATGATTCTTATGAGTGATTTTGACCCTCTATATATGTGTCGGGTTCATTTATATATATGTGGAGTCTATATTATAAGTGATTTAAATTTATAAAGATTTTATGAAAATTTTGTGAGAGATGGAGTCTCAATCATTGCTCTCTAATTAATTAGAAAAATGTTTTAAATTCTTATTTTTTTATAATTATTACAACTCTCAATTAATTTGTGACCACTCATTTTATTATTTTTTTTCATCTCTCTTCTCTCTCTCTCACAAATACTGTGGAGAGTGTGGGGATTGTGGAGCATAACCATGTAGCTTTCACCTTATTGGTGTTTGAGTTTTGATTTTTTTGTTAGCTTAAAAAGAAGAAAAAATAATGTTTAACAAGTAATTAGATCAATAATCATAATTGAATTTTAAACATAATTATTTTATAAGTATAGTAATTTTAATATAATTATAAAATATAATTGTTAAATTTATTTTATATTGTAAGAGACATGTATATGTACATATTGCACTAATATGTTTATTGAATATAATTATTTATATTCTTGATGTTTGGAAGAAATTAAAATGAATTTAATAACTAACTAATATATGAACGAAGTTTTAACTAGGGAACATGGTGGTGTGGTGGCTTGTGCGCTGGGAAAAAACCACTATGCATGCAGTCTCATGCTGGAGAGGTCTTCTGGGTGATTATTCAGTAGTTTAAGAATACGAGTACGTAATATTTTATAATAGTATGATTAGTGAAAAAGGTGAAATATTGATTATTTGTGTTGAATAATTAAGAAATATGAGAAGGTATAATTTTTTCTTTGTAATAGCATTTTCAAGGGTTTGTACAAAAATTAATATGTTAAAGTTTGTTATATATGACACAAAGTGACAAAATTAGAAATTAATTTTGTGTATTAAATATTTATTAATTTAAAAAATAAATGGGTGTTCTAGTAATGTATTTTTTAAAGTTTGTCTTATGTAAAAGTGTAATACACTTAAATGTTTGTTTATAAATAATAAAATAATTTTTTAAAAAAAATAACTATGAGTTCAGTTTTAGCCTCCTCTTTCTATGTTAACACTAGTTAACAAGCGCTCTTAAAGAGTTAATTAAAAATGCCCTAAGAGATGATTTTTTTTCTAAGCTTGGCTTGGATGTGGCAACCCTCGCTCGTTCAGAGTGCCTTCTTCAGTTTCTTGAATCGGGTATTAGTTTAATGGTGGTTTTTGCTTCTATTTTTTTTTTTTTAGTTGTACGATAAATTGGACAACTAAAATTCAACAGCCACCATTAATCCAAATTATGAAATCAAATTATTATTCATATGAGTTAAACTAACAATCTTACATTACAAAATGGTGCTACATAATTAATAAATTCAAAATCCTAATTCAAGCATATTTTTGTTGGTACTATAAAATTATTTTGATTTTCATAGATTTGATAATTTATTCAGACCGAAATCTAAACCAATCCATAATTTATTTAATATTTTTTCATGGATTTGATAATTTTTAATTCCATGAATTATTTAATTTTTCATTTGGCATGAGTGAAGCGGTCAAAGGTCAATTTGATTTTAAAAAAACATGGGTTTGGGTGTGCAATGCATAATTTATTTAATTCCGTGAATTGCTAGTAGTTTGTTTTTTAATTTTTAATTTTTTGTTTTTTAGTTTGATGCATGTTAATTTGTCCCTTTGCAATAATAGAACCTTTTTTGTTTTTTTTAGCTGGACATATAGAACTTGGTTCCGACCCTTTGGCAGTTTTGCAAAACAAGGTCAACCTAATGAAAAATTATTCGGTGTTTATGGGGCATTATGTGACAAATGTCGCATAATAATTAAGGCATGTTTTAGCATTGATCATCTTTATTCTAAGAATGAATGCATCCATCGGAACAATTGAGTTTGATCAATTATAATAATGTATTGGTCGGTGTTCAATGCTTATTGGTGCTCCTTTTTATGGGATGATCAAATTGAAACAATAAAAATTAAGATAAAATTTGAGTTAAATTATAAATATTAAAAATATAACTTATCCTTAATTAATTAATAGAAAATATAACTGTGTGTTGATGCAAAACCAAACAATTTTCAAGTAGGAAAATATTTTTATATATCTAAAAATTTCGTCTAATATGATTTATAATGATATTGTATGTTACATGTCAATTTTTAATAAATTTTATAATTTTTTGACTTAATAAAAAAATTAAATTGCCAGTTGGACCATGCTAATAATATATATGATGACTAAATTAAGCACACTCCAAAGTTTTAGCTTGAGAGAGAAAAAAATTAATCACTTTGCTTGGTTAGAGTTTTTCAAAAAATTCTACTTTTTTGTTTTTCGTATTTTTTTATTTTTACTGAATTTTTTTAATATTTTAAACATTTTTTTTAATTTTTAGACATACCTAACATAAATATACCTAAAAAGTAAAAAAATTGTGAAAAAACCTTTTAAAAATTCACTAAATATCAAAAATACAAAAAAATACGAGAATTCAGTACATTTTTTATACTTTTATGTATTTATTAATTTTTTAAATTATTTTTTCACAAATTTTTTACCTTTTAGATACATCTAAGTAAGGTATATCCAAAAAAAGAAAAAAAATATTTAAAATTTTTAAAATATTCACTAAAAACAAAAAAAATATGAAAATTAAAAAATTTAATTTAAAAAAAATTTAATTCAAAAAACTCAAATCAAACATATTAAATGATTTTTTAACTTTTGATAAAACGTTAAAGTGATTATAAATAATTTATTAATATATTTGAACCTTTTTTAATAAATTAACTTTTGAGAGAACCTTTTTTGACTTAATAAAAAAATTAAGTTGCCACTTGGATCATGCTTTCATTATTTTACCTAGGTTTTCATCTAGACTACAATCAATAATATCATGTAAATATTTTTATAAAAAAAATTAAAAGTAATTTAAACTTCAGTTTGCAAGACCCTGATAGGTAGAGAGAGTTGATAGGCGGAAAAAGACGTATGTGGAGAAAGTTGAACTCAGCCAAAGCCTTTAATCCAAGTGTAGCTGACATCATGTAAGTTATAATTATAAGATAAGGAAGAAAGAAAATATATTAAACTATCAAGTCGTGGTCCAATTAAGGGAAATGCTTGGACCTTTTAGGATGATTTTCAAAAGTGATTTGGACCCTCTTCATATGTGTGGGGTTCATTTATTTATATATATGTGGAGTCTATATTATAAGTGATTTAAATTTATAAAAATTTTATGAAGATTTTGTGAGAGATTGAGTCTCAATCATTGCTCTCTAATTAATTAAAAAAATACTTAAAACTCTTATTTTTTTATAATTATTACAATTCTTAATTAATTTGTGACCACTCATTTTATTTTATTTTTTTCCGTCTCTCTTCTCCTTCGCTCTCACAAATACTGTGGAGAATGTGGGGATTGTGGGGGCCTAGAGCATAACCATGTAGCTTTCACCTTATTGGTGTTTGAGTTTTGATTTTTTTGTTAGCTTAAAATTTTTTAATTTAAAATTTTAGATTTTTTTTTGTAAAAAAAAAGAAAACAATTTACAAACAACCAATTTCTATAAAAAAAAAAATTAACAAAAAACTGTTACTTTTTTTTGTTTATTTTGGATTTTTAATTTTTTTTTAAAAATTTACTTTTTAAAATTATTTACACAAGAATTGAAAAGGTAAAAAAATTGACACAATTTTTTCCTTAAAAAGGGAAAAAAAAACATGACGATGCATAAATAGCTGCAAGGATCCTCTGTCCGCAAATAATCATATTCCTTGTCTCAATTCACCCACTGTCATTGGATCATATGAAAATCTCAAGATGTGAAAATTTCAATACATATCCAATGATTATGAGTGAATTAAAATAAGAGGACAGAATTATTTGAGGACAAAGGATCCTTGCACCATAAATAGCACTCACACAAGTGACAAGTGCAATGCAGGATTCAACTCACGGGCCAAGAAGGCCGCGACATGGGCCAAAAATTGTAAATGGGCTGCACAACTATCAAAGATTCAATCTCAGATCCATGAGTTTATTAAAGCCCAAAATTTGGGCCGTTTTTCTTTCTCTAGGATGAATTGACTAATTGGGCCCAAAATGACACAATGATGGGCCACAAAATTGTGGAGGATAGGCAGGTTTTTTTTTTTTTTTTTGAACAGGTAGGCAGGTTTTATTGAACAACGCATTCTCATCTCACCCGCATACCGAGGACCCAAAGGCCATGACTAAGGCTCTGTTTGGTTTTTGTTAAATTGTCATTTTTTAGCTATTTAAACCAAAAAAAACAAAAAAAAAAATTTGTTTGTTTGGTTTCGGCTAAAAGTCACATTTATAAATAAAATTAAATTGTTTTATTTGAATTTTTTAAGACTTTTATTAAACTTTTTAATTTTCCTTTATTCAATTTTTCAAATAGAATTTCGCTAAAAAATATTCCAAACCCAACTTTCCAATATCAAAATAAGTTTTTTAACATTAGTCAAACATATTAATTTTGTAGCAACATTTTTATTATAAAAAGTAAAACAAGTACCGAAAGGAAAATGCTATAGATCCCAAACAAATTACCAAATAGATTATCAAACATCTCACATGGGTGTGGGACCCACACACATGTGATTTGTGTGGGTCCCACACCCATGTGAAAGGTTTGGTAATTTATTTAATAATTTGTTTGGAATGCCTAGCATTTACCACTCAACTAACCTTCCCAAGTCTAACTCAATTACTCCTCTGATCAACACGTGGAAATGGAGGGATACTGGAGATTTGATCCTCCGGCTTGCAACCATTATCAAAATGTATGTTTGCAGCCGGCCTTTATCCGGAAGGGCTCCGTTTGTTTTTCGTTATAAGAGTTCGGAATGGACTTGGTTATGTTTAGTACATATGAATCATGTAAAAATAGTAAAAAAAAATATATAAAAAAAGTTAAAAAATTAATAAGATAAAATATTATATTCAAATCATAATTATTATATTTTTCTTTTTACAAAACTCAAAAAAATCAAAAAACATATCTCAAATGAGGCTTTTTAATTCCAAGCTATAACCAATAAGTCAACTCACATCCCAAACGAAGGCTTTGTTTGGTTTATGAAGTTTTGGATTGATAGTCTTTTCGGACTAAGAAAGGTTTCAATGGAGCAGATTATGAGCTTGAATCAGGAGGTGATATTAAAAAATAGTCCGTTTAGTTTAGAATGTTATCGGATATGACTAGTCAACTGGCCAAGTGCAATTTTTTTATTTTTTTTTACATGTTGGGTAGCACGTTGTGAATATTAATATTTAATGTTTTTGTATTTTTTGTTAAGTAAATTTGTTTTATTATTTTATATAAAACTAATTTAACAATCTCCACACTAACAACTATCATTAAAACAAACATAATTTTACTTAATCCCTTCACTAACAATCCCCTCACTATTAATCTCATTCATTCTTCCTCTGAAAACAAACAGCCCCTAAGGCCACGTTTGTTTTGGCGGATTAAGTTGGATGCAATTGTTAGTGAGGGAATTGTTAATGAAGAGATTGTTAATATGAGAATTGTTAGTAAGGGAATTAAGTAAAAGTGTATTTATTTTGATAATAATGTGAGAGATGGTTAATAATGGGATTATAAATTATTTTTCAAAAAACAAATTAAAAAATTAAAATAAATATTAAAACAAAAGGTGCACTTAGGTAAAAAAATACAATAAAATAAAAAAAGTTGATCGACCAACTATTTTTTTGTCCGGCCAAATATTTTTTTGGTCGGCCGACTATTGTCTGTAAAAAAAAAAAATCGCACTGTACCTGTGACGCCCCAAAATTTGGGGACATCATAATAAGGTTTAAAACTTAAAATCAATTTTCTTAATTAAGAATCCTCATCAATGTTGTTACCAAATTTACCATCATCCATTAATTAACAATATCAAAACTAAAAGTTCTTAAATTACAACTCCAGTCAAACTTAAAAATTTTGTCTTAGTACACAAATAAAAAAAAAACTAGAGAAAAACTAAAAAACTCAGAAAAATGGTTCATGGAACTTTGACACGCTTCAAGCTAATCAGGGCTGAATGTTGCCTTCCAACACCTCGGTGTTTCCTTCAGTTTCTTTGGTACCTGGCATGAAACGTCAGGGCAACGAGGATGTCAATGAGCGACGAGCTCAATAAGATACTACAACCAGAAATACTCACCCCGATAATAATACCCACAGTGAATAATGCGTAGTAACAGAATAACATGTAGCATTTAATAAGCATAATAGAAATGCCATCAGTTGAAATAATAACAGTAGATAATAAATAAATAAAAATGACAAACAGAGGCAGTATTTCATCATAAAGAAAATGCCCACTTTTCTTTTTAAATTCTCATAGATTTAGTTTATCAGATAAGTTTAAATAACTCCCCGCGGAGCACTATTTCCACTCAACCGCTAAGTAATGGTCACAGGCAATTCTGACTTCCCCTTGGTCAAATATTCAAATGTTACTTACAGTAACTACCAATGATGTCCACGCACCAGGGTTACATACCTGAGTCGTGACATCACGGCCTGCCCCAAGGGAACGGTCTATGTTGTGACACCCGCACCACCAACCTTATATCGCCTACACCTATAAGAGCCGAAATACCTTCCCGTGCCATGTTAGGGTCCGCAACTCACTTGCGCAAGATTCTAGACCGGGCTCACCCCATCACTTTTACATTTTAATGTATCATTGGTTAAATTTCGTGTCTCTTTACTCGTTGAGATATTCACAATAATTCAAAATTTAATTATCAATAATGTTATACTAACTCATTAAAATCCGAATATAAAATATTACACATGTCACACAATAATAAACGATTGTACAAAATTTAAATAAACAATTTATTTAAACTATGGTATGAAATAATAATGTAGATACCAAAAAGAAATAAATCATAATTACACACATGTATGGATTTTTAATCTACAAGATTAGATTAGCACAATATTAAATTCTAGTCCAAATAAACAATTGAAGAGATAATTTTTGCTTCCTCCTTAATCTGCCAAAGTTTTCAGAACGTATATCTTGCAAATAAAATTATAAATAAATTACTTATACAACTCTAAAATTCATATAAATCTACAGAATACTCAATAAACATGTTATGGTCATTTTTCAGAAAGCATTTTCCAAAAATAAATTATAAATAATTCTTAAAAATTCCAAGAATGTTCATGACACAGATTTATCACATTTTCTTAAATTAATTCCATACTTAAATTTATAAATCAATTCCATAATATAAAAATTTATTATGAAACTAGACTTCTCAAATTTCATTTTTTGCTTAGAAATTACCAGATTTGGTTTAATATAAATTTTTTAATGATTTTTCAAACACATAGTGAAATTTGCCTATAGCGCCAGATTTGGTTAAAAATTTGTATAAATTCGTACAAAACTCAATAATTGTTGAAAAATTAAATTTTGTGGATGAACTAGACATCATTATAAACAACTTTGTAGAAGAAATCATCTTCAAATTTTGAGTATAAAATTTTCTAAAAATTCGTACAAATTTCTGGCAGACTTAAAGGGCCAAATAACATCTTCAATAATCTTTTTAATGGCATAAATTACACATGCAAGTCCAAATTTGATATACCATCATAAATTTTCATACAATTATAAATAAAATTCTATTTACAAGTTTAGACATTTTATCATATGTATATAATCTGAAAATCTCAAATATAAAAAAAAAATGAGAGGGTTGAGAGGGTTTTCTTACTATATTAGGTTGCTAACGATTTATCGTCCGAATTTGATTTATGATTCTGATCGTAAGATATGACCGTCCTGGCTCCATGATCGTCTTGTTGAAATTTCACATTAATCGGGTGCGATCTCATCGTTGATCTTCCATTGGATTCTCTTAGAACTTTTAGTTGTTGATCATCATCTTAGACTTAGAATTTGCAAGATCTAACCCCAAAAATGGATTCTACACGTTGAAAAACCTAAGGGTGGTCATCCCCAAAGTCACAAGATCACTCGATTAACCTAAAGATACTAGGATGCACCGTAGTACCATGGGCCGAGAAACGCTGGATAAAATTCAATTCATCTTCTCCAACAGCCGTAGCATGCACGAACAGAAGACCCAGAAATTTAGTTTCAATGTCACCAGTTCAAATGCTTGTATCTTCGTCATTGTAACTCCGTTTTATCTTATTTTTCTGTCATTGGATTCACCTCACGGCCTAGTTTTTGGTTCACTACTCACACGCCTCGTTCCGTCTCTTTTTACATGCCATCGGATCTCCAAAATTTGACCAAAAATAAGATTTTTCCTCCCGTCTCCGACTTTTCTTCGAACCATCTTTTGGACTCCATAACTTTCTTAATTCTTAACGGTTTTACTTCATTCTTTTGTCAATCTTTTCAACTTACTTCGTACTTCATCTTACATGGCCTATTTTTCTCACTTCTTCCCGGAATGGATGGTTTTGGCATGCCGAAAGTAAGCCGAAAACCAACTTTTGAACTTCAAAATAAATTTCTCTAACTTTGTTTCTTTCTCCTCCATCTTCCTTCTTTCTTCACCTACAACACTTTGTGAATAGTGGTTCTAGATGATAATGGAAATAGGTGATGGTGGTGGTGGCGGTCCGACGGTGCGCCAATGGTGGTGAAGTTTGCGGGTTGGTGGTTCGGATGGTGATAGTATGGGTTGAGGCCATGGCTATGGAGGTCGGGGGGAGGTGGAAAAACATAGATAAGGAAGGAGAAAGAGAGTTTTGAGAATGAGAGGTGGAGGGAGAGGGAGAACCGAGAGAGATGAAACTGGAAGTGAAGAAAGGTAAGGAAGACTTGGGCTCAATTTATGGGCAAAATGAGAAAGATGAAAAGAAATAAAAAAATGAGAAATTGAACACCTGGTGGTATGGAATAGCATGTTCACCACGTTTTCTTTTGTTATAGAGAATGATAGCACGTGGAAAGTAGGAGGTGAGAAAACATAGGGAGCAAACCCATGGTTTTTTATTGGGTTTTTGTACAGAAAATATTACGTTCCAGTATAATTTGATTACAAAAAAATATAGAGAAAAAAAAAATAAAAATATCATAAGATTCAGAAATTAATATTGAGTAATAATATAAAGTCAAAAAAATATTTTATTTTATTTTATTTTGAATAAATGTTCAGTATAAAAATATACAGACTATTAAATTCAAAATATTGTGAATAATTATTTAAGAAAATTAAAAATATATATTATTTTTATTATATAAAAATACAGGGTTTCACAGTACCAGACGTTCGGGCGGACATCCGGGTAGACTGAAGCCGCTCACTATTTTGTTAATCCCACTTGTTTTCCAACCAAGCTAATGTAAACATAAATTTCAGAACATAAACCTTACCCTTCGGATCTGAAAGAAATTCACCGGCAACGGTAACATCCTCTGTTATTGCACCCCGAAAGACTTCTGGAATCCCACGCTTCATGATCATAAGACTTAGCCTGTTAGAACGATCCCACTTTTCAAAGTACACAATTTCCAGTTGGAAATAGGCATGTATGGATCACATTATATGTAATTTCCATGCTACGCATCCATGATTGATCTATGTCATTTAGCTGTATTAGTATACGTGACCATTGGTGGGTCAAGTTACGATTAATGTAACGAAGACCGCTTTGCTCCTATATTAATATAGTTAATGGACAAGATTGTTTGGATACCCTCAAGTTATGATAACAAATTTCTGAGCTCACTAAAGTTAAGCACATTTTTCAGGATACATATGTGGTCCAGTGGGAGATTGTTAGATAATGTCTCAATGGGACCACATAATTAAATGTGGTGTTATCATTTATAAGAAGCCTACAATTTAAGTGATTCAATTTAGTTAATAGGCTTAAGGGTATATGTGTTATGGACCTAATGTGTAGATACTAGTTGTTTAATTCCTATTTCTATGAGGGGCAGAAATAGAATTAAAACCAATAATGGTTAAAGTTGGTTTTCAGTTTTGAAACAATAAATAGACATTTATTGTTTCCTTTTGAACTTCCATAATGTTTCAGTTGAAAACCAATAAATAGAAATTAATACATATTGGTAATGTTTCAGTTTTGAAAACCAATTACAACCTTTAAAAGGTTATGGTCCCTATTCCTTCCCAGGTGGTAAAAAAAAAAAAACACTGCCATGTTTTCTAAATCCTCTCAAGGAGAAACATAAGGCACCAAAGGGGAAAGGATTAGAAGGCAATAACATAATCAATAACAAAGAGCTTATTGATAATCACGCTTCCATTTAACCGTTCGTCAATGGATTCAGGTATGTCATTTAGCTTGATTTCTTGATAATACACATGGCAAACGATCCGAAGGGTAAGGTTTATGTTCTGAAATTTATGTTTACAATTGGTATCAAAGCCCGCATATCATGTGTATTATCAGAATTGATATGCTTTATTCATTCTCTTTAGTTTCCTGGAATCAGATTCTGAATTTTCTTATGGATGTAAATTCTGTTTTTTCCTATTTTGTTCTGTGAAAATGGCAATTTGTTTTCTGGAATTGTAACATGATTCGGTGGTCCGTTTGTTTTTTTGGACCCGTCAATTCTATTTATATATGTATGTATATAATTGGGATTGCTGCAGATTATATAATATTTCGGGGTAACAAATTAAGAAATCTTTAAATTTAATGTAATTTCATACAATGTCTACAGAAATTTAATTTTCTAACATTCTCAATATAAGTCCATTCAAACAAGATGTCACAAAAGTGATCTCTCTCGTCTAGATTGTTTTATATGGAATGTTTTGATGTTCATGTCTGTGTATCTCATGCGGGTATTTATCGGTCCAAAGACATGATTAATACTTGGCAGAATTACACACACATTTTGTGGTGATAAACATGTGCCAATTGTAAAGGAAACCTAATGTGAATAATAAATCCATCAAAAGATAGATTTGTTATTTGACATAACTTATTGTCAATGTTTGATCATTACAACAAGAATACCACTTACAGTTAATATCACTACCCAAAGGCTTGGTATTAATGTTGTGCTAGATATCTTGAGATGTTGTCATTAAATTAATTTATTTAGAGATTATCTGTTTGGTAACTTAATGTGAGCATAATTGTTCATTCCTTTTATTTTCTTTTCTATTCAGCTTTAATGTCGACTACTTCAATCTCTGCCAACATGAACAATGTTCCAATGTTAAATGGAACAAACTTTAAGGACTGGAAAGAGAACATATTGATTGTTCTCGGCTGCATGGACATAGACTTGGCATTAAGGATGCCAAAACCGAATGCTCTCACTGCACAAAGTACTCCTGAGGAAATTGTGTACTTTGAAAAGTGGGATCGTTCTAACAGGCTAAGTCTTATGATCATGAAGCGTGGGATTCCAGAAGTCTTTCGGGGTGCAATAACAGAGGATGTTACCGTTGCCGGTGAATTTCTTTCAGAAATTCAAAAGCGTTTTGCTAAAAACGATAAGGCTGAAACAAGCACGCTTTTAGCAAGCTTGATTTCAATAAAGTATAAAGGCAAGGGTAATGTTCGCGAGTACATCATGGAAATGTCTCATCTTGTTTCAAAACTTAAGGCACTAAAGCTCGACCTATCTGATGATTTGCTCGTGCATTTAGTTCTCATCTCTCTTCCTGCACAATTTAACCAATTTAAGGTCAGTTATAACTGCCAGAAGGAGAAATGGACTCTCAATGAGCTCATTTCATTTTGTGTGCAAGAGGAAGAGAGATTGAAGCAAGAAAGGACTGACAGTGCTCATCTGGCAAGCACCTCCAAGCATACTGGCAAAAGAACGAATAAGGGAAAGGAAGTTGCTATTCCTCAGGGTCCGGAACCAAAGAAACAGAAAGTGCAGGATGGTTGTTTCTTTTGTGGCAAACCCGGACACAGAAAGAAGGATTGTGCCAAATACGTTGCCTGGCGTGTAAAGAAAGGTACATTTCATGTTTTGGTCTATTCTGAAATAAATTTAGCTTCAGTACCAAGAAACACTTGGTGGGTAGATTCTGGTGCTACTACTCACATATGTGTTTCTATGCAGGGTTGCCTGAACTACCGAAAGCCAACTGATGCTGAAAGATACATCTTTGTGGGTGATGGCAAGTCAATAGAAGTGCAGGCAATAGGGCACTTCAGATTATTGCTTAAAACTGGTTATTATTTGGATTTATTAGACACTTTTGTTGTACCGTCCTTTAGACGGAATTTAATTTCTGTTTCTGTATTGGACAAATTGGGATATTATTGTTCTTTTGGAAATATGAAGTTTAGTATGTCTATTAATTCAAATGTTGTTGGTACTGGTTTACTTAATGTGTTTGATAATCTATATTTGCTCGAAACTATTGCATCTTATAATGAAACCTTGCACGTGGAATCACGAGGTACAAAGCGTAAATTAACTAAGGAAACTTCAGCCTCATTATGGCACAAACGCCTAGGTCACATCTCTAAATCTAGAGTTGAGCGCCTTGTGTCTGATGGAATTTTGGACTCTCTTGATTTTTCAGATTTTGATGTCTGTGTTGAGTGTATCAAGGGAAAACAGACCAAAATAAAGAAATATAGTGCCCATAGGTCTACAGATGTCTTAGAATTAATTCATACGGACATTTGTGGCCCATTCCCTATGGTGTCTTGGAATGGTCAACAATATTTTATCACATTCATAGACGACTATTCCCGATATGGGTATCTATTTCTTATCCATGAGAAATCACAGTCTTTGGACGTATTCAAAACATTTAAGGCCGAAGTTGAGTTACAACTCAACAAACGGATTAAAAGTGTCAGGTCTGACCGTGGTGGTGAATACTATGGCAGATATGATGGATCAGGTGAACAACGTCCAGGACCGTTTGCAAAATACCTGGAGGAATGTGGAATCGTCCCACAATACACCATGCCAGGATCACCTAGCATGAATGGTGTATCTGAGAGACGAAATCGGACTCTGAAGGATATGGTAAGAAGTATGATCAGTCATTCTACTTTACCAGAGTCCCTCTGGGGTGAGGCTCTAAAGACAGCAACTTATATCTTAAATCGGGTGCCAACTAAAGCAGCTGCAAAAACACCTTATGAGCTTTGGGTTGGGCGAAAGCCTAGTCTAAAACATTTGCATGTGTGGGGGTGTCCTGCTGAGGCGAGGCCTTATAAACCTCATGAACGAAAATTGGACTCTAAAACCATTAGCAGTTACTTTATTGGCTATGCCGAACGATCACGGGGTTACAAGTTTTATGATCCCACAAATAGGTCAATATTTGAGACGGGAATTGCAACATTTTTTGAGGATGTTGAGTTTGGGGGGAGATATCCAGTTAGAGACATTGTTTTTGAGGAGGAAGCAGGAGTAATCCCACTTCCTACTACTACTTTTGACCAATTACAGGTTCCTATACCTGTCATTGCTCGAGAAGTAATTTCGGATCCTCAACCAGACAATGTCGTTCAAGATAATATAGTGCAAATTCAAGATGAGGTAATTGTTCCTGAGGAACAAACTCTACAACCTCAAGAATCTGTGCCATTAAGGCGATCCACAAGAGAAAGGAGATTTGCACTTTCAGATGATTATATTGTATATCTCCAGGAACATGAGGTAGAAAATGGAATGTCGAAAGATGATCCAATCAACTTTCGTCAAGCCATGGAAAGTCCCAACTCTCATAAGTGGATAGAAGCCATGAATGAAGAATATAAGTCTATGCAAGACAATAAAGTTTGGGAACTTGTCTCATTACCAGTTGGTGCGAAGCCCGTAGGTTGTAAATGGATATTTAAAACCAAAAGGGATTCAAATGGTAATGTGGAGAGGTATAAGGCACGTCTTGTAGCCAAAGGCTTTACTCAAAAAGAAGGAATTGACTTTAAAGAAACTTTCTCTCCAGTTTCTTCGAAAGATTCTTTTAGGACAATTATGGCGCTTGTTGCATATTTTGATCTTGAGTTGCATCAGATGGATGTCAAAACAGCTTTTCTTAATGGTGACATTAAAGAAACAATTTATATGGTGCAGCCAGAAAACTTTGTGTCAGGAGACCCAAAGAATATGGTTTGCAAATTGACTAAATCCATCTATGGACTCAAACAAGCTTCTCGTCAGTGGTACTTCAAATTTCATCAAGTTCTCACTTCGTATGGTTTTGAAACTAACGTTGTTGATGAATGTGTGTATCACAAGTTCAGTGGGAGTAAACACATATTTTTGGTTTTATATGTTGACGACATATTGCTTGCCACAAACGATATAAACTTATTGCATGACACCAAGAGATTTCTATCTAAGAATTTTGAAATGAAAGATCTTGGTGATGCTTCCTTTGTATTAGGAATCAAAATACACCGAGATCGTTCTCGGGGTATTCTGGGATTATCACAAAGGAGCTATATCGAAAAAGTAGTCATTAGATTTGGCATGCAAAATTGTAAATCAGGTGAAACCCCGATTGCTAAGGGAGACAAGTTTAGTCTCAGCCAATGCCCGAAGAACAGTCTTAAAATTCAAGAAATGCAGAAGATTCCTTATGCCTCGGCTGTAGGGAGTCTAATGTATGCTCAAGTATGTACGCGTCCGGATATTGCGCTCATAGTTGGCATGTTAGGCAGATATTTAAGTAATCCTGACATGGATCATTGGAAAGCAGTCAAGCGTGTTATGCGATATTTACAGAGAACAAAGGAATATATGCTCACATATAGGAGATCGGATAAGTTAGAGGTCATTGGATATTCCGACTCCGATTTTGCTGGATGTCAAGACAGTAGGAAATCCACATCAGGCTATATTTATTTGTTAGCTGGCGGAGCAATTTCTTGGAGGTCTGCAAAGCAGACGCTCATAGCTTTATCCACCATGGCTGCAGAGTTTGTAGCATGTTATGAGGCATCAAACCAAGGGATATGGCTGCGGAATTTTGTCACTGGGTTGCGTATTTTGGAAGGCATTGAAAGACCGCTTAAGTTATATTGTGACAATAAGTCTGCAGTTTTATATTCCAATAACAACAGGAGCTCGACAAAATCAAAGCATATTGATATCAAGTTCCTAGTTGTAAAAGAAAGAGTGCAGCGTGGACAGATTTCCATAGAGCACATTGGGACAAACTCCATGATAGCGGATCCACTTACGAAGGGACTACCACCCAAGGTCTTTCATGAGCACACTACTCATATGGGTGTTGTTCTATTTGAGAACATTCTGGTTTAGTGGGAGTTTGTATTTATATTACTGCTTTATGTCAGCCTTGAGTTTTATCTATGTAATTAGATTAATTTTTGCAGAAATGAAGTATTCAGTTTATTACGCTCTGTTACGTATTGTGAAGTATTGATCTCAATAAAGTTAAGTAGGACCAGTTGGAAATAGGCATGTATGGATCACATTATATGTAATTTCCATGCTACGCATCCATGATTGATCTATGTCATTTAGCTGTATTAGTATACGTGACCATTGGTGGGTCGAGTTACGATTAATGTAACGAAGACCGCTTTGCTCCTATATTAATATAGTTAATGGACAAGATTGTTTGGATACCCTCAAGTTATGATAACAAATTTCTGAGCTCACTAAAGTTAAGCACATTTTTCAGGATACATATGTGGTCCAGTGGGAGATTGTTAGATAATGTCTCAATGGGACCACATAATTAAATGTGGTGTTATCATTTATAAGAAGCCTACAATTTAAGTGATTCAATTTAGTTAATAGGCTTAAGGGTATATGTGTTATGGACCTAATATGTAGATACTAGTTGTTTAATTCCTATTTCTATGAGGGGCAGAAATAGAATTAAAACCAATAATGGTTAAAGTTGGTTTTCAGTTTTGAAACAATAAATAGACATTTATTGTTTCCTTTTGAACTTCCATAACGTTTCAGTTGAAAACCAATAAATAGAAATTAATACATATTGGTAATGTTTCAGTTTTGAAAACCAATTACAACCTTTAAAAGGTTATGGTCCCTATTCCTTCCCAGGTGGTAAAAAAAAAAAAACACTGCCATGTTTTCTAAATCCTCTCAAGGAGAAACATAAGGCACCAAAGGGGAAAGGATTAGAAGGCAATAACATAATCAATAACAAAGAGCTTATTGATAATCACGCTTCCGTTTAACCGTTCGTCAATGGATTCAGGTATGTCATTTTGGCTTGATTTCTTGATAATACACATGGCAAACGATCCGAAGGGTAAGGTTTATGTTCTGAAATTTATGTTTACAATATTGAAGTAGTCGACATTAAAGCTGAATAGAAAAGAAAATAAAAGGAATGAACAATTATGCTCACATTAAGTTACCAAACAGATAATCTCTAAATAAATTAATTTAATGACAACATCTGAAGATACCTAGCACAACATTAATACCAAGCCTTTGGGTAGTGATATTAACTGTAAGTGGTATTCTTGTTGTAATGATCAAACATTGACAATAAGTTATGTCAAATAACAAATCTATCTTTTGATGGATTTATTATTCACATTAGGTTTCCTTTACAATTGGCACATGTTTATCACCACAAAATGTGTGTGTAATTCTGCCAAGTATTAATCATGTCTTTGGACCGATAAATACCCGCATGAGATACACAGACATGAACATCAAAACATTCCATATAAAACAATCTAGACAAGAGAGATCACTTTTGTGACATCTTGTTTGAATGGACTTATATTGAGAATGTTAGAAAATTAAATTTCTGTAGACGTTGTATGAAATTACATTAAATTTAAAGATTTCTTAATTTGTTATCCCGAAATATTATATAATCTGCAGCAATCCCAATTATATACATACATATATAAATAGAATTGACGGGTCCAAAAAAACAAACGGACCACCGAATCATGTTACAATTCCAGAAAACAGATTGCCATTTTCACAGAACAAAACAGGAAAAAACAGAATTTACATCCATAAGAAAATTCAGAATCTGATTCCAGGAAACTAAAGAGAATGAATAAAGCATATCAATTCTGATAATACACATGATATGTGGGCTCTGATACCAATTGTAAACATAAATTTCAGAACATAAACCTTACCCTTCGGATCGTTTGCCATGTGTATTATCAAGAAATCAAGCCAAAATGACATACCTGAATCCATTGACGAACGGTTAAACGGAAGCTTG
The DNA here is from genome assembly GCA_036172215.1 of Camellia granthamiana. Classification (NCBI taxonomy): domain Eukaryota; kingdom Viridiplantae; phylum Streptophyta; class Magnoliopsida; order Ericales; family Theaceae; genus Camellia; species Camellia granthamiana. The sequence goes on along the minus strand of CM069911.1, from coordinate 6,979,685 downwards.
ATTATCAATAAGCTCTTTGTTATTGATTATGTTATTGCCTTCTAATCCTTTCCCCTTTGGTGCCGGTGCCTTACGTTTCTCCTTGAGAGGATTTAGAAAACATGGCAGTGTTTTTTTTTTTTTTACCACCTGGGAAGGAATAGGGACCATAACCTTTTAAAGGTTGTAATTGGTTTTCAAAACTGAAACATTACCAATATGTATTAATTTCTATTTATTGGTTTTCAACTGAAACGTTATGGAAGTTCAAAAGGAAACAATAAATGTCTATTTATTGTTTCAAAACTGAAAACCAGCTTTAACCATTATTGGTTTTAATTCTATTTCTGCCCCTCATAGAAATAGGAATTAAACAACTAGTATCTACACATTAGGTCCATAACACATATACCCTTAAGCCTATTAACTAAATTGAATCACTTAAATTGTAGGCTTCTTATAAATGATAACACCACATTTAATTATGTGGTCCCATTGAGACATTATCTAACAGCTAATTCCCCTACTGAGAAGGATTACTAAGCTGTCCAAACTGTGAAGCCGAACTTCCCAAACAACACTAAACATGCTATAGATGAGACTCACAACAAACCTATTCCAATTCAGCTGCTGAAGCCGCCAAACAAACGAGGCTAAGTGTTGTGCACGAGTCTATTGATTCTTGTTACACACTCTTATTGAGTATGACTTAACATAAATTTTTCTCTATTCTGTGAAAGAGATATCTTTGAAAAATATAACATTATATATAGGCAAGAGTAACCATATCCAATAAGTAATATCATCTTGTATGCCCTAACTTCCTTCTTTTTTTTTTCTTTTTTTTTATTCATTCGAAGGTTAAAGACAAAGTTAGAAGTTAACAGATACAGACCTGGGATAATTCAATCCCTACTAGAGTTAACAGTGCTCATATCAGTGATTAAAAAAGAAAGGATGGAACTTGGTAGATCTTCCGGAAAGATAGTATGACCATGTTAGGCTACACCTAGGTTGGCCAGAGCATCAGCACTCTGGTTAGCTTCCTTGGGAATGGCTTTGATTGTGCATTGATAGCGCCTTAGGAGGAATTTGGCATCTTCAATGAGTGCTCGATAAGAAGAATTCGCTTCAGCTCCATCTCAAATAAGCTCCATAGCTTTCTGTGAATCTGTCTCAATTTCAATGTTGGTTAGCCCCTTCTGCATGATAATGGTTAGTCCTCTGTAGATGCCCCACAACTCAGCTTCTAGGCTTGTGCAATTTCCCAGATAGCCATAGTACCTCCACACCCAGGTTCCCACTTCATCTCTGAGCAGCCCTCCAGATCGGGACTGTCCAGGGTCTCCTTTGGAGCTTCCATCTGTGTTCAGCTTGAGTTTACCTGCAATAGGACAAGACCACATCATTAATTTGGGATCTCTGAAATGTGGGTTCATGATGGCCCGGAAGGCTTCTTGAGTTTCCATAGCTTGTTTAAAAATGGAGTTAACACTGATATGGATAGGTTGAGGTTGGGGTTGGGGTTGGGGTTGGGGTTGGGGTTGGGGTTGGGATAGATTTTTAAACACTTCATTGTTCTTCTCTTTCCAAATGTTCCAGAGTGTTGTCAAGAATACAGTAGGCCACTAAATGTTATGCACTTGATCCTTACTTCTCATATTGACTTTGATCCATTCCTGTAAAGGAATATTATTGCTATGTTGCCATCATTCAATACTTTTGAGGTTGAGCCATATTGCCTTGGCTTTAGGGCAGCCCCGAGGTAAATGGTACATATCTTCTCTGACAGTTTGGCATCTGGGACATATCTCAGAATTTGAAAGGTTCTTGATAAGCCTCATATGGTTAGTTAGAAGCCTCTCATGCATGATAAGCCAAAGAAGGCTTTTGAGTTTGTGAGGGGCCTTTATTTTCCATATCCACTGCCAGTTCACTTCCTCTCTTTCTTCATTTAATATAGCTTGGTAAGCTGCTACTATTGAATAATTGCCACTAATGGAGCCTTTCCAACGAGGGGTGCCACTAAAAGTCACATACTTGGGTTTGTATATGCTGAGAATTTCTTCTTTCACTGGTTGGAAGATAAGATCTTGAATTGAGGTTAAGTCCCATTTCCCTTCTTCATCAATTATAAAGCTAACTTTGGTTGTGTTATCAATGTGTGCTCCTGGTTGAGTGACACATAGGGGTTGACTCCCACACCACCAATCTGTCCATAAGGCTATGTTCTCTCATGTGCCAACATTCCATATTATATTCATGTTCAGGACCTCCTTTTTCTGATAATGTTTTTCCAAGTATGTGAAGCTCTTCTCTTGGAGGGCCAGTTAGAGACTGAGTGATCCTTGAGATATTTTGCTTTTAGAATTTTGCACCAAAGCTCATCAGAATTGGTACTCAATTTCCATCCCAACTTAGAGATGAGAGCTAAGTTTTGTTCTCTAGCTTGCCTTATGCCTAGGCCCCCATTTCTCTTAGACTTACACACCTGTTTCCAATTAACAAGGTGAACTTTTTTCCTATCCTCCATATTACTCCAAAGAAAATTTATGTTCAGCCTATCAATTTGGTTGCAGACATTCCTTGAAATTTCCATGGTTTGCATGAGATGATTAGGCATGGAAAAGGTGACAGCCTTGACTAAGGTAGTTTTGCATGCTAAGGATAAATTTTTTGCTTTCCAACCAGATAGTCTTTTGGCCATTCTGTCAATAATGTCTCTCAAATGATTTTTGCTAATTTTGTTCTGAAGGAGAGGAGTACCCAGATATTTCCTTAGGTCATTAGTGATAGAGATGCCACACATATTGCTGAGAGAAAGAGCTTCTCTTCTTGGAATATTGGGGGAAATGAGCATTTTGGATTTATGAAAGTTAATTTTTTGACCAGACATGTCACAAAATTCAAATAGCACTTCCATAATATAATCACAATTACTTCTATTAGCTTTAGCAAAAATGATCAAATCATCAGCAAAAAACAAGTGGGAAATGGAAGGGCTGTTATTGGAAGCTTTGAGGCCTTTCCATTTTCCATTTTCCATTTTCAGTTTTGAGTCTAATCATGTTGGAGAGATTTTCCATGTAGAGAACAAATAAGTAGGGGAAGAGAGGATCCCCTTGCTTGAGGCCTCTCCCCATACTAATATGAGGTAAGGTTTTCCCATTCTAAATTATAGCAAAATTAACAGAAGTCACACAATTCATGATAAAAGTGATCCAGTCAGGAGTTGGCTTGAATTCATTACAGGTATGATGGATGAAATCCCAGGAAATACGATCATAAGCTTTCTCAAGATCAATTTTGAGGATCATGCCACCAAACTTGCTTTTTTACATCCAAGTTTATAGAGGATCTCTTGGGTTATGACAATATTATCAGTGGTGGTTCTACCGGGGATAAAACTGTTTTGGTTGGGACTGATGAGGTCTGAGTCTGTTGACAATGATTTTGGTGATGGATTTATAGATGACATTGCAGAGGCTAATGGGTCTAAATTGTTTTAAAGACTCGGGATTGTCCAGCTTGGGTATAAGAGTAATGAGGGTTTCATTAATTTCTTTGGGAACATTTTTATTATTAAAGCACTCTTGGATGAAGTGGCAAACAGAGGTGCTAATAGTGTTCCAGTGGTTGTGGTAGAAGATAGCTTGGAGGCCATCTTTCCCCAGGGCTTTGAAGGCTTTAATGCTTTTAATGGCTTGCCATATTTCGGAGTTGGAAACAAGGGCAAGGAGTCGATCATTATTTTCAGGGGTGAAAAAGGTTCTAGCAATGTTAAACTAATTGTCCACAAGGTGTGTTTCCTCGTATTGGAAAAGCTTACTAAAGTGGTCCATGATGTGACTTTTGAGGTCATTAGTATTAGAGAGCCAATTATCATTATCATCTTTTAACACATGGATTTTTAACTTTCTTCGCTTGGTTAGGGTAGATATGTGGAAGAATCTAGTGTTATTGTCACCCATAGTGAGCCATCTGTTTTTGGATTTTCGGAACCAAAGAATTTCTTCTTGAAAAAGGGTCATGTTAAATTGTTTGATGAGGTCTTTCTCAAGAATGTGAAGATTATGAGAAAAGCTCTGGGCTTGAGCTTTTTGGATTCCTTCTATACGGGCTAAAAGAGTTTTTTTGCATTTAAAGATGTTACCAAAGACTTCTTTGTTCCAAGTTTTAACATTCTGAGTAAAACTATCAATGGCTTTAAGTAGTTTAAAATCTTTATTTAACCAAGACATATGCACAACCTCAAAGAAATTAAGGTGGCAAAGCCAGGCCGTTTCAAATCTGAAAGGCCTAGTTTGAGGGTTAGAGGGATGCATACCTTGAGTATATAACCCCAGTGGAGAGTGATCCGAGTAGGTTTGAGGGAGGGTCCTCACAGTGCCTTCGGGGAAAAGGGCTCGCCATTGATCATTGCTCATTGCTCGTTCTAGCCTCTTCATACAGTTAGCTAGGCCTTGACGGTTGTTTGTCCATGTGAGACGGGGGTTAACACTTCCAAAATCAATGAGATTACAATTATTGATCCTTTCCATAAACCTCTGGGTTCTGTTCTAGTTATGGGTATGTGAGAAGCTCCTCCTCTCGCTTTGGTTGACATAGTCGTTAAAATCTCCGACTACAAGCCAAGGCTTGTTCAAGTTCCTCGTTGTGTCTTCAAGCTCCTCCTAGAGTGCCTCTCTCAGAGAAGGGTTGGGGCTAGCATATACTGCATTAAGAAGCCATTCCTCATAGTCCTCTTTATGAACTGTAGCTTGTATGTACTGGTGAGACAACTGAGGCTCGAACATTAACTTGGTCAGTGTCCCAAATTAACTAGACTCCACCTGACTTGCCCACTAGATCAACAATGGTAGCTGTTGAAAATCCCATATTGCTAAAGAAATTTCCCATAGAGCTATACGTGACTTTCGTTTCCATGAGAATAAGAATCCCAGGTTTGTGAGTCTAGAGAAGTTCACGCATATTGCGTTGAAAGTATTATTACTAGTCCCGCGGCAGTTCCAAATCAGAATTTTGAGAGAATCCATATCGGGAAATGAGGGTAGAGGATTAGTAACAAGACTTGGTAGGAGGCTACAGATCCTACGATGATCCTGGTCGATTGACCTCATAGACACCATCTACAGCGAATGGAGTAGAGGGATGGCTGTGGTGCTCCACCTTGGTTTTATTCTCAACTTTATTTGCTCTATCCACCAGATTGTGTCTACTCCGTGAATTGCTTTTGTCCCTGTCTCTAACAACAACCCCAATGTGTTGCCCTCTATCTTGTGGACTAAAACTTTCGAGTGATTCATCTCCTCTCCCATGTTTGAAATCTGGATCTGGAGGTTTCCGATCTCTTGCTTTCCCTTCTCTCAAAGAGATGGTTTGGTTTAAAGGGAGTGGGTTGAGTGGGTGAGAGTTGGAGGTGACTTCAGTTGTCACTTCTATTAGGATTTCTAGAGATATGCTATCAGATTCTTTCAGAATAGGAGTTTCAGGTCTTAGTATAGGAGTGGACTCTTTGTGTGTATTGTCTTGTTCTTTACGGAGTGCGGAGCTCAAGGTTGGGTTGACACATGAGTTAGGTGGTATATGTAGTGTTGGGTGTTTTGGGGAATTGCCTAGGCCTTCAGAGTGGTTAGGTTTCTTGGTGTGGTTGCTCCTTTGGTTAGTTATGGTAATCTCCTGCCCAGTAAGGGTTATAGCATTATATAATGGGGAGGCCTCCTTTTCAAGGCCCAATCTATTAGTTTTTTTTACCTCTGCTAGGTTCCTCATCCTGATAAGTGGAGCTGCCTAATTCAGCAAATCTATTGGAGTTTGGATTAGGCTAATTGTTCTGGGCTTTCCTATTGGGTGTGGGCTGCCGGTTCCTTTTAGTAACTAACATCCACGGCCCAAAGTTAACATCACTTACCTCTGAACTTTGTCGGTTATCATTGTTCTAAAATTGTGCCGTTAGAGAGTTCTCTGCAATGGCTAGTCCATCATCGGTTGGCGGCGAGTTTGTGGGCTGAGATGCTTGTAAAGACTGGTTTACTGCTTTGAATCAACATAGCTCCCGTCGATGGTCCACTCTTCCATAAAAGAAGCAAAAGGAATAAATAGATTCATATTCAATATTATAACTTTTCTTACCTAAAAGAAATCTGGGGCAGAGGGGTTTGTTTAGATCCATTTCGATGCAGACTCTTGCATATTTGCCTCTTGTAGCCATGGCAGTTGTAAGGTTAATTTTGAATGGTTTCCCTATTTGTTTAGCAATGGTGTAGAAGACCTTTTCTTGGCAGTACTCAATCAGAAGCTCTGGAAACAATACTGTTAGACTTATTTATTTTGATGATTTATTTGAAAGAGAAAAATAAAATCCAAAATTTATTTTGATGATTTATTTAATTATATTTTAATTTATTTGAAAAAGAAAAATATAATCTAAAATTTATTTTGATGATTTATTTAATTATGTTTTAAATCCAAAATTTATTTTGATGATTTATTTAATTATGTTTTAATTTATTTGAAAGAGCGAAATAGAATCAAAATTTATTTCGTCCCATTATTTCTCATCTAAACTTTTATCCTAAATATTATTTGAATGTATTTAATATTTGTTTAAATCAGGAGTTCATTTCAACCCAAAAATAATGCCCAAACAAAAGGTTCAAACAACCCAGCACAGCAGCAGGCCAAAAGGTTCAAATTGAAAATGAAGTAGCCAACTTATGTCTCATGGCTCTTGAAGATGAAGACTCTACTCAAGATAAGGTAACTACTTTTATGAATAACTTGAAAGTGCATTCCATGAACTACAAGATAAATTTAGAAAAGTTTGTGCCAAAAACAATGTGTTGAAGAAATCTGTTGCATCTTTATCTATTAATGTAGAAGAATTAAAGAAAGAAAAAATTGTTTTGAAAAATGATTTTGATACTATCTCTAATGAGAAAATTACTTTAAAAAACAATATTGATGATTTAACAAAAACACTTGAAAATTTTGTAAAAGGTAGAAATAATCTCAACATGCTTCTTGGAAATCAAAAATGTGTTTTCGATAAAGCGGGCATTAGATATGACCCTATTAAAAAATAAAAGAATCTCAATACAATTTTTGAAAAGGCACCTCTCATAACTCACTCTCATATTATTTGTTATTATTGTAGAAAAAAAAGACTTTATATATTTTCTTGTCCATTCAAAAATAATATAAACATGGGAATTAAAAAGATTTGAATTGTTAAGAGATCTAACAAAACTAACTAAGAAGAACCTAAAAAACTATTGGTACCAAAAACCAACACTTGATTGTCATCTTGTAGGTTTGCTTTAAATCCAAAGCTAAAGAAGGGAAGTGATACCTTGATAGTGGATATTCCAGAAACATGACCGGAGATAAGTCTTTCTTTACTACACTGTCATCCAAAGATGGAGGTTTTATTACTTTTAGAGAGAACAAGAAAGGAAAAATCATCGGTATTGGTGGCATCGGTATTTCTCCTAACTCTTCTATTGAAAATGTTTTACTTGTTAATGGACTTAAGCATAATCTACTTAGTATTAGTCAATTATGTGATAAAGGTAATCGAGTTATTTTTGATAAATCACATTGCACAATTGAAAGCACAAATGATCATAAAGCTTTATTCATTGGTAATCGTCACGATAATATTTATATTTTTCATCTCAATGATCTCTATGCTAGTGATGTTAAATGTCTAGATATTAATAATGAAAATAGTTGGTTATGGCATAGAAGACTTGGTTATGCTCATATGGATTTAATTGCTAAACTTTTGAGAAATGATTTGGTCATTGGACTTCCGAAAATAAAATTTGAAAAAGATCATCTTTGTAGTGCTTGTCAACAAGGAAAACAAACTAAAACATCGTTTAAATCAAAATCTTACATTTCCACAACTAGACCTTTACAATTACTGCATATGGATTTATTTGGTCCCTCAAGAATATCTAGTCTAGGTGGTAAACATTATTGTCTTGTTATTGTTAATGATTATTCAAGATTTACATGGATTATGTTTTTAGCACACAAAGATGAAACATTTTCTTCTTTCACAAAACTCTGTCGTAGAATTCAAAATGAAAAAGGCTTTCTTATTACTAATATTCGAACCGGCTGTGGTAGAGAACTTGAAAATGAGAAATTTGAATTGTTTTGTGATGAGCATGGTATTGAACATAATTTTTCAGCATCTAGAACCCTTCAACAAAATGGTGTAGTAAAAAGGAAGAATAGAACTTTAGAAGAGATGAGTAGAACAGTGTTTTGCGAAAATAATTTTCCTAAATATTTTTGGATCGAAGCCGTTCACACCGCATGCTATATTTTAAATCGTGCATTAATTAGACCTATTCTCAAAAAGACTCCTTATAAACTTTGGCATGATAGAAAGCCCAACATTAGTCAGTTGCATGTTTTTGGTTGTAAATGTTTTGTGCATAATAATGGTAAGGATAACTTAGGTAAATTTGATTCAAAATCTGATGAACCAATTTTTCTTGGATATTCCTTAACTAGCAAAGCTTATCGTGTTTTTAATAAAAGAACTCTTGTTGTTGAAAAATCTATACATGTGGCATTTGATAAAACTAACATCTCTGCTCAAAAGTAAATTGTTAGTGATAATATAGATTTGGAACCAATGTAGAAAATTCAAGTATCTACAAAAAAGAGAACCAACCATATAAGTTGAACAAAGAATTTGAACAACCTATTCTCCCACCTCAAGAAGAATGAGGAAACAATGATGATTTGCCAAGAGAATGGAAGTTTGTTCATAATCACCCTAAGGATTTAATCCTAGGTGACCCTATAAAAGGTATTGAAACTCGCTATTCACTTAGAAACATTTGTAGTAACTTGGCTTTTCTCTCACAAATTGAGCCTAAAAACTTTTAAGAAGCCGAATTCGATGAAAATTGGATGATAGTTATGTATGAAGAGCTTAACCAATTTGAGAGAAATAAAGTGTGGGAATTTGTGCCAAAACCTAAAGATCATATCATTATCGGTACCAAATGGATCTTTCGAGACAAGCTTGATGAATCCGGCACAATTATACGAAACAAGGTTAGACTTGTTGCACAAGGATACAATCAAGAAGAAGGTATTGATTTTGATGAAACGTTTGCTCCGGTTGCTAGATTAAAAGCCATTCGCATGTTATTTGCATTTGCATGTTTTAGAGATTTCAAAGTTTATCAAATGGATGTAACAAGTGCCTTTCTTAATGGTTTTATAAATGAGGAAGTTTATGTTAAACAATCCTCAGGTTTTGAAGATCATGCTTTTCCAAATCATGTTTTGAAACTATCAAAAGTTTTATATGGTTTGAAACAAGCACCTCATGTATGGTATGAACGATTAAGTAAATTTTTTATTGAAAATAATTTTTCTAGAGGAACGATTGACACAACACTTTTTGTTAAAACTAAAAATGATGATTTACTTATTGTACAAATATATGTAGATGACATTATATTTGGTGCTACTAATGAAACCTTCTGTAAGGAATTTGCTAAGTGTATGCAAGGTGAGTTTGAGATGAGCATGATGGGGGAGCTAAATTATTTCCTTGGGCTTCAAATCAAATAATGTAAGGAATGAATTTTTATCAACTAAGCTAAGTACACAAAAGAACTATTCAAAAATTTTGGTATGTATGACTCAAAAATAGCTGGAACACCTATGAGCACATCCATTAAGCTAGATAATGATGAAAAAGGTAAGTCCATTGATCAAACAAAATATCGAGGTATGATCGGCTCACTTCTTTATTTAGCTGCAAGTAGACCTGATATTATGTTTAGTGTTTGTATGTATGCTAGATATCAATCAAATTCTAAGGAATCACATCTCAGTGCTGTTAAAAGATTTTTTAGATATCTTGTTGGCACTCAAAATTTGGGACTGTTTTATCCTAGAGGTGTTGCATTTGATTTAATTAGTTATTCAGATGCCGACTTTGCCGGATGCAAACTTGATAGAAAAAGCACCAGTGACACTTGTCACTTTTTTGATAACTTATTAGTATCTTGGTTTAGCAAAAAGAAAAATTTTGTTGCTTTATCAATGGCCGAAACTGAATATATAGCTTCCGGAAGTTATTGTGCCCAAATACTTTGGATGAAACAACAATTGGAGGACTTTGATTTGCATTATGATCATATCCCTATTAAATGTGATAATACTAGTGCCATCAATTTAAGCAAAAATCCGGTTCAACACTCACGAATAAAACATATTGAAATTCGACATCATTTTTTAAGAGATCATGTTCAACAATGGGATATTGTACTTGAATTTGTAAACACTAACAAGCAATTAGCGGATATTTTCACAAAACCCCTAAGCGAGGATCGCTTCAATTTTATTCGTGGCGAGTTTGGAATGTCAATTTCTACTTAAAAAGTTTTGTTATGATTGTGCAACTTGAATTTTTGTTAAAATGATATATGTGTATTGCTACATTGATATGGAAATATTTATATCAGTTGAATGTTCTCAAGTCCTTCATATATTTATTCTCCTTAACAGTTTGTTATTCTCAACTGTGTAATTTTTTTTTTGGTTCTGCATCTAGAGGTAAAATTAACTTTACATACATTGTCATGGTATTTTTTTTTTTTTTTGCATTACCATTCCAGCAACACCAACGTCCCATTAAGTTTAATTTCTGCTGGTATTATTTTATTTTAATTTATTTTATTTTTTTTATTTTGCTATTAGGCTTAATTTCTTTTATTTTTATTTTTTTCTCATTATTATTTTTTGTTTGGACTTAATTTTCTTATTTTTTTCTGCTTTTTAATTTTATTTTTCAGTACTTAAACATAAAAACAAAAACACATCAAAATACAAATATTTACATATAAAAAAAAAAAACTCTTCATTTTTTTACGGCCATACGACGATCAAAATAAATATATTTACATAAAAAAAAAAAAAAAAACCTTCACTTTTTTTATGGCCATATGCCGATCTTATTTACTCGTCTCTTCCACCGCTCTCTTCTTCTTTTTATCACCTTGGGCGACGCTTGACGTCCCTGCCCCCGTGCTTTCGTCAGGAGCGAGCACTCCCCGCCAACTATCAAAAGCCAAGAACGACGTTGCTCCAAATCGGGCCATGGAGATAGTCTTCCGTTTCAGCTCTTTATTTTCGGTCTTCAGTGCGCCTATCTTTGCTCGCGCATCCTTGTACATGCACTGGAGCAGAGAGAGTTGGGCGTTGACCTGATGGAGCTCACTCGTCCTGTTTTGCAGTCGGTGAGCCAATTTTGTGACTGCAGTCACCGTCTCCATACAAGATGTCAGTGTGAAATGATTGGCTTCAATGTCTGATTGAGCTGTCATTATTTGCTCAATCGACATCATAGAAAGGTTGGGAAGAGTAGGAGCTGGGACACTCAGCCCAGCAGCGCTTACAGGATCATTCAGGTCCAGAAAGAGAGTAAGGGAACGGGACGAGGCCATGTAGTAGGAGAGAGAGATGTAATCGAAGAAAACGAAAGGGATGGAAGTGAATGAGGAAGAAGAAGGCGAAGAGAGTGCTTAAGAAGAAGATGGAGGAGAAGAAGACAAGAGGGAGAGAGAGCCGAGGCAGCTGATTGACCCGTCTCGCTTTTGTCGGTCGGCTGATACAAAAGCAAGGCCGCGTGTCCGACGCGATTTTCGACGAAAAAGAGAGACGCGGGCGAATCATATATATATATGTTTTGATTATCTATTTTTTGATGTCATTTATCCCTATCATTTTCCTCCTTCTCCTCCAGATTCTGACTCATGATTTCCTTTTGATAATGTCACAGAGGGAGAAAACTTATGATGTTATGATGTTATGTATTATGGTATTATTTTCAAATTATAGTATTATTTTCAAACTAATCTGATGTTATGTATTTATAGTTTGATATCTTAGTCTCATATCATGTCTCTAATTAAAACTTATTTATTACACATGTGCTAACCTATGTATTTAGAAATAAATTCAGGGAGCATGACTTGAGGGTGAGCTTTTCTTACTCCAAAATCAAATCAAAACATCATTGTATATCATCATCAAAAAGGGAAAGATTGTTAGACTTATTTATTTTGATGATTTATTTAATTATGTTTTAATTTATTTGAAAGAGAAAAATAGAATCCAAAATTTATTTTGATGATTTATTTAATTATATTTTAATTTATTTGAAAAAGAAAAATAGAATTCAAAATTTATTTTGATGATTTATTTAATTATGTTTTAATTTATTCAAAAGAGCAAAATAGAATCAAAATTTATCTTGTTCCATTATTTCTCGCCTAAACTTTTATCCTAAATATTGTTTGAATGTATTTAATATTTGCTTAAATCAAGAGTTCATTTCAACCCAAAAATAATACCCAAACAAAAGGCTCAAACAGCCCAGTACAGCAGCAGGCCAAAAGGTTCAAATAGCCCAGCACAACAGCATGCCAAAAGGTTCAAACAGCCCAGCACAGCAGCAGGCCAAAAGGTTCAAATAGCCCAACACAGCAGCAGGCCAAAAGGTTCAAGGGGAAGATATTCAAATTAGTAATAATTGAGTGAAAAATATTCAAATGAATACAATAGTTATAAATGGCTATAAGTTTTATTATATATACCAAAGCCTCTGATGTGAACAAGTTACAAGAACTACAAACAAGTTACAAAAAAACCATAAAATATTATTTGATCTATAATCACTCACATCTATTCTTTGAAAAATTCTCTGAGAAGTGTTCTTTAATTTTTGTTTACATCCTCTTTCAAAAATTATACACTGAGACGTATAGCTTTAAACCCATCTTTCCTGTGTGAGGTTTACAAAAAATCCAGAGCTTCATTTTATATCTATTTTTGAGAGATAATTCTTATAACTTTCTGTGAAAGCAAAAACATATTCTTTTCAACCTTGTAAGAGTGTAGTACACTCAGTGTTCTTAACTTGGAAAGTCTGTGTAAAATTTGTGAAGGATTGCTCCATCTGTAAAAAGGCTACTAACACCTTATGAAGCTAAAGTATAGTGGAAAATCTCAAGTGAAGCTTGAGGAGTGGACGTAGGCCGAGTTGAAGGCGAACCACTATAAATTTGTTTGCCTCTCTCTCCCTTATCTCTTTAATTTATTTAAATTGCCATAGCTATATTTTATATTTTTATTGTGCTAAAATCATTAATTGACATAGTTGTTAGAACACTTGTTCTAATTATTTTTATTTCATTAATTACATTTATCTATTGTGTTAGTCATAATTTTTATTAGGGTATTATTATTTTATTTGTAAAAACCTAATTCACCCCCCCTCTTAGGTTGTCTTTTGGGTAACACTTACCCATACAACAGTAGTGGTTTCAAAGGCTTCCGATGCCTTAAAGTCAAGCTCTCATTTTCGAATCGTAAAGTAATGGTCCATGATGACCTACGGACCTCTTGTATAAATATCGTTGCAGTCATCCTGGGAAGAAAACTTGAACAAAAAATAGTTATTTCCTAGATCTATAGCATCGAAATCCTCTTGGATTGCCCACAGGGTCTTAACTCTTGTGCAGAGCATCCTGTACCCTATACTCTTACCTAGAAGTCGTACAATACGAATATTGGTCCATGGTTTCCTTATCTGCTGCAGGAGTTTCTTTGGGAGAGAGATTCTTGGTATGCCATTAGCCTCAGTGGGGTGATCATCCTCTTGGATGTTAGTATCTCCATCTTCGTCTTCATCATCAGAAAGTAAGGTGTCTACTGCATCATCAAAGTAGAAATCATTGCTCTTTGGTATTGCTAGGGCTTCCTTGAATGATTTTGCTTTGGTTATTGCAGGTCTGGCATCTTCCGAAGAAAAAGGGATGCCCGATATAGCCTCGGATGGGTTTGGGGGGTTCAGAAGCGATGTGCCTTCAGCAATGATCTCCATATCTTGTTCCCCTATGGATTCCTTGCTTTTATCTTTTTTGTGCTTCGGATGAGATGATCCTCTTCTCTTGAGACGTCATGATTGGGTCACCGGCGTTAGCAGAAGGAGATTATCTTCTTCTTTCCAAAACTTCTTATTAATATGGTAGTCATGAAATTTTTGGAAAAAAACACCCTTTTGTACACTAGAAACTTTATTTGTGAGTAAAAAAAGACAAAGATTCAGCCCATCATCAAGAAATCTAGTTTATAAACCATCCATTTACTAATACATAAATGATACCGACCCTTTTTTTTTTTTAGCCCTACAACCCTCACAGACACATGTCAACTAGAGATAGGAGAAAGAAAAAAAAAGAAAAAAGAAGAAGTTGACCAATCACAATGCATTGAGGGTGGTGAGAGTTCCCCAAAAAGGGTCCCAACCAATAGCGAAGCCATATGGTGCCCGGGGGGGGGGGGGGGGTTCACGTGCACCCCTTAGATATATTTTTTTTTTATATTTTTTATATGTATAAATATAAAAAAAAATTAAAAAAATATGTAGAATAAAATGTCAAAGGCATTTTCAAATTTATGAAAACAATAGTGATTGTTTTATTGAAAATGAAGTGATTACAACAAATTATATTTTTATGTATGAAAATTTTGTGAAAAAATCTCAATATAAAAGTAATATCCATCATTATTGATATGCAAATATAATTAATCTCACTATATATATGTAAAAATTACTAGAGTGTTAGTTATATTTGTATGTGGAGTTCACCCTTCATATGTTGCTTTACTATTGGTTAGTGATATTATATGTTAATAATAACATGATATCACTATTATATGAAATTTTTACTTAAATTTTGTAAAAAATTGATTTATCTTATCATTATATAATTTATTTTAAGACATAAATATATGACTTCTTTACATTATCTATGATACACTAGTTACACACAATACTTTCTTTTCAATTTTACTCGAAATTAACTGTAAAATTTTATATGAAATACTTTTGTAATAATTTATTTAAGTTTTTGTACTTATTATTAATTTAAAAATTATTATTATCTTCTTACTGGTAGTTATGGAAAAAAAAAAAATTATAATTAATAAGTACTCCTTCTAATTTAATTTACTGATTCCACCACTAATCCCAACTTTTTTCCTTACTAATTAATATCATCAACTCGTACTGAATGTGTAAGGCAGATCCATAAAAATTGTTGGGTGAACTCTTTGAAACTCGTTTATTTCTTCCATCCAACACAGAATGAATAATGTCTTTACTTACTGCAATGCAATTGAAGGGGTCGAGATGATCTGATGAACTCTTTAAATCATAATGTACATACAGCTCAAATTTTTATTAGGTTTGTATTAACTCAGTTCATTAAATAAAATTTAGTTGATTATCTAAAATCCTATTTACAAATGTTATGGTAGTTCAGGTTCTATCAATGATTTTTTAAACTAATAACCCTATTTAGTAAAATTGATAATATTATCATTTTTTTTTTCAATTTTTAAAATTAAGAATATTATCAATTTTGTATAATAATGTTCAAGATAATTGTTTCATTAATTGATAAAAAAAACAGAACATGAGATTAAACGTTTTTGCCCTTTTACTTATTGATTTGATTCAACTATCCAATAAATTCGAGAACATTATTAGTTTTTCATTTTTAAAGTTTTTTTTTTTTGCACATCAAATGTTCCATCATCATATTCTTTTATAGACACAAAACAAAATTTTTAGTTTTACACAAAAAAAATCCAAAATTTTTTTGCACATAATTTTTTTTTAATTTTTTCAATTTAAATGTTGATGTTTTAAAGTTTTAAAAATCAAAATAAATGTCAAATCATCATGTTGTTTTGTAAATAATCATAAATGATGAACAATCATTATTTAAAGGACAATTTTGATTATCAAAAATTTTAAAGAGATTTGAAAGTCCATAAAATCTTAGTTAAGATTTATAATTTTATAAATTAACACTTGTGTGTAAATGCTCAAATAAAATTTGGATCGTACCCACATGGTTGGGCCCATTTGCTTTGTCAATATGATTGATGTGGTCCAAATCGTGCTTTCTGAAGGCTGGAATGTTTTTCCATTTGGGTTTTCAAAGCAAGAGACAGTTTATAGATGTGCCAAGTCCATTTAAAATTGTTAAAAAGAATTGTCCTCCTCTCCATTATTTTACATGATTGTAACGGAATATCTGTTAAAAATACTTAATATATTACGTCAATAATGATAAGGCCAGTAATAGAGACACGAAAAAAATACTTAAAAAAACTTAAGTAACACTTACATGTTGATATTCATATTTAAAATTTAAAATAATTACAATATCACGAAAATACAAACAATTCATGTATTAAATTGTGCAATATACAGACATATTATTTTATTGCAATTGTCCTTTTTTTTTAATCTATATATTTTTTTTCAAATTATTTCAAGTATTTGAACAATATTTATTTTTATCTCAAGCTTTTAATTGATCGTGATTTGTCATTACAGTCATATTATTATTTTGAAGAAAATTATGTAGAAATTCACAAAATTATACTATGCAACTAGAAATTGATATCTATTATGAAAGAATTAAATTAATTTAATAATTATAATAATTATAAATGACTAATTTATATAGAGATGAACTTTATAAACGACTCTATTCACCAAAATGAGAAACTCATGGTGTCAATTTAACTAGACTTGACTTTTTTTTCAATTGAGGCCTCGTTTGGGAATATGCTATTTTAGTAACTTTTTGACTTTTTACGAAAAGATGTGCAGAAAAGTAGAGAGAGTGATGTGACAACTTATAGTAATTTTTTGACTTTTTGACTAAAATAGCCACTTCCCAAACGAGGCCTGAGTAGAGGCCAGAGGCAATAAATAATGATGAGGATTTGTTTTTAAATTTGTCACAACCCATTATTTCAGAATCCAATTTTTATATGCACACATGTCATCCATTCATAGGGCAAGAGAAAAAGAGACAAATAATGATACTTTACAAGGAAAGATCGAAACAATCAAACAAATGTCTTTTTGGACGTGCGAGGAGATGTCTAGTGCGTTTGTGTGTGTGAAAGAGAGAAACACAACAAAAAGGGACAGCTATTCATTCATTCATCAAAAAAACAAAAAAAGTAAGGACAACATTCATCAAAAAAACAAAAAAAGTAAGGACAAATTATGTATATACTGCCTCCATAAATTATCATTTATATCTGTGGGTATATTAGGCCATATCATTTTGTGAGAGATGGTGAGCTAATTTTCTTAAATTAATATGAGGCTTTTTAAATTGTGAGGGGTTAGTTGTTGGTTTTCGCCTAATTTCAAAGTAAATAATATTGTACTAATTGGGAAGGGTTAATTGCTTAATTTGGTATTGTTTGTGAGAATTCCCTGCTCAAACAGCCAATCTACTATGGAGTTATGTGGATGCAAGTTATGTGGGTGCACTATCCCACATCGTTCTGTGAGAGATCATAGCTCCACTATATAAGTGCTCTTAGACTAGTATGAGATATTTTCTAGTGGATTAACTCTCTTAAACTAGTATGAGCTATTTTAAAGCCGCGATGGGTTAGCTGCAGGTTTTCACCTAACTCTAAAGCGAATAATATTGTGCTAATGCACTCACAACATTAATTTTATTTTAAGTAAATTACATTAATAATTTTTTACATTTGAAAAATTATAATAAATTTTATAAATGTGACATAATTATACTAATTTATCTTTTAATAAAAGTGTAGTAAACATAATTAATGAACATATAGTGTAATAATAGATAGATAATTAATGCTAAAATAAATATTATAATGTAAAATATATTATAATATTATTTTATTTTTTAAGACTAATGAATTACTAATAAGAAAAATTTAAATGTTATTTAAATTAAAATCATAAGTGAGTGCTATGTAATTATGCAAAGTTTGTGTGAATTTGTGTAATTTTTTTAAATTTTTTTTTTTAAGGACAATTAATGTAATTTACATTTTTATTTTTGCAATAGTAATAATATCAAAATATTATTATTATTATTTATTTTTTTACATTCCATCAATTTAATTTAATTAATAATATTTATTAAAAATTAGATAAAAATCAAATACAAAACAATCAACTTAAACAGAAATGAACAACTTCAAAAACGACATTATTTCCTTAATCACTTACAGAAAAAGAGAGAATTACATGGAGGTGAGAAGAGAAAAAAATTATCAATATATGGAGGGGTGCAATTGAACCCCATCACAGACACATTTGCACCCCATGTGGTTGCAATTTTTTTTCTTTCTCCCACCTGCATATAATTCTTCCTAAAAAAATATATTTTATCTATAAATTCTAAAATAATTATTAATTGCACTCAATAAATTAACATTGATAAAAGTTTAATATGATTAAAATTATAAAAATCTAACTAAAAATCGTGCTAAGGCCCTGTGTGGGATTATTTTTTTGATTTTTTCTTAATTAAAATAGTTAATAAAGACAAAATAAGGTAAAATAGTCAATAAAATAAAATGTTACATTCAAATCATAATCATTTTATTTTTTCTCTTACAACTATCAAATTAACTAAAAAAAAAAGGTCAACATCATCCAAAACATAACTTTTTTTGGCTAAAATAATCAAATAGTCAAAACAATTAACTAAAATAACCAAGTTCTTAGACACAACCAAATTACAGAAGGCTACTAGGGTATAATTGCCCCAGACAAAAACATAAAGGGCAATTACCACAACCTTATTAATTAGCCTTATTTATTTATAAATCTTAAATGATAAATTTAGTACTATAAATTTATTTAGAAAAATAAAAAAATTTAATAAACTGATTACTTGAAAATTTTAACAATAAAATTTAACAAATACTAATTGCTTGGCTTGAGTTTTTTAAAAATACTTTTCAAAAAATTCTATTTTATTATTTTTCGTATTTTTTTGTTTTTACTGAATTTTTTTAATATTTTTTTTAATTTTTAGACATACCTAATATAAATACACTTAAAAAATATATTTTTTGTGAAAAAAAATCTTTAAAAAATTCACTAAATACCAAAAATATAAAAAAATATGAAAATTCAGTATATTTTTTATATTTTTGTATATTTATTAATTTTTTAAAATATTTTTTCACAAATATTTTACTTTTTAAACACATATAAATAAATAAAAAAACACTTAAAATTTTAAAAATATTTACTAAAAATAAAAAACATAAAAAAGGGAGACTTATTTATAAGTCATTTTTCAGACACTTATGGTAGGTTAAATCCTGTGTAATTTCTTATAGAGTCTCAAATCCTATTTAGATAGGAATATATTCCACACGATCTTACATAAACGTGACGTGACACTTACATAAACGTAACGTAACGTGACACCTATATAAACGTAACGTAACGTGATACCTATATAAACGTAACGTAACGTGATACCTACATAAACGTAACGTGACACCTACATAAACATATCGTGACGTGTCACGTTACGTTTCGCAAACTTAATGAGTTTTTATTTTTTTAAATTGAATGTGAAAATGACGTGTTACGTTACGTTTCACAAACTTAATGAGTTTTCATTTTTTTAAATTGAATGTGAAAATATTACTGGTTTATGTTGGTGTCACGTTACATTTCATATAAATATGATCTATGGCAACATTTAATTTCCTATAGGTGTCACGTTACGTTTATGTAGCTGTCACGTTACGTTATGTTTATGTAGATATGATCTATGGTAACATTCAATAAACGTAACGTGACACCTATGATCTATGATAATAAAAAATTGCATGTTATCATAGATTATATCTACATAAACGTAACGTAACGTGACACCTACATAAACATTGCATGTTATCATAGATCATATCTACATAAACGTAACGTAACTGTGACCGTTACGTTACATTTATGTAGATATGATCTATGATAACATGTACTTTTCTATTATCATAGATCATAGGTGTCACGTTACGTTTATGTAGGTGTCATGTTACGTTACGTTTATATAGATATAATCGATGGTAACATTCAATTTCCTATATATGGTTTTACTATTATTTATGATATTAACAACTAATATTGAAGGCAAATGTGTCAACAAACTTCCCACACATAAATTTTTTAATAAGACCAACATAAGTTTTCCTAATAAGACTTATAAATAATTTTTTTTAAAAAAAGTTTAATTTTTTAAAAATTTAATTTAAAATACTCAAACTAAACGCACGGAATAAATTTCAAAATAAAATCCAGTGATAATTTATCCAAACATAAACAGAGAACCATCACTATCTCTCGCTCTCTCCACGCCAACTCTGCTTTTCGCGCATCTCGCTGCCCCAATACTGGTTAGATGTCTTGGACGGTGATTGTGCTGACATGTCACACCCCCCCCCCCCCCCCCCCTCTCTCTCTCTCTCTCTCTCTCTCTCTGGTTTGCTGATATAAAATTTGTCTTCGAATCAAACTGCTTTTGAACTTTCAAAGCCCCCCCCCCCCCGGGTGAACTCTCGTTCCGTTTCGATTCTGCCAGAAACCCAGTCTGTATTTCAAGATTACTGATTTAAAATTTTCTGGAAATTTGTGAGGAAAATACATGTTCTTTGCTGGAGAATTTCGAGTCGATTTGCTTGGAGACTGTAACAGTCATTTTATTGAAGTTTTCGTGTTGGGTTTTGAGAGATTCGGAAAGGGTTTTTGACTTTTTGAAAGAGTGTGTGAAGATCGGTGAGGATGATCAAGATTCGTTGCTCTTTTAAAGAACCCTCTTTACCGTTTGTCACGTCGTTCTCGCTTGATTAGGGTTTTTGAGTAAGCTATCATTAGGTTTGTACTTTGTTCTGTTCCTACCTTTTCAATCCCTTTTGTTTTCTCTCTCTTTTTTTTCCCTTTTTAATAGCCCTTTTTTTAATTGCTTATTTGTTTGCTTAATTTTTCTTGTTATCTTTAATCTAATACTTGATATTTGTTATTGATACCATGAAAAATTGAGAATTGGTCATGGGTTCAAATTGTCTAATGATCTAATGTTTGATCATGTGAGAGTAGGATTCGAGGAGGCATTCATGAGCTGTTGAAGTGTAACAAGATTCAAAGATTATTGACCAGGTATGTGTGGCCCTGTTATGATTCTTTCACTGATAAGACTTCAAATTTGATTACATTGAAACTTGTTATGGCAAATATAAGAAAGAAATGAATGCCTCTTTATTTGTACTCTTGTTCATTATTTTTGCAACCGAGAAAAGGCAATTCAGATGCCCCCATTCTTTCGCATCCGAACTAAATCTTTTGCCTAATTGAAAAACGCACATGAAATGTCATTCCAAGTAATGGGTAAATCTTTGATTGTTTCTCCTTATTTACCTTTCCTGTATTCTGAATTGTAGCACTGGAAGCTTATCTCTCGCTTTTGTACCTCCCTTGCCTAAAATTTGTTCTTCATTAGTTAGTTGGAATATTAGAAAAGGTCTTTCATATTGAGGAGCATAAATTTTGAGTGATTGTTTCTTTCCAAAAATATATAGGATGATTCTTCTACCTATTAAACAAAGAACTATTGTAGGATGATTCTTTCCAACTTTCTGTTAATATACTTAATATCACCTGTAGTCGACAACTAATTGGAGAAAATTTAGAATGCTTGAACAATAAAAAAAAATGGAAAAAGGAAAAATAATCTAGAGGTTTGCATACTTCTGACAAATTTTTGGTGGAAAACTTAGCCCATGATTTTGGCCAGAAAAGTTAAAAAAACATGTTTCCTGTTTCTTTTTGTGACATCTATGCCAAACATGCGAAATGACAAATGCAATTTGGCTAAAATTTTCACCATTTTCAATTTTGGAGTTAAAGATTGGTTTCTAAACAAGCATAAAAAGGGTGGAAAACTTCCTTCAAAGTATAATTTAGCTTTTCTATCCGCTCAATTTTCTTCGTAGAGCTTTATTTCATTGGTCATTTGTTCTATATGATGCTACTTAGGATGCCATGATGATGTTCCATTTATTGCTTATTATTGGTGTGACTTGATTGCCTTGTGGATGATAGTTATATGGGAGGTTGAAGGTAGGATACTAAATGTAGTAAATAAGATCACTTTTGGATAGGGTAGATCATGAATTTAGATGATTTTCATTTTCATGGACTCTGCTTTGTTACTGAAATATTGTTTCCTCTGTGTGTGTGTGTTCTTAATAACTATTTCCTCAGCTCTACCCTTATCAAATGTTTATTATACGGTATTACAAGTCTTATATGATGAGCAGTAATGTTTATATCTCAGTTTAACTTGATTCCCTTGGCAGAAACTTTTATCACTTCCAAGAATATCTTGAAACCATATCCTCCCCTAAAAAAGAAAAAGAAAAAGAGAAGTGATGAACCAAAGATTCATTTGGTCTTATTTGTTGAAGTTGAAAAATTAGTTAGAGGTACTGTTGTTTCAATTCTATGATGTCTAAACTTAACCAAGGTCAGTGAGTTTATTTCATGATGCTTTCAAGTAGAAGGGTCTGCCTTTAGACTGAAAATGATAGCTCTGAGATTTATTTCAAAGAATCTTAGCAGTGACTAGTTGCTGCGAAGGAATGATTATATGGATTGTATGGAGTAGTTGAGCACCATTAGGTTTATGAGGTTATGAAGAGAAAAGGCAAAGGATGGGTTTCACACTTGCAGTGGGTGCCTTCGAGTGCATTTATTTTACATGAATTTAGTGATGTGTGTTAACCAATTCTTGTTTTTGGCATAGAGACCTCTTTGAAGATCAACATTTTTTTGTGCTTTTGCATGTTTTTTGTTCATGGAAATCCAATATGATATTGGGAATTCAATGGAGAATGAATATCAATTTAATAGCTGCCAGTCTTGAAGATGAGGGAAACTTCATGTATTCAACCTACTAATTGAGTGGTAATGGAAAAGTTGTTCTATGGGGAAGAAATTAGGTAATAGGCTCTTGGAATGGTTATGGAGTTGAATAATTGATTGGGTATGTGGTTTGCGTTAAATACAAGAAATAATTTTTTTTATTACTTAATCCTTAGAATGTTAAGTAGTCAGTTTTTGGAGTTTCTTCCTAAGTTGTACTTGCAGTTCGAAATTCGCTATGAAACTTTTACGGGCTTGCATATCCGGGAGTGAACTTTTTTGACAATTGAGATTCCATTTGAGTGCTTCGAAGCGAGTTTGAGGTTTACTTGTATGTAGGAGGGGGTTCCTGGGCTTAAGCAGCCAGTGACTGCTGTGAATCAAGCTTTTAAGAACATTGGTTTTGGAGGTTTGTATATTTAGATGCCAACTTATGAATTGACCTTATTTGTTTGTGTTATACATATTGTTTTTGTTAGTTGTTGGATCATTTTGTGGTTAATTTCATTGATTCTTCTGAACATCTTTATCTTGGACATTTATTCAATGCAGTCTCTCCATAGTTTCTCTAATTCATTCCACAAACTAATATTGGTTTTATTGTTGTTTTTTTTCTTTTACCTTGGGATTTATTCTCTGTCAATCACAAAACATGTAAGGGCATTTTTTTCACTGTGGTCTTTTGTTCTGATTCTGTGAGCTTTTGTACATTTTATTGACTTGGTTGCCATGAACTAGTCCCTGGCCACCCCTATTTCATGGTCATAAGAAGTTATGTTTCGTTTCTCTGTTTACTATGTTCCAACTTCTTGTAAAACTTTTTCAATTTGAAATAGTTCATCTGCAGCTTTGGACTTATGCTGCCTTTCTTTACTTTTACACACCATCATTATGTTGTATGCAAATTTTGCAGAGTTGACGTCATCTGATAAACGATTTTCTTTTGTTTGCCTTATTAGATCCTAAAGACTCCACAAAACAATAACAATAAGCATTATTGAAAATTCTCAATTCTGTGATTGAATTCCCCCCGCTGCCCCGGGGAAGCCCCCCCCCCCCGCGGGGCGCCCCGGAAAAAAAAAAAAAAGCATATGCCTTACCATTGAGTCATCTGATACATGATTTTCTTTTGTTTGCCTTATTAGATCCTAAAGACTCAACAAAACAATAACAATAAGCATTATTGAAAATTCTCAATTCTGTGATTGAATTCCCCCCCCCCCCCCCCCCCCCCCCCCCCCCAAACAAAAAAAAAAAAAGCATATGCCTTACCATTGACAGTTTCTCAGGTACCAACCTCTTTGGTTCTTGACCAAGACCAAGCCTTATTTTCCTTATATATGTTTGCTTGCTTGGATAGTTCGATTCACCCTTTCTTTTTTTGTTTCTTTTTTTTTTGGGTCAAGATTTTGAGTACCCACTGTGTCCTGTATGTAGATTTCTTCTAATCATCTTATTGTAAGATTTCTGAATGTTTTCTATATATTCAAATTGTGTTCTAATGCAAAGAATACATTTGATTATATAGTGATCCTAACCCTAAGACTGAAAAGGAAAAGAGAACACTGCCATATATATACACAATCACTCAGAATATATACACAATATACACTACCATAGATATAAACCCAACCTAATATTCTCACAACCCCTGCATATTTTGAGTTGGAAATTACCTTCTGTCTGAAGCAACCAGTTGGATGTTTTGTTCATTTATGATAACCATTCTTTATTTGGTAATCCTTTTTCTAGATTAACTCAAAATAGAAATGTTTCTGATTATTCTCAACAGGTCTGCAGAAAAATAATTAATAAAGAAGTATGGGAGCAAAAGATCGTCAAAATGCTACCGACTCTCCTAAAGTGGTGGAGGTTGGAGAGATAGACACCAGGGCACCATTTCAATCTGTCAAGGATGCTGTCAATTTATTTGGCGAAGGTGCTTTTTCAGGGGAAAAACCTGCCATCAAGAAGGCAAAACCACATTCTGCAGAGGTATTTCTGATTTTTGTTTGTAATTGTGTAGAAAACAAATATATTATCACTGACTGGTATTTTTTCTTATTGTGTTGGGGTGATATCAACACATCTGGCGATCCACAATTCTTGAGAAGCTTGATTATATTAGATCCGAAGGTGCCCGAATAAATTTCATTTTCGGAAGTAAAAATGCACACGACTAATAAAAAACAAAAAGGAGTAAAAAATCATAAGACAATATCTGTACTTAAACTGCATTTATTTAGGTGCCTGCAGGGTCAGGCGGCCTAGGTGGCTTGGTTCTGTTAGGGAGAGAGAAAAGCGGATGTGGTTTTGATCTATTCTAAAATGCTTAGTTTAGCGCCTTGTACTGGTTACTCAGTGACCAGTGGTGGTTCTGTTTTAGAAAGCTATTCTTGGCTTCATCTAATTGATTTGGAGATTATTAATTTAATTAGTCAAGGAAATTCTGAATCCCTTTCCCTGCAGATTCAACTCGTCATTGTGAAAGTGTGGTGTGAATTATTTGAATTGAATTTTGCATGTTCTCCTCTTTTTGGTTTCATTTGAAAACTCCCTCTTTAAAGTCATCAGTGAGAAGTGATATTTTAGGTTATCATCACTAGTCAATGAGGTTTAAAACATTGTCTGCGCACATGTGTTTGTACCTGTGCTTGTGCATGTGTACTACTCAAATTTAGAGATTTGTGTTTTTACAGGCACGTGGCAGCCCCGATGAATAGGAATGGCAACGGGTCGGGTCGGGGCCAGGGACCCGTCCCGGATCCCCGATCCCTGACGGGGAACCCATCACCCCCCCTTGCCCCTAACAGGGATTGGGTTTCCTCAACCCTGAAAAATCCTCTACCTTCTGTTTTTTTTTGAATTTTGCATATCCCATTTTATTTTATTTTTGAGGCAAATAAAAATAATATATATATAAAAGCATAATCCAACAATACCCAAACATAAACATTCAAACAACATACAAAACAACACCCACGCCACCAAAAAATTTAAAAAAAAAAAAAAAAAAAAAAACCACTTGTGAATTTTGCAAAGTAGCATGCACAACCAACATTATTAGCCAAGTTAACTTCTAAAATCAATAGGCATCTCTCAAAGATATTCTATGGGTCCATCCCCTTAAAATAATCGATGCAATATAATATCTCGATTCTCAAATGTCCAACCAAAAAAAAAACCAAAAAATAGTAATTTCAGTTCAAGGCGAAAACAGGGCCGGGGATGGGGACGGGCAGGAGTGGGGGAACCTATCACCGTCCCCGGCCCGAAAATTGTTGGGGATTCATTTTTGAATACCATCCCCAGCCCATCAAGAGTATTTTTCAAGAAAAAACCGTTCTAATCGGGGTCACGGGGGCCAGTCCTCGTCAAGTCGGATTCAAATAGTCATCCCTATGAATATGGTGGTATATTTAAAATATAATGATGTACAACCCAGTTCTTGGATATCCAACTGAGCTAACAGAAACTTTAACTAGAATTTTCATCCACAATGATGTGCCAATGGTAGTTTTGAAAATACAATGGACATCGGTGGTCAGGTGATAGGCTTTTAATTTATGACGTCATTCTTTGTATATAATTTTAGTTGTAGATTCTATTTTTATAGCACTACTCTAATGATGTTGCAAAACATTGCTATAATTTAACTAATTGCATTCTTTGGATTATCTTTTCCCACAGCAAATCAACTATTTTCCTGCACTTGGAAAGGAAAATTGAAAATGTTGAATGCTTGTCCCTTTAAAAGTTGGATATTCCGTAGTGGAAAAAACAGGCATGAAGAGAATAATTTTGTTGTTTAATATTCTGATCACATTCCTTAGCAAGTTAAATTATATTTGACATGTTAAATATGTAATTTAAATCAAGCTTTGCTTGAAGGTGAAAAGGAAAAAAAAAATGTCGTAAAAGATTGGCTAAAATAGTTTTGTGTTGACAAGTTCTGGCGATGCTTTCAGTAATACCATTGTTAATCTTGTGCAAGAAGCACGGACACTGCTATAGATGCAGACACGGGATACCACAATTTCAAAAAAATGGAGATACGGACATGGCGGGGACATGACAATAAAATATGTTCTCATATATTTTTATTTGCTATCTAGATTAATATTACATCTACAAACAATCAATATTAACAAAAACTAACTCTAATTCGATTTTTTTATTTAAAAAAATCACTTTCAAATTGACACTTCTAGTTTATATCTTTTTTTATGGATGATCTATTAAGTATTTAAATCTAAGAAAAAAATAATAAACATTCAACATTCATCAAAAGTACTAAATATAATTGGGGAAAAGATAACTTGGCATGTTCTTAGTGTGTCCCCAAAATGTCTCTTGAAAATAAATTAATTAAATAAGGGGATACACCATGGCTTGGCTTGGTTTGGTTTGGTTTAAGGGGACACACCATGTGGTGTGTCCCATACGTGTCTCCTAAGTGTTTGCGTGTCTCTGAAGTGTTTGTATGTCCGACACGGATACAATACTTGTTTTGAAGTGTCGGTGCTTGATAGGCTAGAGGAAATGCTATTTGAAGGGGTTGGCTGTGGCATCTTCTCTCCTGCTATTGACCTAAATTAAATGAATGCACAACTAATAAAGTTCTCAGAGGAGGTTGTTTGCAGAATTTTCGTTTGGTTGACCTTTTCAAAAAGCAATTTGATAGCTTCACTTAATTATTACCTTCCGATTGGTTTATATATATTTTTGTGTCTTACTGCAGAGGGTATTAGCAAAAGAAACACAGCTTCACTCCAGAAAGAGTTAAATAAGCTGAAGGAACAACTGAAGAGTGCTGAAACTACAAAAGCCCAAGCACTTATAGAGCTTGAAAAGGCTAAAAGGACAGTCGATGACCTATCCCAGAAGCTCAAAACCGTGACTGAATCAAAGGAATCGGTAATTAAGGCAACACAAGCTGCTCAGGTGAAGCAACTTGAAGAAGCAAATGGTGCTAGTCCTGCGGTAGCTAATGGTGTCCAGAAACAGGACTTGGAAAATAAAAGAGAACAGTACATGACTGCAATTACTGAACTTGAATGCTGCAAAACAATTGCTGAGGCAAATCCGTCAGGATTGCGATGCAACCCTGGAAGCAAAAGCTGCCGCCTTCAAGCAAGCAGAAGAAGCCGAGCATGCAGCCAAAGCAAATGCGGAGAAAGTTGGCGAGCTTTCAAAGGAAATTGCTGCTTTTACAGGAATCGATTGGGCTGGTGAATCTTGCAACAATGCAAGCCCAGCAAGAACAAGCAAAGATATTTGCTGAGAAAGATATTCAGAAGCAGTCGTATAAAGCTATCCTTGAAGAGTCATCAAAGAAATTGCTTGCTTTGAAGACACAGTTCGATCCTGAAGTCACCAAGAATCTCGAGGCCCAGCTTGCTGAAGCAGCTACTGAGATTGGAGTGTTGCAAAAAGAGATGGAAAATGCAAAGGCTTCTGATCTTGATTCTGTCAGAGTTGTCACTTCAGAGCTGGATGATGCTAAGGGGTCACTTCATAAAGTTGCTGAAGAGGAAAGCTCGCTTCGAAGCTTGGTGGAGTCCCTTAAGCTGGAGCTTGAGAATGTGAAGAGAGAGCATTCTGAACTAAAGGAGAAGGAAGCAGAAACGGAATCCATTGCTGGGGAATCTGCACGTCAAGCTCCGGAAAAGCAAGTCCGAGCTTGAAGCAGCCATTGCTGAAGAATCCAAAGTCAGAGGTAATTCTGAAGAAATGATCTCAAACCCTCCACCAGTTGTCATCAGAAAGTGAAAATGCAAGATGCGAAGCTGAGGAGATGAAGAAGAAAGCTGACAAGTTGAACAAGGAAGCAGAAGCCACCATAACTGCACTAGAAGAAGCAGAGAAGCAGCTAAAAGTTGCATTGGAGGACGCTGAAGAGGCAAAAGCAGCCGAGACAAGGGCTCTTGATCAGATTAAAATCCTGTCTGAGAGAACTAACGCAGCACGTGCCTCGACTTCTGAGTCTGGTGCCCAGATCACAATCTCAAGAGAAGAGTTCGAGGCACTGAGCCGGAAAGTTGAGGAATCTGACAAATTGGCTGAAATGAAAGTGGCTGCTGCAATAGCTCAGGTAGAAGCTGTGAAAGCAAGTGAAAATGAGGCAGTGAAGAGGTTGGAGGCGACTCAGAAGGAGATTGATGACATGAAAGCTGCGACTCGGGATGCCTTGAAGAGCGCAGAGATGGCGGAGGCGGCAAAGAAGGCGGTGGAAGGAGAGCTCCGAAGGTGGCGCGAACGAGAGCAAAAGAAGGCGGCGGAAGCGGCATCTCGGATTCTTGCAGAGAGGGAGATGTCATCAGAAGCGTCCCCCCGCCACTACCGGATTCAAAATCAAAAGCAGAATCCACCAGAGAAAGTCATGGTTGCCCAAAAGTTGGAAAAACAGAACACTTCTGTATCGAAAAAGGTGCTTTTACCTAATCTCAGTGGCATCTTCCACAGGAAGAAGAATCAAATTGAGGGCGGATCACCGTCTTATCTTCCTGGTGAGAGGCCCATGTGATGTGTGTTTTTGGGGAAAAAAAATTCGTGCAACTGAAAATGGTTGAGAGAAGAATGTTTATGACTTGGGTTTGTACATTTGTGACCAGTGGAATTAAGTTTCTGTTATTTTTGCTTGCTTTGGGTAGTAGGTATATTGGAAGCAAATGGTAGGAGTAGGAAGAGTGAGTGAGTTTGTATGATCCAGCAACAAAGCTAGAGACAATTGCTTGGAGATTTCGGTACAAATGATTTATTTTCTGTTCTCTTGTTTTCTCTGCAAAATAAAGCTGCAGTCCTTTAGTTATGGTTGCATAAGCGATTGACAAAGACCAACTACTAGCATGCTGAAGTGTGAAACATCCAGCTTTGTCGCGTTTTAGGTCACATAACTTTACTGTCATTGAACTAAGAACAAGTTCGGTTTCATTGGAGTCCCAGAAGACTTGTGAAATCAGCATCCCCCCATGGATCGAGTAGTTGGTAAAATTATGTGTTGTTGGATCCTGTTTCTATCTTTTTGCTGTGGAAAACCTAGACGATGGTTTTTTTTTTTGAACCGTTGAGTTACTTTCAAATCATACTTTCTTCTAGATACATACTGAACCTATTTTTTAAACTTGTGCTGCTTTATAAACTATTTTGAAAAGGCTAAACTACTTAATTTTAAAAATTAAGAAGTTGAGTTGCAACTTTACAAAATAATGGCAGTTTGAAAAATAAATTCAAAACAATTTGCATTTAGAAAATATGATTTGAAACAAAAATAATCATGAACTCCATTTTTATGATCTATTTCATTTAATTTTTATATTTCAATATAAATTATCTATATAAAAGAGATAATATATACAAACTGATGCTTCAATATCTTTATATTTGCATTTTTGTATTTCAATATCTTTTACAGAGATATTTTGTCAAATTATCTATACAAACTGATGCTTTTGATATTGGTATCAGAGCCAAGTTGCTATTGATCTGCCTTGCTTACTGAACTGCTATTTCTATTTATTCAATTCTGTTCCTTTGCTCTAGGGAATTGTTTACAGCCCTCTTAATTTGTCAAAAACTTTATCTGTGTATTTCCACTTTGTTACTAGCCATCCATCTTTCGTCCCAGGTCCTAGGTAAGTCCTTTGGTTAGGCAGTGTTGGATTCATAGGGATTTTCCGGAATGGGTATGTGTGAACACATAGTATGTGAAAACATGATAAGTTTAGACAATATATTAAGCTCACTGTAAGCCATTTCTAGAAAAAAGAAAAATGAGTCGATTATTTAGAAGTAAACTCTTCTGTCAGCTCTAGGTCAATAACACTAACCCTCTACAACCTAATCAAGGATTAGTAATGAAGATGTAGAAATACAAAATGATAAAATTGATGTAAGTTGGAATATATCGCAATTATCCATTAAAAAAATATATAAAACATTAAAAAAATATATAAAACTACTTTTATGCAGCCTACATTTCATGTCAATCTTCATGTTAAAACCCTAGAACAAGTTTATGCTTTAGAAAAATCTAGGGAAACATGTCAATTACTTGATCCTAATACTATTAAACGACATTTAAAAACTGGTCATAATTTTATTTACTTAGGATTAATTCAAGTTGGAATCAAACCATTAACTCAACAAAGTAAAAATACTTCTGTTTTATTATGTTTAAGAGATGCTCGTTTTCTTGATTATAATGATAGTTTGATGGGTATGATGGAAACTGGTCTCCACAGAGGACCTGTTCATTTTAATTGTTTTCCTGATTTTACTCTTAGTCTTAGAGATCCACATATATTAGATGCTTTAACTTTGAATATTCAGTTAAATAGTTTTTTTACAAATATGAAAGAAAAAGTTCATAATATTGCATTAATTTACCGTGTTTATTACAAATGTATTAAAATTAATTTAAATGTTCAAACTTTACACAAAAGTTCAAAAGACAAAACTTTACTTATTCAAAATAGTAGTAATGATACTAATATAAATATTCCTAAAATGATTGAATGAAAAGATATTATCTTCCCAGATCAATGGGTTACCGTCAAAGAAAATTACCAACATAATCAAAAACAGTCTACTAGTCAAGATGTCCAAGATATTCAACAATTTACTGATGGCTCAGTTAGAATTAAATTTAATCGATCTACTCAATCCTCTAAACATAGTACTTCTAGTATACCTACTGAAATTGAAACAGAAGATGAAATATTTAATACTCCATTATTTAGGAAAAACAGTCAAATTCATATTGGTCAAACTTCACATGGTAAAATGAAAGGAATAGATGATTCTACAACTTCCCAGATTAGTAAACTTATCTATTCAAGTTATACTCATCTTCCTGAAGAGGACACTGTCTCTTAGGATTCACCAACACAGACTGACTTTAAAGTCACACCTACAATAAACCCCCAATTATTAACTATTAGCAAACCTTTTGCTCCTGACTTAGATAAATTACATACTGAATTTAAATCTAAAAATAGTAAAATCAAACGCCAAGCTTACAGACTTAAATATGATCCTAACCAACAATCCAAAATTACTCACATATGGTATAAGTTTATGACTGAACATAGTATAGAAGTTCCTTTCTTTGAATACTTAGAAAATTATTACAAAAAAGTTAATACAATTACAAAAATCAAATGGAAAACTTCTTCTAATACTACTGTTAGTTCTAGTCATCCTCCTCTAGCCACCATAATTATAGAACACCAAGGTTCTGTTATAAATGCCTCTCCATTTAAGTTAGCTAGTACTGACACTGAATTAAAGAAAGTTATTGAACAAAATAATTATACTAATCAATGTTTAAAAACAATTGGTAAACAATTAGATAAAATAGAAACTAATTTAGATGAATATACGCCCGGCCATTCCTCCAAACAATCTTTAGGCGAGCCTTTAATTAATTTACCTAGTCAACGTTCCAAAAGAGATAGTCTGGTTACTCAGGATAGTTCTACTGTTAAAATCATAGAACAATTATTCACTAAGGTAGCCTCTCCTTCAAATGAAAAAGCCGCTTCTCCTTCAACTAAAAAAGGTCTTACTGTATTAAACCAACAACCTACTCTGGATATTATTTCTCATCAATCAAAAACCGACACATCTGACAATGAAATTAATCTTTTAGCTCAGCAATTTCAATCTTCTAATCTTAATCGAATTACTTATCCTAAAGTAAATCCTACATCTCTTACAAAAAATTGGTACTCTAGACCTATTCCCCCTTATCTCCAATATGAAGAAACCAATCTTAATAATCAATTTTCTGTTTCTGCTAAAAAACTATATGAATGGAATATAGATGGTCTTAGTGAAGATCAAATCCTCCAAAAATTAAACCATTTATCCATGGTCGCCAATAGTTATCTTAGTAACTATCCAGATTATACTCAACCTGAAATTGTTTCATTAATAACCTCTGGTTTTACTGGTATGTTAAAATCTTGGTGGGAAAAATATCTTACTGAAAATCAAAGAGAATCTATTTTACATTCAAGTCAAAAAGATGAAAATGATTTACGCATATTTGACGAAACAATTGGTTATTATAAACCTGATGATCAATACCCTAATCTATACTATAGTTAGACATTTTATTGGTACACCTACTAATATCTATTCTAGAATACATGATCAACTTAGTAACCTTACTTGTCCAACATTAAGTGATTTCAGATGATATAAATATGTTTTCACATCCAGAGTAATGCTACGCGAAGATTGTACTAAATCATTTTGGAAAGAAAAATTTATTAATGGTCTACCTAGTCTTTTTGCTCATAAAATTAGAGATGTTTTTAGTCAACCTACTGGCGTATTCGAATATGATAATTTAACTTATGGTGATATCATCAGTACTATTCAAAAAGAAGAATTAAGAATGTGTATTGATCTAAAACTTAGTCAAAAAGCTACTAAAGATAAACATAAAGCTAAGTATGAACTAGGCAATTTCTGTGAACAATGTGGTTTACCTCCAGTTGCACCATCTCGACGAAAACATAGTAAAAATAAATCTTCTTACAAACACTCCCATAAACATAAGAAAAAGTATTCACCCTCTAAATCAACTGATAAATTTTATATAATAAACCTAAGAAGAAGTATTATAAGAAAACTAATCGTAAGTCAAAGTCTACTAAAGACATTACCTGTTATAATTGCGGGAAAAATGGCCATTATTCCAATAAATTCAAAGAAAAACAAAAATTAAAAGATAAAGTTAATCAATTCCAAATAAATGATGAATCTAAAAATCAGTTATTTGAAATCTTCCAGTTAGATCAATCCCCCAATAACTTAACTCAAATACCTCATCTGATTACCATTCACCTAGTGATACTTCTGATAATAACATTGAATTAGGATGTAATGATACTTGTTGTAAACCTATTAAACAAATCACTGTCCTTACTAAACAACATTAAGAAGAAACTGCTCTTATTAAATTAATTAGTAAATTAAATGATCCTGAATTAAAACAAAAATATACTGACAAATTAAAATCATTACAAATTAACAAAGTTACTAAACCACAACATGACAAACCAATCATTAGCGTAACAAAAACTTTAGACAGATTTAAAAATAAACAAAAAAAAGTCACTCTTCAAGATCTACAATAAGAAATTAATCAAATTAAACGACTCATTAAAGATTTACAAAGTTAAGATAAAATTTTAGAAGAAGAAATATTTGTACTGAAAATTAATAAGAGTTTAGACAACTTCCAACATAATGATGCCATCTCATCTAATGAATCTGAAGGTAATAATGAAGATACTAATCCAGATAATGTTTTATTTGATAATCAATCCAATCCATCTGATAATCCTAAAAGTAAAAGATTAAATCTTATCAATAAAATCAATATTCAAAAATGGCATTCAAAAATCAAATTAGTTGCCAATGATTTTAAGTTAGAAGTCATCCCATTAATAGATACTGGTGCTAAACTTAATTGTATTCAAGAAGGCTTACTTCCTACAAAATACTATCATAAAACAGGTGAACAATTAACTTCTGCTAATAGCAATAAAATGTATATTAAATATAATTACCAAAAGTCCATATTTGTCAAAATAATGTTTGTTTTAAAATATCATTTGTTTTAGTTAGAAATATGACTGATAAAGTTATTTTAGGAACACCATTTATATTTCTACTCTATTCATTCACCACCTCTAATCAAGGAATAACTACTCAAGCTTTTGGCCAAACCATAACTTTTAAATTTTTATCTCCCCCTGAAGTTAAAGAATTAAACCAATTAAAAGACTATTCTATTTCTAAAACCATTAATCGATTAACTCGACAAATCAGATATCTTAAAGAAGAAGTAAATTATAAAAGGATTGAGCAACAATTAACTGATCCTGTTACTATTTCTCAAATTGAAGAATTTAAACAAAAATTAGAATCAAGTGTTTGTTCTACTTTACCCACTGCCTTTTGGCACAGGAAAAAACATGTAGTTACATTACCCTATATTAAGAATTTTAATGAACGACAAATTCCTACTAAATCTAGACCTATCCAAATGAATCATGAATTAGTTGAAATGTGTAAAAAAGAAATTAATCAATTATTACAAAATAAAATTATTAGTCATAGTAAGTCACCCTAGTCTTGTTCTGCTTTTTATATTAATAAAAATGCTGAATTAGAAAGAAGCGTTCCTAGATTAGTAATTAATTACAAGCTATTAAATAAAGTGTTAGAATGGATTCGTTATCCAATTCCTAATAAAAAATACTTAATTAAAAGACTTAGTCAAGCTGTCATTTTTAGTAAATTTGATTTAAAAAGTGGTTTCTGGCAAATCCAAATTCACCCTCAAGATCGTTATAAAACTGCTTTCACTACACCTTTTGGACATTATGAATGGAATATCATGCCTTTTGGATTAAAAAATGCTCCTAGTGAATTTCAGAACATAATGAATGACATTTTCAATCCCTTTAGTCATTTTTCCATTGTTTATATAGATGATATTCTCATTTTTTCTAAATCCCTTAGTGAACATTGGAAACATCTTACTGCTTTTTTTATACCATTAAAATTCATGGTCTAGTCATTTCCGCTCCTAAGATTAAACTCTTTCAAACCAAAGTCAGATTTTTAGGATATGATATCCACCAGAATACAATTTTACCTATTAGTAGATCCATCGAATTTGCTTCTAAATTTCCTGATGAAATCTTAGATAAAACCCAGTTACAGAGATTTTTAGGATCGCTTAATTATATTGCTGAATTTTACAAAGACCTTCGAAAAACCTGTCAACCACTCTTTGATCGGTTGAAGGATAATCCTCCTCCTTGGTCTTCTACTTATACTGATATTGTTAAACAAGTTAAAAAATATGTCAAGTCTCTCCCATGCCTTGGTATTCCTACTGAAAATTCATTTAAAATTATCCAAACTGATACTTTTGATATTGGTTATGGTGGTATTCTCCTCCAAAAAATCACTCCTCAGTCATCTGAGCAGATTGTTCGTTTCTATTCTGGTGTCTGGAATAAAGCACAAAAAAATTATAGTACTATTAAACAAGACATTTTATCTATTGTTTTATGTATTAGTAAATTTCAAGATGATATATTAAATCAAAAAATTTTGCTTCGTATTGATTGCAAATTTGCTAAATATGTTTTAAAAAAAGATGTTCAAAATCTTACTAGTAAGCAAATTTTTGCTCGTTGGCAATCTATTTTAAGTATTTTTTATTTTAATATTGAATATATACCTGGCAGTCAAAATTCTATTCCTGATTTTCTTACCAGAGAATTTTTACAGGGAGGATAAGGGATGGCAACTCCTTTTATTTCCTACCATAAATCACAAGTTACCTATTACCAAAATCTCATTCACCAAACTGCTCACCATATTGCTTGCCTCAAATTAGCCAAAAAATCTACTAAACGTGCTCAATTTATTCGATTTCATACCATTTGTAGTCGCCATAATCTATTAGCTCACTATATTAACTATGTTGATTATCATATGAGCAAATTAGAAATCTTCAGTGGATGCTAATTTCAGTCCTATCCACCTATTTTACAGATGTCTGCTCAAAACAGTTTAAATAAACATAAATAATAATAAAACAGTTTAAATAAACATTAAACATAAAACTTACAATTGTTAACTGGAATGGAATAAACAGTTCTTCAAAATGCATAACTTGAAAACGAACTTGAAAATAAAATTACAGAGATAGCTATTTTTCGTGAGGAATGAGCACTCTCAATTTTTTCTAACTCTGCCTTATTCTTGACTAAAGAGGCTGTTTTATAGATAAAAAGAATTACTGTGAGCCTTGTGAAGAGCTATTGTAAGCCTTGTGAAGGAATCTGACTTTGACAGAAGCACATGGGAGCTGTCTGCACCTTTTGGTGAGTGACTAAAGTTGATGGCTGCCTTTGATTGTTTTGAATTTGTCGGTGGGATGAATTATGATGAATAGTAATGTTGACTTTTTGATGAATAGTGAACAGTAAATTTGACTTTTTCACTATTCATTGCTTTTTGAAGAGGCATGTGACTGAGAGAATTAATATAGATATATATATCAGTAGCTTTTCTCAAAAGAAGAGTATTGATTAAAACTGATAATTATAGCTATATAGAATCCAATGACTATATTATGCATATGGGTCCTGAGCATCTTGAAAATGAGCCGCATATGGATCATGGCTGGATGATTCTTCAGTTGAATTGGATGAACTGGATTGTTTGGCTGGTTCAGGAGACTCATCATCATATGGTTCATCTTTTATTTGTGACTAGGCTTGATCCATCAGAAGACGGGCCATTTGTAATAACTTATCACTGGCGGATCCAGGCTTAACCTTAGGCTTTGATTGGTTTGACTTTGATTTTTTTGATTTGGGCCTTGATTTATCTGACTTGACTGTCTTGGACTTAGATGATTTGGGCTTGGAAGAACTTGATGGTGGATCATTAGGACTTCCAAGATTGACTGAAGGAAGTTGGCTTCCTTGAGTGACTGAAGCAGTTGAGTTCTGCTGAGCTTTGACCATGGCTGGGGTTGGAGTATGCACATTGACTGGGAATTCAAGTTGGACTTGTTCAATAATGCGGGAAACTTTGAAGTTATCCCACCATTTCACAAAATGTTGACGGATGACTATGTTGATATCAATTGCATATTGCCATTTAAATATCCGGAGAACTTTGTATTTGGATATAAATATGAGCAAAGAAGGAAACTGTTTTTGGTGTTGACTGAAGTTGTAAACAGAGGAAAAATAGTTGACTTGTTCCATTAGGACTGGTGGGAAAATCTCA
This sequence comes from Camellia granthamiana, assembly GCA_036172215.1. Classification (NCBI taxonomy): domain Eukaryota; kingdom Viridiplantae; phylum Streptophyta; class Magnoliopsida; order Ericales; family Theaceae; genus Camellia; species Camellia granthamiana. Next base: position 6,942,022 of record CM069911.1, on the reverse strand, counting down.
GGTATGGCACCATAATGAGACCACCAACGAAGGAACCATGTAGGGATGACTGATTTGAATTGATGATCAAATTTGAGGAACCATGAGTGGCTATATGACTCATTTTGATATAGGAAAACTTTAAACCATGCGTCCATATAGTCATAATAACTATATTGGATTGAATGACCAGGTAAATCACGAAGGAGAAAAGGAAGACCCCATTCATCATGAGAGACAATGTTATGAATATAAAGTGAGTAGTAAACAATTTTACTAGTGAGAACTATTTCATAAATGGGTTTAATAACAATTGACTTGTGATTGAAAAGGATGTCTTTGTAAAAAGAAATTGACTTATTAGAATGGAGAGGGACAAAGTGCCATCCTGGAGAAAAACAACTTGTGACTAAATCAAGAACATCGTGTTTGTTCTTGTGAGTGGGTTCTTTGAAGAATAAATTGGTTGTCTGAAATTTAATGTAGTTGGAACGAGAAGTGTTGACTGGATTGGGTGGATATGGAGTAAGTGCTCTTGAGGTTGAGGCAAAGGGATTGGAAGCAAGTGCAGAAGTGTAACTAGGTTTAGGAATATTATCAAGGACTTGGTAACGATTGATTAATTCAGCAGAATAGTATTTGGTGACTAATTCCAAAGAATGAGGAACTGGTTGACTAGAAGGTACAAGAGCCTTGCTAGATGGTCGCAAAGGTCTTTGATGAGACATCTATAAAATAGATGATTGTAAATTAGCATCCACTAAGGATATCTAATTGATCAATATGAGAATGCAAACAGTTAAGATAATGTGCAAGTTGTTGTCTTTGAGCTTTAATACGATGGTATTGAATATATTGAGCACGTTGAGTAGTTGGATGAGTTGACTTGAGATAGGCAAGGCGAGAAACAATGTGTCTGACTAAGGTTTTATAGTGTTTAATCTGGTGTTTATGGTAAGGAATAGAGGGAATTGGCATGATGTAACTCACTATCCACTCTGTAAAAATTCTCTGGTAAGAAAATCAGGAATAGAATTTTGACAACTAGGTATATATTCAATTTCAAAATAAAAAATACTTAAAATAGATTGCCAACGAGCAAAAATTTGCTTACTAGCAAGATTTTGAACATCTTTTTCTAAAATATATTTAGCAGATTTGCAATCAACACGAAGTAAAAATTTTTGATTTAAAATATCATTTTGAAATTTACTAATACATAAAACAGTAGATAAAATCTCTTGTTTAATAGTACTGTAATTTTTTTTGTGCTTTATTCCAGACACCAGAATGGAAGCGAACAATCTGTTCAGATGACTGAGGAGTGATTTTTTGAAGAAGAATACCACCATAACCAATATCAGAAGCATCAGTTTGAATAATTTTAAATGAATTTTCAGTAGGAATACCAAGACACGGGAGAGACTTGACATATTTCTTGACTTGTTTAACAATATCAGTATGGGTAGAAGACCAAGGAGGAGGATTATCCTTCAATCGATCAAAAAGGGGTTGACAGGTTTTCCTAAGATTTTTGTAAAATTCAGCAATATAATTAAGTGAGCCTAAGAATCTTTGTAACTGGGCTTTATCTAAGATTTCATCAGGAAATTTAGAAGCAAATTTAATGGATCGACTAATTGGTAAAATTGTATTCTGATGGATGTCATATCCTAAAAATCTGACTTTGGCTTGAAATAGTTTAATCTTAGGAGCGAAAATGACTAGACCATGAGTTTTTATGGTATAAAAGAAAGCAGTAAGATGTTTCTAGTGTTCAGTAAGGGATTTAGAAAAGATAAGAATATCGTCTATATAAACGATGGAAAAATGACTAAAGGGATTGAAAATGTCATTCATTATGTTCTGAAATTTACTAGGAGCATTTTTTAATCCAAAAGGCATAACATTCCATTCATAATGCCCAAAAGGTGTAGTGAAAGCAGTTTTATAACGATCCTGAGGGTGAATTTGTATTCGCCAAAAACCACTTTTTAGATCAAATTTACTAAAAATGACAGTTTGACTAAGTCTTTTAATTAAATCTTTTTTATTAGGAATTGGGTAACGAATCCATTCTAAAACTTTGTTTAATGGCTTGTAATTAATTACTAGTCTAGGAACTCCTCTTTCTAATTCAACATTTTTATTAACATAAAAGGCAGGACAAGACCATGGTGACTTGCTATGACTAATAATTTTATTTTGTAATAATTCATTAATTTTTTTTTTACACATTTCTACTAATTCATGGTTCATTTGAATAGGTCTAGATTTAGTAGGAATTTGTCGTTCATTAAAATTCTTAATATATGGTAATGTGACGACATGTTTTTTCCTGTGCCAAAAGGCAGTAGGTAAAGTAGAACAAACAGTTGATTCTAATTTTTGTTTAAATTGTTCAATTTGAGAAATAGTAATAGGATCAGCTAATTGTTGCTCAATTATTTTATAATTGACTTCTTCTTTAAGATATCTGATGTGGCGAGTTAATCGATTAATGGTTTTAGAAATAGAACAATCTTTTAACTGGCTTAATTCTTTAACTTCGGGTGGAGATATGAACTTAAAAGTTACGGTTTGGCCAAAGGCTTGAGTAGTTATTCCTTGATTAGAAGTAATGAATGGATAAAGTAAAAATATAAATGATGTTCTTAAAATAACTTTATCAGTCATATTTCTAACTAAAACAAATGATGTTTTGAAATAAACATTATTTTGACAAATATGGACTTTTAGTAACTTATATTTAATATGCATTTTACTGTCATTAGCAGAAGTTAATTATTCACCTGTTTTATGATAATATTTTGTCGGAAGTAAGCCTTCTTGAATACAATTAAGATCAGCACCAGTATCTATTAAGGCGATGACTTCTAACTCAAAATCATTAACAACTAATTTGATTTTTGAATGCCATTTTTGAATATTAATTTTATTGATAAGATTCAATCTTTTATTTTCAGGATTATCAGATGGATTGGATCGATTATCGAACAGAATATTATCTGGATTAGTATCTTCATTAGTACCTTCAGATTCATTAGAAGAGATAGCATCATTTTGTTGAAAGTTGTCTAGACTTTTATTAATTTTTAGTACAAATATTTCTTCTTCTAAAATTTTATCTTTATTTTGTAGATCTTTGATAAGACGTTTAATCTGATTAATTTCTTATTGTAGATCTTGAAGAGTGACTTCTTTTTGTTTATTTTTAAATCTTTCTAAAGTTTTTGTTAAGCTAATGATGGGTTTGTCATGTTGTGGTTTAGTATCTTTGTTAATTAATAATGATTTTAATTTGTCAGTATATTTTTGTTTCAATTCATGATTATCTAATTTACTAATTAATTCTATAAGAGCAGTTTCTTCTTGATTTTGTTTAGTAAGGACAATGATTTGCTTAATAGGTTTACAACAAGTATCATTACATCCTAATTCAATATCATTATCAGAAGTATCACTAGGTGAATGGTAATCAGATGAGGTATTTGAGTTGAGTATATCCGAGGAGGAGTTATTAGGAGATTGATTTAATTGAAAGATTTCAAATAATTGATTTGTTGATTCATCATTTATTTGGAGTTGATTAACTTTATCTTTTAATTTTTGTTTTTCTTTACACTTATTAGAATAATGACCCTTTTTCCCGCAATTAAAACAGGTAATGTCTTTAGTAGATTTTGACTTTGGATTAGATTTCTTATAATATGTCTTGTTAGGTTTAGTGTAAAATTTATCAGTTGATTTAGAGGGTGAATACTTCTTCCTATATTTATGGGAGTGTTTGTAAGAAGATTTCTTTTTACCATGTTTGCGTCTGGAGGGTGCAACTGGAGGTAAACCATATTGTTCACAGAAATTGCCTAGTTCATACTTAGCTTTATGTTTATCTTTAGCAGCTTTTTGACTAAGTCTTAGATCAATACACATTCTTAATCCTTCTTTTTGAATAGTACTTGTAATGACCCTCACGCTGCCCTAACCGTACTCATATGCATTTTATATGATTTTCCTCTGTTAAGCTTGCATTTCAAATCTTGACTTGTCTTGCATAAGTGTTACTTGAATGCTATGTTCCTTATTGGTGTGTGTGTGTTTCAGCCGAGATCATCTTGAACCTAGGTCGCTCCTTTGATACTCTTACACTTAGGACCATCTTGAGATTTCTTTGGTTGACCTCCACCCGCACCCTGACATATTGGCCGAGATATCGTTATCTAGGCCGAGGTGTTCATCACCAAGGCCGAGATGTGTACTATCTGGGCCGAGATGTTACCCTTGAACCCAAGTGACCTTGCCCTAGACTGGTACGACCTAGACCGAGGTGTGGCACATCTAGGCCGAGGTGTGGCACAGCTAGGCCAAGTGTTGTCCTTTCTGGCCGAGGTCATTGTTCCCTTGCTTGCCGAAGTCTTGTTATTAGCCGACGTCATTACTCGCCGGAGTTCCCTTGCCGCCTAGCTTGTTGAACACACTTTGTCATAGTCTTGTCCTTTCAATCAGTCACCTTTTTTAGTTGAACCAACCAACCATTGCCACGTGTCCGAGCTGAGTGTTAAGTCAGCCAACAGAGAGAGAGATGTATCATTTTGTATCATATATTTGCTCTTGAGGAGAGAGAGAAGCTCTAGGAGAAGAAGGAAGAGTCTTAGAGTGAGAAAGTAGATTGCAAGCTTAATCTTTGGAGTTTGAACCGTTTGATTCGAGTCTTGAGGTTAGAATCTTAATCTACTCTTGTTGTTCTTATTGATCATCTAGCTACATTGCATGATTGAATCTGTTCTGCATGCCATGCATTGATTTAAAGTTGGTTTTAGAAAGAGAAAGTTAGTGTTCATGAGTTCTTGAAGAAAAGCCTTGTTTGATCCGAAAGTTCGCAACAAGTTACATGTTTTTGTGTTTGTTTTCGTAAGATCCTCAAGTATGGGTACCCAGGTCCATGTTTTCGAACTCATATCATGGAAATCCCAGATTTTGAAATAACAAGTGTGATTGAGCATTCATGTTTCCATGTTTTTCATGTTCATGTTCTTCAGCAGAGGGAAACCCAGATTTCCCGACTTCATATCCTTGAATGTGGCCCTCGGGACCACACCTCGGCGAGAAGGTGTGGAACCTCGGCCAAGACCTGGTAGGTGCCCAGCATGTTCTCCTGAGATGAAAAACAGTGTTTCATTTTGATTTGACTTAGCATCTGAGGATTGCCGAGATCATCTGCATGCATGTGAAACTTATTTGGAAGTGCATTCAACAATTTCTGCCATGTGTTTGTAGGACTTGGACTTGCCTTGACCTCGACGTTTGAAGAAATAAGTGGGTGGTATTTTAATAAAGATATAATATAAAGTTTTGATAAAACCTTGTTTTGCCTTGTTCGGAAATTATTTACAAGCATGAATGATTATTCCTACTTGCAATAAGTACTATATTTTGTTTTGATGGCATTCTCGGGAAGTCCGTATGTGCTAGGGGACTATAAGCATTTGTAGCACAAAGTTTGGAAGTCCGTATGTGCTAGGGGACTATAAGCACTTGTAGCACAAGTCCTTAGTGTCCGGGGACTATAATGCAACGACACCATTGTTTGAGATATCTATCTTGTCTTGCCTTGTCTTGCTACTGACGGTTTACCGCGTGGGTTTGTTTGTCCGGAATGCCATCACTTGTACTGTATTAATATTAGTAGCATTCCTTGAAGCTTGAAAGACTTGATGGATGGACTCGGTTCATCCCTTGATTCTATATTGGATATATATATTGTATCTTGTTTTGGTTAAAGATCTTGAATATCAGTCATGCAAACCCCTTTATTATGTATACCATTCACTGAGTATCCAAGCTCACCCTCTCTATATATATGTAGGTGATGAGCAGGACGGCGGTGACGCCTAGATGTGTTTTGCCGATGTGTTTTTGGATTCGTGTTTTACAACATCTTGAAGATCATGCTTCTTAGTTCTATTCCGTTGTATTTTGTATTTGATGGCTGAGAAGCCTTTTGGTCAAGATGTATTTTTGTACTTCATTTTGTTGTATTAAAACTATGTAATGATGTATGACATTTCATTTAACTTATGCACTGCTCTTATGGACTACTTAGCTTTTAATTTATTGCTTCCGCACTTATTAGCCCTATCTGTATACTCTGATTCGTGTGTGAATTCTTGTAAGTGGCCTTTGGTAATCTCGAATTACTGGCCATCATGGCACCATTCTACTAGGGGCAGAATGGGGTCGTGACAGTACTGATGATATCACCATAAGTTAAATTATCATATTCGATTAAGCCAGTAGGTTGACTAAGAACATCTCTAATTTTATGAGCAAAAAGACTAGGTAGACCATTAATAAATTTTTCTTTCCAAAATGATTTAGTACAATCTTCACGTAGCATTACTCTGGATGTAAAAACATATTTATACCATCTGAAATCACTTAATGTTGGACAAGTAAGGTTACTAAGTTGATCATGTATTCTAGAATAGATATTAGTAGGTGTGCCAATAAAATGTCTAACTATAGTATAGATTAGGGGTATTGATACCATCAAGTTTATAATAACCAATTGTTTCGTCAAATATGGGTAAATCATTTTCATCTTTTTGACTTGCATGCAAAATAGATTCTCTTTGATCTTCAATGAGATATTTTTCCCACCAAGATTTTAAACATACCAGTAAAACCAGAGGTTATTAATGAAACAATTTCAGGTTGAGTATAATCTAGGTAGTTACTAAGATAACTATTGGCAACCATGGATAAATGATTTAATTTTTGAAGGATTTGATCTTCACTAAGACCATCTATATTCCATTCATATAGTTTTTTAGCAGAAACAAAAAATTGATTATTAAGATTGGTTTCTTCATATTGGAGATCAGGGGGAGTAGGTCTAGAGTACCAATTTTTTATAAAAGATGTAGGATTTACTTTAGGATAAGTAATTCTATTAAGATTAGAGGATTGAAATTGATGAGTTAAAAGATTTATTTCATTGTCAAATGTGTCAGTTTCTGATTGGTGAGAAATAATATCTAAAGTAGGTTGTTGGTTTAATACAGTAAGACCTTTTTCAGTTGAAGGAGAAGCGGCTTTTTCATTGGAATGAGAGGCTAACTTAGTGAATAATTGTTCTATGATTTTAACGGTAGAACTATCTTGAATAACTAAACTATCTCGTTTGGAACGTTGACTAGGTAAATTAATTAACGGCTTGTTGAATCCTGAGAGACAGTGTCCTTTTCAGGAAGATGAGTATAACTTGAATAGATAGGTTTACTAATCTGGAAGTTGCAGAATCATCTACTCCTTTGATTTTACTATATGAAGTTTGACCAATATGAATTTGACTGTTTTTCCTAAATAATGGGGTATTAAATATTTTATCTTTTGTTTCAATTTTAGTAGGTATACTAGAAGTACTATGTCTAGAGGATTGAGTAGATCGATTAAATTTAATTCTAACTGAGCCATCAATAAATTGTTGAATATCTTGGACATCTTGACTAGTAGACTGTTTTTGATTATGTTGGTAATTTTCATTGACGGTAACCCATTGATCTGGGAGGGTAATATCTTTACATTCAATCATTTTAGGAATATTTATATTAGTATCATTACTACTACTTTGAATAAGTAAAGTTTTGTCTTTTGGACTTTTGTGTAAAGCTTAAACATTTAAATTAATTTTAATATATTTGTAATAAACACGGTAAATTAATGCAATATTATGAACTTTTTCTTTCATATTTGTAAAAGAACCATTTAACTGAATATTCAAAGTTAAAGCATCTAATATATATGGATCTCTAAGACTAAGAGTAAAATCAGGAAAACAATTAAAATGAACAGGTCCTCTGTGGAGACCAGTTTCCATCATACCCATCAAACTATCTTATAATCAAGAAAACGAGCATCTCTTAAACATAATAAAATAGAAGTATTTTTTCCTTGTTATGTTTAAGAGATGCTCGTTTTCTTGACTCTAATAATAGTTTAATGGGTATGATGGAAACTGGTCTCCACCGAGGACCCGTCCATTTTAATTGTTTTCCTGATTTTACTCTTAGTCTTAGAGATCCACACGTATTAGATGCTTTAACTTTGAATATTCAGTTAAATGGTTCTTTTACAAATATGAAAGAAAAAGTTCATAATATTGCACTAATTTATCGTGTTTATTACAAATGTATTAAAACTAATTTAAATGTTCAAGTTTTTCATAAAAGTCCAAAAGACAAAGCTTTACTGATTCAAAGTATTGTAATGATACTAATATAAATATTCCTAAAATGATTGAATGGAAAGATATTACTCTCCCAGATCAATGGATTACAGTCAATGAAAATTACAAACATAATAAAAAACAAGCTACTAGTCGAGATGTCGAAGATATTCAACAATTTACTGATGGCTCAGTTAGAATTAAATTTAATAGATCTACTCAAGCCTCTAGACATAGTACTTCTAGTATACCTACTGACACTGAAACAGAAGATGAAATATTTAATACACCTCTATTTAGAAAAAATAGTCAAACTCATATTGGTCAAACTTCACATAGTAAAATGAAAGGAGCAGATG
>CM069911.1:6662257-6933257 GCA_036172215.1 Camellia granthamiana | reverse complement strand
CTTGTTCAAGTTCCTTGTTGTGTCTTCAAGCTCCTCCTAGAGTGCCTCTCTCAGAGAAGGGTTGGTGCTAGCATATACTGCATTAAGAAGCCATTCCTCATAGTCCTCTTTATGAACTGTAGCTTGTATGTACTGGTGAGACAACTGAGGCTCGAACATTAACTTGGTCAGTGTCCCAAATTAACTAGACTCCACCTGACTTGCCCACTAGATCAACAATGGTAGCTGTTGAAAATCCCATATTGCTAAAGAAATTTCCCATAGAGCTATACGTGACTTTCGTTTCCATGAGAATAAGAATCCCAGGTTTGTGAGTCTAGAGAAGTTCACGCATATTGCGTTGAAAGTATTATTACCAGTCCCGCGGCAGTTCCAAATCAGAATTTTGAGAGAATCCATATCGGGAAATGAGGGTAGAGGATTAGTAACAAGACTTGGTAGGAGGCTACAGATCCTACGATGATCCTGGTCAATTGACCTCATAGACACCATCTACAGCAAATGGAGTAGAGGGATGGCTGTGGTGCTCCACCTTGGTTTTATTCTCAACTTTATTTGCTCTATCCACCAGATTGTGTCTACTCCGTGAATTGCTTTTGTCCCTGTCTCTAACAACAACCCCAATGTGTTGCCCTCTATCTTGTGGACTAAAACTTTCAAGTGATTCATCTCCTCTCCCATGTTTGAAATCTGGATCTGGAGGTTTCCGATCTCTTGCTTTCCCTTCTCTCAAAGAGATGGTTTGGTTTAAAGGGAGTGGGTTGAGTGGGTGAGAGTTGGAGGTGACTTCAGTTGTCACTTCCATTAGGATTTCTAGAGATATGCTATCAGATTCTTTCAGAATAGGAGTTTCAGGTCTTAGTAAAGAAGTGGACTCTTTGTGTGTATTGTCTTGTTCTTTACGGAGTGCGGAGCTCAAGGTTGGGTTGGCACATGAGTTAGGTGGTATATGTAGTGTTGGGTGTTTTGGGGAATTGCCTAGGCCTTCAGAGTGGTTAGGTTTCTTGGTGTGGTTGCTCCTTTGGTTAGTTATGGTAATCTCCTGCCCAGTAAGGGTTATAGCATTATATAATGGGGAGGCCTCCTTTTCAAGGCCCAATCTATTAGTTTTTTTTACCTCTGCTAGGTTCCTCATCCTGATAAGTGGAGCTGCCTAATTCAGCAAATCTATTGGAGTTTGGATTAGGCTAATTGTTCTGGGCTTTCCTATTGGGTGTGGGCTGCCGGTTCCTTTTAGTAACTAACATCCACGGCCCAAAGTTAACATCACTTACCTCTGAACTTTGTCGGTTATCATTGTTCTAAAATTGTGCCGTTAGAGAGTTCTCTGCAATGGCTAGTCCATCATCGGTTGGCGACGAGTTTGTGGGCTGAGATGCTTGTAAAGACTGGTTTGCTGCTTTGAATCAACATAGCTCCCGTCGATGGTCCACTCTTCCATAAAAGAAGCAAAAGGAATAAATAGATTCATATTCAATATTATAACTTTTCTTACCTAAAAGAAATCTGGGGCAGAGGGGTTTGTTTAGATCCATTTCGATGCAGACTCTTGCATATTTGCCTCTTGTAGCCATGGCAGTTGTAAGGTTAATTTTGAATGGTTTCCCTATTTGTTTAGCAATGGTGTAGAAGACCTTTTCTTGGCAGTACTCAATCAGAAGCTCCGGAAACCATACTGTTAGACTTATTTATTTTGATGATTTATTTGAAAGAGAAAAATAGAATCCAAAATTTATTTTGATGATTTATTTAATTATATTTTAATTTATTTGAAAAAGAAAAATATAATCTAAAATTTATTTTGATGATTTATTTAATTATGTTTTAAATCCAAAATTTATTTTGATGATTTATTTAATTATGTTTTAATTTATTTGAAAGAGCGAAATAGAATCAAAATTTATTTCGTCCCATTATTTCTCATCTAAACTTTTATCCTAAATATTATTTGAATGTATTTAATATTTGTTTAAATCAGGAGTTCATTTCAACCCAAAAATAATGCCCAAACAAAAGGTTCAAACAGCCCAGCACAGCAGCAGGCCAAAAGGTTCAAATTGAAAATGAAGTAGCCAACTTATGTCTCATGGCTCTTGAAGATGAAGACTCTACTCAAGATAAGGTAACTACTTTTTATGAATAACTTGAAAGTGCATTCCATGAACTACAAGATAAATTTAGAAAAGTTTGTGCCAAAAACAATGTGTTGAAGAAATCTGTTGCATCTTTATCTATTAATGTAGAAGAATTAAAGAAAGAAAAAATTATTTTGAAAAATGATTTTGATACTATCTCTAATGAGAAAATTACTTTAAAAAACAATATTGATGATTTAACAAAAACACTTGAAAATTTTGTAAAAGGTAGAAATAATCTCAACATGCTTCTTGGAAATCAAAAATGTGTTTTTGATAAAGCGGGCATTGGATATGACCCTATTAAAAAACAAAAGAATCTCAATACAATTTTTGAAAAGGCACCTCTCATAACTCACTCTCATATTATTTGTTATTATTGTAGAAAAAAAAAGACTTTATATATTTTCTTGTCCATTCAAAAATAATATAAACATGGGAATTAAAAAGATTTGAATTGTTAAGAGATCTAACAAAACTAACTAAGAAGAACCTAAAAAACTATTGGTACAAAAAACCAACACTTGATTGTCATCTTGTAGGTTTGCTTTAAATCCAAAGCTAAAGAAGGGAAGTGATACCTTGATAGTGGATATTCCAGAAACATGACCGGAGATAAGTCTTTCTTTACTACACTGTCATCCAAAGATGGAGGTTTTATTACTTTTAGAGACAACAAGAAAGGAAAAATCATCGGTATTGGTGGCATCGGTATTTCTCCTAACTCTTCTATTGAAAATGTTTTACTTGTTAATGGACTTAAGCATAATCTACTTAGTATTAGTCAATTATGTGATAAAGGTAATCGAGTTATTTTTGATAAATCACATTGCACAATTGAAAGCACAAATGATCATAAAGTTTTATTCGTTGGTAATCGTCACGATAATATTTATATTTTTCATCTCAATGATCTCTATGCTAGTGATGTTAAATGTCTAGATATTAATAATGAAAATAGTTGGTTATGGCATAGAAGACTTGGTCATGCTCATATGGATTTAATTGCTAAACTTTTGAGAAATGATTTGGTCATTGGACTTCCGAAAATAAAATTTGAAAAAGATCATCTTTGTAGTGCTTGTCAACAAGGAAAACAAACTAAAACATCGTTTAAATCAAAATCTTACATTTCCACAACTAGACCTTTACAATTACTGCATATGGATTTATTTGGTCCCTCAAGAATATCTAGTCTAGGTGGTAAACATTATTGTCTTGTTATTGTTAATGATTATTCAAGATTTACATGGATTATGTTTTTAGCACACAAAGATGAAACATTTTCTTCTTTCACAAAACTCTGTCGTAAAATTCAAAATGAAAAAGGCTTTCTTATTACTAATATTCGAACCGGCTGTGGTAGAGAACTTGAAAATGAGAAATTTGAATTGTTTTGTGATAAGCATGGTATTGAACATAATTTTTCAGCATCTAGAACCCTTCAACAAAATGGTGTAGTAAAAAGGAAGAATAGAACTTTAGAAGAGATGAGTAGAACAGTGTTTTGCGAAAATAATTTTCCTAAATATTTTTGGGTCGAAGCCGTTCACACCGCATGCTATATTTTAAATCGTGCATTAATTAGACCTATTATCAAAAAGACTCCTTATAAACTTTGGCATGATAGAAAGCCCAACATTAGTCAGTTGCATGTTTTTGGTTGTAAATGTTTTGTGCATAATAATGGTAAGGATAACTTAGGTAAATTTGATTCAAAATCTGATGAACCAATTTTTCTTGGATATTCCTTAACTAGCAAAGCTTATCGTGTTTTTAATAAAAGAACTCTTGTTGTTGAAAAATCTATACATGTGGCATTTGATAAAACTAACATCTCTGCTCAAAAGTAAATTGTTAGTGATAATATAGATTTGGAACCAATGTAGAAAATTCAAGTATCTACAAAGAAGAGAACCAACCATATAAGTTGAACAAAGAATTTGAACAATCTATTCTCCCACCTCAAGAAGAATGAGGAAACAATGATGATTTGCCAAGAGAATGGAAGTTTGTTCATAATCACCCTAAGGATTTAATCCTAGGTGACCCTACAAAAGGTATTGAAACTCGCTATTCACTTAGAAACATTTGTAGTAACTTGGCTTTTCTCTCACAAATTGAGCCTAAAAACTTTCAAGAAGCCGAATTCGATGAAAATTGGATGATAGTTATGTATGAAGAGCTTAACCAATTTGAGAGAAATAAAGTGTGGGAACTTGTGCCAAAACCTAAAGATCATATCATTATCGGTACCAAATGGATCTTTCGAGACAAGCTTGATGAATCCGGCACAATTATACGAAACAAGGTTAGACTTGTTGCACAAGGATACAATCAAGAAGAAGGTATTGATTTTGATGAAACGTTTGCTCCGGTTGCTAGATTAAAAGCCATTCGCATGTTATTTGCATTTGCATGTTTTAGAGATTTCAAAGTTTATCAAATTGATGTAACAAGTGCCTTTCTTAATGGTTTTATAAATGAGGAAGTTTATGTTAAACAATCCTCAGGTTTTGAAGATCATGCTTTTCCAAATCATGTTTTGAAACTATCAAAAGTTTTATTTGGTTTGAAACAAGCACCTCATGTATGGTATGAACGATTAAGTAAATTTTTTATTGAAAATAATTTTTCTAGAGGAACGATTGACACAACACTTTTTGTTAAAACTAAAAATGATGATTTACTTATTGTACAAATATATGTAGATGACATTATATTTGGTGCTACTAATGAAACCTTCTGTAAGGAATTTGCTAAGTGTATGCAAGGTGAGTTTGAGATGAGCATGATGGGGGAGCTAAATTATTTCCTTGGGCTTCAAATCAAACAATGTAAGGAATGAATTTTTATCAACTAAGCTAAGTACACAAAAGAACTATTCAAAAATTTTGGTATGTATGACTCAAAAATAGCTGGAACACCTATGAGCACATCCATTAAGCTAGATAATGATGAAAAAGGTAAGTCCATTGATCAAACAAAATATCGAGGTATGATCGGCTCACTTCTTTATTTAGCTGCAAGTAGACCCGATATTATGTTTAGTGTTTGTATGTATGCTAGATATCAATCAAATTCTAAGGAATCACATCTCAGTGCTGTTAAAAGATTTTTTAGATATCTTGTTGGCACTCAAAATTTGGGACTGTTTTATCCTAGAGGTGTTGCATTTGATTTAATTAGTTATTCAGATGCCGACTTTGCCGGATGCAAACTTGATAGAAAAAGCACCAGTGACACTTGTCACTTTTTTGATAACTTATTAGTATCTTGGTTTAGCAAAAAGAAAAATTTTGTTGCTTTATCAATGGCCGAAACTGAATATATAGCTTCCGGAAGTTATTGTGCCCAAATACTTTGGATGAAACAACAATTGGAGGACTTTGATTTGCATTATGATCATATCCCTATTAAATGTGATAATACTAGTGCCATCAATTTAAGCAAAAATCCGGTTCAACACTCACGAATAAAACATATTGAAATTCGACATCATTTTTTAAGAGATCATGTTCAACAATGGGATATTGTACTTGAATTTGTAAACACTAACAAGCAATTAGCGGATATTTTCACAAAACCCCTAAGCGAGGATCGCTTCAATTTTATTCATGGCGAGTTTGGAATGTCAATTTCTACTTAAAAAGTTTTGTTATGATTGTGAAACTTGAATTTTTGTTAAAATGATATATGTGTATTGCTACATTGATATGGAAATATTTATATCAGTTGAATGTTCTCAAGTCCTTCATATATTTATTCTCCTTAACAGCTTGTTATTCTTAACTGTGTAATTTTTTTTTGGTTCTGCATCTAGAGGTAAAATTAACTTTACATACATTGTCATGGTATTTTTTTTTTTTTGCATTACCATTCCAGTAACACCAACGTCCCATTAAGTTTAATTTCTGCTGGTATTATTTTATTTTAATTTATTTTATTTTTTTTATTTTGCTATTAGGCTTAATTTCTTTTATTTTTATTTTTTTCTCATTATTATTTTTTGTTTGGACTTAATTTTCTTATTTTTTTTCTGCTTTTTAATTTTATTTTTCAGTACTTAAACATAAAAACAAAGACACATCAAAATACAAATATTTACATATAAAAAAAAAAAAAAAACTCTTCATTTTTTTACGGCCATACGACGATCAAAATAAATATATTTACATAAAAAAAAAAAAAAAACCTTCATTTTTTTTACGGCCATATGCCGATCTTATTTACTCGCCTCTTCCACCGCTCTCTTCTTCTTTTTATCACCTTGGGCAACGCTTGACGTCCCTGCCCCCGTGCTTTCGTCAGGAGCGAGCACTCCCCGCCAACTATCAAAAGCCAAGAACGACGTTGCTCCAAATCGGGCCATGGAGATAGTCTTCCGTTTCAGCTCTTTATTTTCGGTCTTCAGTGCGCCTATCTTTGCTCGCGTATCCTTGTACATGCACTGGAGCAGAGAGAGTTGGGCGTTGACCTGATGGAGCTCACTCGTCCTGTTTTGCAGTCGGTGAGCCAATTTTGTGACTGCAGTCACCGTCTCCATACAGGATGTCAGTGTGAAATGATTGGCTTCAATGTCTGATTGAGCTGTCATTATTTGCTCAATCGACATCATAGAAAGGTTGGGAAGAGTAGGAGTTGGGACACTCAGCCCAGCAGCGCTTACAGGATCATTCAGGTCCAGAAAGAGAGTAAGGGAACGGGACGAGGCCATGTAGTAGGAGAGAGACATGTAATCGAAGAAAACGAAAGGGATGGAAGTGAATGAGGAAGAAGAAGGCGAAGAGAGTGCTTAAGAAGAAGATGGAGGAGAAGAAGACAAGAGGGAGAGAGAGCCGAGGCAGCTGATTGACCCGTCTCGCTTTTGTCGGTCGGCTGATATAAAAGCGAGGCCGCGTGTCCGACGCGATTTTCGACGAAAAAGAGAGACGCGGGCGAATCACATATATATATGTTTTGATTATCTATTTTTTGATGTCATTTATCCCTATCATTTTCCTCCTTCTCCTCCAGATTCTGACTCATGATTTCCTTTTGATAATGTCACAGAGGGAGAAAACTTATGATGTTATGTATTATGGTATTATTTTCAAATTATAGTATTATTTTCAAACTAATCTGATGTTATGTATTTATAGTTTGATATCTTAGTCTCATATCATGTCTCTAATTAAAGCTTATTTATTACACATGTGCTAACCTATGTATTTAGAAATAAATTCAGGGAGCATGACTTGAGGGTGAGCTTTTCTTACTCCAAAATCAAATCAAAACATCATTGTATGTCATCATCAAAAAGGGAAAGATTGTTAGACTTATTTATTTTGATGATTTATTTAATTATGTTTTAATTTATTTGAAAGAGAAAAATAGAATCCAAAATTTATTTTGATGATTTATTTAATTATATTTCAATTTATTTGAAAAAGAAAAATAGAATTCAAAATTTATTTTGATGATTTATTTAATTATGTTTTAATTTATTCGAAAGAGCAAAATAGAATCAAAATTTATCTTGTTCCATTATTTCTCGCCTAAACTTTTATCCTAAATATTGTTTGAATGTATTTAATATTTGCTTAAATCAAGAGTTCATTTCAACCCAAAAATAATGCCCAAACAAAAGGTTCAAACAGCCCAGTACAGCAGCAGGCCAAAAGGTTCAAATAGCCCAGCACAAAGCATGCCAAAAGGTTCAAACAGCCCAGCACAGCAGCAGGCCAAAAGGTTCAAACAGCCCAACACAGCAGCAGGCAAAAAGGTTCAAGGGGAAGATATTCAAATTAGTAATAATTGAGTGAAAAATATTCAAATGAATACAATAGCTATAAATGGCTATAAGTTTTATTATATATACCAAAACCTCTGATGTGAACAAGTTACAAGAACTACAAACAAGTTACAAAAAAATCATAAAATATTATTTGATCTATAATCACTCACATCTATTCTTTGAAAAATTCTCTGAGAAGTGTTTTTTAATTTTTGTTTACATCCTCTTTCAAAAATTATACACTGAGACGTATAGCTTTAAACCCATCTTTCCTGTGTGAGGTTTACAAAAAAACCAGAGCTTCATTTTTATATCTATTTTTGAGAGATAATTCTTATAACTTTCTGTGAAAGCAAAAACATATTCTTTTCAACCTTGTAAGAGTGTAGTACACTCAGTGTTCTTAACTTGGAAAGTCTGTGTAAAATTTGTGAAGGATTGCTCCATCTGTAAAAAGGCTACTAACACCTTATGAAGCTAGAGTATAGTGGAAAATCTCAAGTGAAGCTTGAGGAGTGGACGTAGGCCGAGTTGAAGGCGAACCACTATAAATTTGTTTGCCTCTCTCTCCCTTATCTCTTTAATTTATTTAAATTGCCATAGCTATATTTTATATTTTTATTGTGCTAAAATCATTAATTGACATAGTTGTTAGAACACTTGTTCTAATTATTTTTATTTCATTAATTACATTTATCTATTGTGCTAGTCATAATTTTTATTAGGGTATTATTATTTTATTTGTAAAAACCTAATTCACCCCCCCTCTTAGGTTGTCTTTTGGGTAACACTTACCCATACAACAGTAGTGGTTTCAAAGGCTTCCGATGCCTTAAAGTCAAGCTCTCATTTTCGAATCGTAAAGTAATGGTCCATGATGACCTACGGACCTCTTGTATAAATATCGTTGCAGTCATCCTGGGAAGAAAACTTGAACAAAAAATAGTTATTTCCTAGATCTATAGCATCGAAATCCTCTTGGATTGCCCACAGGGTCTTAACTCTTGTGCAGAGCATCCTGTACCCTATACTCTTACCTAGAAGTCGTACAATACGAATATTGGTCCATGGTTTCCTTATCTGCTGCAGGAGTTTCTTTGGGAGAGAGATTCTTGGTATGCCATTAGCCTCAGTGGGGTGATCATCCTCTTGGATGTTAGTATCTCCATCTTCGTCTTCATCATCAGAAAGTAAGGTGTCTACTGCATCATCAAAGTAGAAATCATTGCTCTTTGGTATTGCTAGGGCTTCCTTGAATGATTTTGCTTTGGTTATTGCAGGTCTGGCATCTTCCGAAGAAAAAGGGATGCCCGATATAGCCTCGGATGGGTTTGGGGGGTTCAGAAGCGATGTGCCTTCAGCAATGATCTCCATATCTTGTTCCCCTATGGATTCCTTGCTTTTATCTTTTTTGTGCTTCGGATGAGATGATCCTCTTCTCTTGAGACGTCATGATTGGGTCACCGGCGTTAGCAGAAGGAGATTATCTTCTTTCCAAAACTTCTTATTAATACGGTAGTCATGAAATTTTTGGAAAAAAACACCCTTTTGTACACTAGAAACTTTATTTGTGAGTAAAAAAAGACAAAGATTCAGCCCATCATCAAGAAATCTAGTTTATAAACCATCCATTTACTAATACATAAATGATACCGACCCTTTTTTTTTTTAGCCCTACAACCCTCACAGACACATGTCAACTAGAGATAGGAGAAAGAAAAAAAAAGAAAAAAGAAGAAGTTGACCAATCACAATGCATTGAGGGTGGTGAGAGTTCCCCAAAAAGGGTCCCAACCAATAGCGAAGCCATATGGTGCCCCGGGGGGGGGGGGGGTTCACGTGCACCCCTTAGATATTTTTTTTTTATATATTTTTTTATATGTATAAATATAAAAAAAAAAAATTAAAAAAATATGTAGAATAAAATGTCAAAGGCATTTTCAAATTTATGAAAACAATAGTGATTGTTTTTATTGAAAATGAAGTGATTACAACAAATTATATTTTTATGTATGAAAATTTTGTGAAAAAATCTCAATATAAAAGTAATATCCATCATTATTGATATGCAAATATAATTAATCTCACTATATATATGTAAAAATTACTAGAGTGTTAGTTATATTTGTATGTGGAGTTCACCCTTCATATGTTGCTTTACTATTGGTTAGTGATATTATATGTCAATAATAACATGATATCACTATTATATGAAATTTTTACTTAAATTTTGTAAAAAATTGATTTATCTTATCATTATATAATTTATTTTAAGACATAAATATATGACTTCTTTACATTATCTATGATACACTAGTTACACACAATACTTTCTTTTCAATTTTACTCGAAATTAACTGTAAAATTTTATATGAAATACTTTTGTAATAATTTATTTAAGTTTTTGTACTTATTATTAATTTAAAAATTATTATTATCTTCTTACTGGTAGTTATGGAAAAAAAAAATTATAATTATAATTAATAAGTACTCCTTCTAATTTAATTTACTGATTCCGCCACTAATCCCAACTTTTTTCCTTACTAATTAATATCATCAACTCGTACTGAATGTGTAAGGCAGATCCATAAAAATTGTTGGGTGAACTCTTTGAAACTCGTTTATTTCTTCCATCCAACACAGAATGAATAATGTCTTTACTTACTGCAATGCAATTGAAGGGGTCGAGATGATCTGATGAACTCTTTAAATCATAATGTACATACAGCTCAAATTTTTATTAGGTTTGTATTAACTCAGTTCATTAAATAAAATTTAGTTGATTATCTAAAATCCTATTTACAAATGTTATGGTAGTTCAGGTTCTATCAATGATTTTTTAAACTAATAACCCTATTTAGTAAAATTGATAATATTATCATTTTTTTTTTCAATTTTTAAAATTAAGAATATTATCAATTTTGTATAATAATGTTCAAGATAATTGTTTCATTAATTGATAAAAAAACAGAACATGAGATTAAACGTTTTTGCCCTTTTACTTATTGATTTGATTCAATTATCCAATAAATTCGAGAACATTATTAGTTTTTCATTTTTAAAGTTTTTTTTTTTTTGCACATCAAATGTTCCATCATCATATTCTTTTATAGACACAAAACAAAATTTTTAGTTTTACACAAAAAAAAATCCAAAATTTTTTTGCACATAATTTTTTTTTAGTTTTTTCAATTTAAATGTTGATGTTTTAAAGTTTTAAAAATCAAAATAAATGTCAAATCATCATGTTGTTTTGTAAATAATCATAAATGATGAACAATCATTATTTAAAGGACAATTTTGATTATCAAAATTTTTAAAGAGATTTGAAAGTCCATAAAATCTTAGTTAAGATTTATAATTTTATAAATTAACACTTGTGTGTAAATGCTCAAATAAAATTTGGATCGTACTCTTAGGCCCACATGGTTGGGCCCATTTGCTTTGTCAATATGATTGATGTGGTCCAAATCCTGGTTTCTGAAGGCTGGAATGTTTTTCCATTTGGGTTTTCAAAGCAAGAGACAGTTTATAGATGTGCCAAGTCCATTTAAAATTGTTAAAAAGAATTGTCCTCCTCTCCATTATTTTACATGATTGTAACGGAATATCTGTTAAAAATACTTAATATATTACGTCAATAATGATAAGGCCAGTAATAGAGACACGAAAAAAATACTTAAAAAAACTTAAGTAACACTTATATGTTGATATTCATATTTAAAATTTAAAATAATTACAATATCACGAAAATACAAACAATTCATGTATTAAATTGTGCAATATACAGACATATTATTTTATTGCAATTGTCCTTTTTTTTTAATCTATATATTTTTTTTCAAATTATTTCAAGTATTTGAACAATATTTATTTTTATCTCAAGCTTTTAATTGATCGTGATTTGTCATTACAGTCATATTATTATTTTGAAGAAACTTATGTAGAAATTCACAAAATTATACTATGCAACTAGAAATTGATATCTATTATGAAAGAATTAAATTAATTTAATAATTATAATAATTATAAATGACTAATTTATATAGAGATGAACTTTATAAACGACTCTATTCACCAAAATGAGAAACTGATGGTGTCAATTTAACTAGACTTGACTTTTTTTTCAATTGAGTAGAGGCCAGAGGCAATAAATAATGATGAGGATTTGTTTTTAAATTTGTCACAACCCATTATTTCAGAATCCAATTTTTATATGCACACATGTCATCCATTCATAGGGCAAGAGAAAAAGAGACAAATAATGATACTTTACAAGGAAAGATCGAAACAATCAAACAAATGTCTTTTTGGACGTGCGAGGAGATGTCTAGTGCGTTTGTGTGTGTGAAAGAGAGAAACACAACAAAAAGGCACAGCTATTCATTCATTCATCAAAAAAACAAAAAAAGTAAGGACAAATTATGTATATACTGCCTCCATAAATTATCATTTATATCTGTGGGTATATTAGGCCATATCATTTTGTGAGAGATGGTGAGCTAATTTTCTTAAATTAATATGAGGCTTTTTAAATCGTGAGGGGTTAGTGGTTGGTTTTCGCCTAATTTCAAAGTAAATAATATTGTACTAATTGGGAAGGGTTAATTGCTTAATTTGGTATTGTTTGTGAGAATTCCCTGCTCAAACAGCCAATCTACTATGGAGTTATGTGGATGCAAGTTATGTGGGTGCACTATCCCACATCGTTCTGTGAGAGATCATAGCTCCACTATATAAGTGCTCTTAGACTAGTATGAGATATTTTCTAGTGGATTAACTCTCTTAAACTAGTATGAGCTATTTTAAAGCCGCGATGGGTTAGCTGCAGGTTTTCACCTAACTCTAAAGCGAATAATATTGTGCTAATGCACTCACAACATTAATTTTATTTTAAGTAAATTACATTAATAATTTTTTACATTTGAAAAATTATAATAAATTTTATAAATGTGACATAATTATACTAATTTATCTTTTAATAAAAGTGTAGTAAACATAATTAATGAACATATAGTGTAATAATAGATAGATAATTAATGCTAAAATAAATATTATAATGTAAAATATATTATAATATTATTTTATTTTTTAAGACTAATGAATTACTAATAAGAAAATTTTAAATGTTATTTAAATTAAAATCATAAGTGAGTGCTATGTAATTATGCAAAGTTTGTGTGAATTTGTGTAATTTTTTTTAAATTTTTTTTTTAAGGACAATTAATGTAATTTACATTTTTATTTTTGCAATAGTAATAATATCAAAATATTATTATTATTATTTATTTTTTTACATTCCATCAATTTAATTTAATTAATAATATTTATTAAAAATTAGATAAAAATCAAATACAAAACAATCAACTCAAACAGAAATGAACAACTTCAAAAACGACATTATTTCCTTAATCACTTACAGAAAAAAGAGAGAATTACATGTAGGTGAAAGAGAAAAAAATTATCAATATATGGAGGGGTGCAATTGAACCCCATCACAGACACATTTGCACCCCATGTGGTTGTAATTTTTTTTCTTTCTCCCACCTGCATATAATTCTTCCTAAAAAAATATATTTTATCTATAAATTCTAAAATAATTATTAATTGCACTCAATAAATTAACATTGATAAAAGTTTAATATGATTAAAATTATAAAAATCTAACTAAAAATCGTGCTAAGGCCCTGTGTGGGATTATTTTTTTGATTTTTTCTTAACTAAAATAGTTAATAAAGACAAAATAAATTAAAATAGTCAATAAAATAAAATGTTACATTCAAACCATAATCATTTTATTTTTTCTCTTACGACTATCAAATTGACTAAAAATAAAAAAAGTCAACATCATACAAAACATAACTTTTTTTTGGCTAAAATAATCAAATAGTCAAAAAAATTAACTAAAATAACCAAGTTCTTAGACACAACCAAATTACAGAAGGCTACTAGGGTATAATTGCCCCAGACAAAAACATAAAGGGCAATTACCACAACCTTATTAATTAGCCTTATTTATTTATATATCTTAAATGATAAATTTAGTACTATAAATTTATTTAGAAAAATAAAAAAATTTAATAAACTGATTACTTGAAAATTTTAACAATAAAATTTAACAAATACTAATTGCTTAGCTTGAGTTTTTTAAAAATACTTTTCAAAAAATTCTATTTTATTATTTTTCGTATTTTTTTGTTTTTACTGAATTTTTTTAATATTTTTTTTAATTTTTAGACATAACTAATATAAATACACTTAAAAAATATATTTTTTGTGAAAAAAAATCTTTAAAAAATTCACTAAATACCAAAAATATAAAAAAATATGAAAATTCAGTATATTTTTTATATTTTTGTATATTTATTAATTTTTTAAAATATTTTTTCACAAATATTTTACTTTTTAAACACATCTAAATAAATAAAAAAATACTTAAAATTTTAAAAATATTTACTAAAAATAAAAAACATAAAAAAAAGGGAGACTTATTTATAAGTCATTTTTCAGACACTTATGGTAGGTTAAATTCTGTGTAATTTCTTATAGAGCCTCAAATCCTATTTAGATAAGAATATATTCCACACGATCTTACGTAAACGTAACGTGACGTGACACTTACATAAACGTAACGTGACGTGACACTTACATAAACGTAACGTAACGTGACACCTATATAAACGTAACGTAACGTGATACCTATATAAACGTAACGTGACACCTACATAAACATATCGTGACGTGTCACGTTACGTTTCGCAAACTTAATGAGTTTTCATTTTTTTAAATTGAATGTGAAAATGTTACTGGTTTATATTGGTGTCACGTTACATTTCATATAAATATGATCTATGGCAACATTCAATTTCTTATAGGTGTCACGTTACGTTTATATAGCTGTCACGTTACGTTACGTTTATGTAAATATGATCTACGGCAACATTCAATAAACGTAACGTGGCACCTATGATCTATGATAATAGAAAATTGCATGTTACCATAGATTATATCTACATAAACGTAACGTAACGTGACACCTACATAAACATTGCATGTTATCATAGATCATATCTACATAAACGTAACGTAACGTGACACCTACATAAACATTGCATGTTATCATAGATCATATCTACATAAACGTAACGTAACGTGACACTAGTGTCACGTTACGTTACGTTTATGTAGATATGATCTATGATAACATGTAATTTTCTATTATCATAAATCACAGGTGTCACGTTACGTTTATGTAGGTATCACGTTACGTTACGTTTATATAAATATAATCGATGGTAATATTCAATTTCCTATATATGGTTTTACTATTATTTATGATATTAACAATTAATATTGAAGGTAAATGTATCAACAAACTTCCCACACATAAATTTTTTAATAAGACCAACATAAATCTCCCTAATAAGACTTATAAATAATTTTTTTTAAAAAAAATTTAATTTTTAAAAAATTTAATTTAAAATACTCAAACTAAACACACGGAATAAATTTCAAAATAAAATCCAGTGATAATTTATCCAAACATAAACAGAGAACCATCACTCTCTCTCGCTCTCTCCACGCCAACTCTGCTTTTCGCGCATCTCGCTGCCCCAATACTGGTTAGATGTCTTGGACGGTGATTGTGCTGACATGTCACACCCCCCCCCCCCCCTTCTCTCTCTCTCTCTCTCTCTCTCTCTCTCTCTCTCTGTGGTTTGCTGATATAAAATTTGTCTTCGAATCAAACTGCTTTTGAACTTTCAAACCCCCCCCCCCCCCCCCACCTGGTGAACTCTCGTTCCGTTTCGATTCTGCTAGAAACCCAGTCTGTATTTCAAGATTACTGATTTAAAATTTTCTGGAAATTTGTGAGGAAAATACATGTTCTTTGCTGGAGAATTTCGAGTCGATTTGCTTGGAGACTGTAACAGTCATTTTATTGAAGTTTTCGTGTTGGGTTTTGAGAGATTCGGAAAGGGTTTTTGACTTTTTGAAAGAGTGTGTGAAGATCGGTGAGGATGATCAAGATTCGTTGCTCTTTTAAAGAACCCTCTTTACCGTTTGTCACGTCGTTCTCGCTTGATTAGGGTTTTTGAGTAAGCTATCATTAGGTTTGTACTTTGTTCTGTTCATACCTTTTCAATCCCTTTTGTTTTCTCTCTCTTTTTTTTCCCTTTTTAATAGCCCTTTTTTTAATTGCTTATTTGTTTGCTTAATTTTTCTTGTTATCTTTAATCTAATACTTGATATTTGTTATTGATACCATGAAAAATTGAGAATTGGTCATGGGTTCAAATTGTCTAATGATCTAATGTTTGATCATGTGAGAGTAGGATTCGAGGAGGCATTCATGAGCTGTTGAAGTGTAACAAGATTCAAAGATTATTGACCAGGTATGTGTGACCCTGTTATGATTCTTTCACTGATAAGACTTCAAATTTGATTACATTGAAACTTGTTATGGCAAATATAAGAAAGAAATGAATGCCTCTTTATTTGTACTCTTGTTCATTATTTTTGCAACCGAGAAAAGGCAATTCAGATGCCCCCATTCTTTCGCATCTGAACTAAATCTTTTGCCTAATTGAAAAACGCACATGAAATGTCATTCCAAGTAATGGGTAAATCTTTGATTGTTTCTCCTTATTTACCTTTCCTGTATTCTGAATTGTAGCACTGGAAGCTTATCTCTCGCTTTTGTACCTCCCTTGCCTAAAATTTGTTCTTCATTAGTTAGTTGGAATATTAGAAAAGGTCTTTCATATTGAGGAGCATAAATTTTGAGTGATTGTTTCTTTCCAAAAATATATAGGATGATTCTTCTACCTATTAAACAAAGAACTATTGTAGGATGATTCTTTCCAACTTTCTGTTAATATACTTAATATCACCTGTAGTCGACAACTAATTGGAGAAAATTTAGAATGCTTGAACAATAAAAAAAAATGGAAAAAGGAAAAATAATCTAGAGGTTTGCATACTTCTGACAAATTTTTGGTGGAAAACTTAGCCCATGATTTTGGCCAGAAAAGTTAAAAAAACATGTTTCCTGTTTCTTTTTGTGACATCTATGCCAAACATGCGAAATGACAAATGCAATTTGGCTAAAATTTTCACCATTTTCAATTCTGGAGTTAAAGATTGGTTTCTGAACAAGCATAAAAAGGGTGGAAAACTTCCTTCAAAGTATAATTTAGCTTTTCTATCCGCTCAATTTTCTTCGTAGAGCTTTATTTCATTGGTCATTTGTTCTATATGATGCTACTTAGGATGCCATGATGATGTTCCATTTATTGCTTATTATTGGTGTGACTTGATTGCCTTGTGGATGATAGTTATATGGGAGGTTGAAGGTAGGATACTAAATGTAGTAAATAAGATCACTTTTGGATAGGGTAGATCATGAATTTAGATGATTTTCATTTTCATGGACTCTGCTTTGTTACTGAAATATTGTTTCCTCTGTGTGTGTGTGTTCTTAATAACTATTTCCTCAGCTCTACCCTTATCAAATGTTTATTATACGGTATTACAAGTCTTATATGATGAGCAGTAATGTTTATATCTCAGTTTAACTTGATTCCCTTGGCAGAAACTTTTATCACTTCCAAGAATATCTTGAAACCATATCCTCCCCTAAAAAAGAAAAAGAAAAAGAGAAGTGATGAACCAAAGATTCATTTGGTCTTATTTGTTGAAGTTGAAAAATTAGTTAGAGGTACTGTTGTTTCAATTCTATGATGTCTAAACTTAACCAAGGTCAGTGAGTTTATTTCATGATGCTTTCAAGTAGAAGGGTCTGCCTTTAGACTGAAAATGATAGCTCTGAGATTTATTTCAAAGAATCTTAGCAGTGACTAGTTGCTGCGAAGGAATGATTATATGGATTGTATGGAGTAGTTGAGCACCATTAGGTTTATGAGGTTATGAAGAGAAAAGGCAAAGGATGGGTTTCACACTTGCAGTGGGTGCCTTCGAGTGCATTTATTTTACATGAATTTAGTGATGTGTGTTAACCAATTCTTGTTTTTGGCATAGAGACCTCTTTGAAGATCAACATTTTTTTGTGCTTTTGCATGTTTTTTGTTCATGGAAATCCAATATGATATTGGGAATTCAATGGAGAATGAATATCAATTTAATAGCTGCCAGTCTTGAAGATGAGGGAAACTTCATGTATTCAACCTACTAATTGAGTGGTAATGGAAAAGTTGTTCTATGGGGAAGAAATTAGGTAATAGGCTCTTGGAATGGTTATGGAGTTGAATAATTGATTGGGTATGTGGTTTGCGTTAAATACAAGAAATAATTTTTTTTATTACTTAATCCTTAGAATGTTAAGTAGTCAGTTTTTGGAGTTTCTTCCTAAGTTGTACTTGCAGTTCGAAATTCGCTATGAAACTTTTACGGGCTTGCATATCCGGGAGTGAACTTTTTTGACAATTGAGATTCCATTTGAGTGCTTCGAAGCGAGTTTGAGGTTTACTTGTATGTAGGAGGGGGTTCCTGGGCTTAAGCAGCCAGTGACTGCTGTGAATCAAGCTTTTAAGAACATTGGTTTTGGAGGTTTGTATATTTAGATGCCAACTTATGAATTGACCTTATTTGTTTGTGTTATACATATTGTTTTTGTTAGTTGTTGGATCATTTTGTGGTTAATTTCATTGATTCTTCTGAACATCTTTATCTTGGACATTTATTCAATGCAGTCTCTCCATAGTTTCTCTAATTCATTCCACAAACTAATATTGGTTTTATTGTTGTTTTTTTTCTTTTACCTTGGGATTTATTCTCTGTCAATCACAAAACATGTAAGGGCATTTTTTTCACTGTGGTCTTTTGTTCTGATTCTGTGAGCTTTTGTACATTTTATTGACTTGGTTGCCATGAACTAGTCCCTGGCCACCCCTATTTCATGGTCATAAGAAGTTATGTTTCGTTTCTCTGTTTACTATGTTCCAACTTCTTGTAAAACTTTTTCAATTTGAAATAGTTCATCTGCAGCTTTGGACTTATGCTGCCTTTCTTTACTTTTACACACCATCATTATGTTGTATGCAAATTTTGCAGAGTTGACGTCATCTGATAAATGATTTTCTTTTGTTTGCCTTATTAGATCCTAAAGACTCCACAAAACAATAACAATAAGCATTATTGAAAATTCTCAATTCTGTGATTGAATTCCCCCGCTGCCCCGGGGAAGCCCCCCCCCCCCCCCCCCCCCCCGCGGGGCGCCCCGGAAAAAAAAAAAAAGCATATGCCTTACCATTGAGTCATCTGATACATGATTTTCTTTTGTTTGCCTTATTAGATCCTAAAGACTCAACAAAACAATAACAATAAGCATTATTGAAAATTCTCAATTCTGTGATTGAATTCCCCCCCCCCCCCCCTGATTTTCTTTTTGTTTGCCTTATTAGATCCTAAAGACTCAACAAAACAATAACAATAAGCATTATTGAAAATTCTCAATTCTGTGATTGAATTCCCCCCCCCCCCCCCCCCAAAAAAAACAAAAAAAGCATATGCCTTACCATTGACAGTTTCTCAGGTACCAACCTCTTTGGTTCTTGAGCTTGACCAAGACCAAGCCTTATTTTCCTTATATATGTTTGCTTGCTTGGATAGTTCGATTCACCCTTTCTTTTTTTGTTTCTTTTTTTTTTGGGTCAAGATTTTGAGTACCCACTGTGTCCTGTATGTAGATTTCTTCTAATCATCTTATTGTAAGATTTCTAAATGTTTTCTATATATTCAAATTGTGTTCTAATACAAAGAATACATTTGATTATATAGTGATCCTAACCCTAAGACTGAAAAGGAAAAGAGAACACTGCCATATATATACACAATCACTCAGAATATATACACAATATACACTACCATAGATATAAACCCAACCTAATATTCTCACACCCCTGCATATTTTGAGTTGGAAATTACCTTCTGTCTGAAGCAACCAGTTGGATGTTTTGTTCATTTATGATAACCATTCTTTATTTGGTAATCCTTTTTCTAGATTAACTCAAAATAGAAATGTTTCTGATTATTCTCAACAGGTCTGCAGAAAAATAATTAATAAAGAAGTATGGGAGCAAAAGATCGTCAAAATGCTACCGACTCTCCTAAAGTGGTGGAGGTTGGAGAGATAGACACCAGGGCACCATTTCAATCTGTCAAGGATGCTGTCAATTTATTTGGCGAAGGTGCTTTTTCAGGGGAAAAACCTGCCATCAAGAAGGCAAAACCACATTCTGCAGAGGTATTTCTGATTTTTGTTTGTAATTGTGTAGAAAACAAATATATTATCACTGACTGGTATTTTTTCTTATTGTGTTGGGGTGATATCAACACATCTGGCGATCCACAATTCTTGAGAAGCTTGATTATATTAGATCCGAAGGTGCCCGAATAAATTTCATTTTCGGAAGTAAAAATGCACACGACTAATAAAAAACAAAAAGGAGTAAAAAATCATAAGACAATATCTGTACTTAAACTGCATTTATTTAGGTGCCTGCAGGGTCAGGCGGCCTAGGTGGCTTGGTTCTGTTAGGGAGAGAGAAAAGCGGATGTGGTTTTGATCTATTCTAAAATGCTTAGTTTAGCGCCTTGTACTGGTTACTCAGTGACCAGTGGTGGTTCTGTTTTAGAAAGCTATTCTTGGCTTCATCTAATTGATTTTGGAGATTATTAATTTAATTAGTCAAGGAAATTCTGAATCCCTTTCCCTGCAGATTCAACTCGTCATTGTGAAAGTGTGGTGTGAATTATTTGAATTGAATTTTGCATGTTCTCCTCTTTTTGGTTTCATTTGAAAACTCCCTCTTTAAAGTCATCAGTGAGAAGTGATATTTTAGGTTATCATCACTAGTCAATGAGGTTTAAAACATTGTCTGCGCACATGTGTTTGTACCTGTGCTTGTGCATGTGTACTACTCAAATTTAGAGATTTGTGTTTTTACAGGCACGTGGCAGCCCCGATGAATAGGAATGGCAACGGGTCGGGTCGGGGCCAGGGACCCGTCCCGGATCCCCGATCCCTGACGGGGAACCCATCACCCCCCTTGCCCCCTAACAGGGATTGGGTTTCCTCAACCCTGAAAAATCCTCTACCTTCTTTTTTTTTTTTGAATTTTGCATATCCCATTTTATTTTATTTTTGAGGCAAATAAAAATAATATATATATAAAAGCATAATCCAACAATACCCAAACATAAACATTCAAACAACATACAAAACAACACCCACGCCACCAAAAAATTTTAAAAAAAAAAAAAAAAAAACCACTTGTGAATTTTGCAAAGTAGCATGCACAACCAACATTATTAGCTAAGTTAACTTCTAAAATCAATAGGCATCTCTCAAAGATATTCTATGGGTCCATCCCCTTAAAATAATCGATGCAATATAATATCTCGATTCTTAAATGTCCAACCAAAAAAAAAACCAAAAAATAGTAATTTCAGTTCAAGGCGAAAACAGGGCCGGGGATGGGGACGGGCAGGAGTGGGGGAACCTATCACCGTCCCCGGCCCGAAAATTGTTGGGGATTCATTTTTGAATACCATCCCCAGCCCATCAAGAGTATTTTTCAAGAAAAAACCGTTCTAATCGGGGTCGGGGGGGCCAGTCCTCGTCAAGTCGGATTCAAATAGTCATCCCTATGAATATGGTGGTATATTTAAAATATAATGATGTACAACCCAGTTCTTGGATATCCAACTGAGCTAACAGAAACTTTAACTAGAATTTTCATCCACAATGATGTGCCAATGGTAGTTTTGAAAATACAATGGACATCGGTGGTCAGGTGATAGGCTTTTAATTTATGACGTCATTCTTTGTATATAATTTTAGTTGTAGATTCTATTTTTATAGCACTACTCTAGTGATGTTGCAAAACATTGCTATAATTTAAGTAATTGCATTCTTTGGATTATCTTTTCCCACAGCAAATCAACTATTTTCCTGCACTTGGAAAGGAAAATTGAAAATGTTGAATGCTTGTCCCTTTAAAAGTTGGATATTCCGTAGTGGAAAAAACAGGCATGAAGAGAATAATTTTGTTGTTTAATATTCTGATCACATTCCTTAGCAAGTTAAATTATATTTGACATGTTAAATATGTAATTTAAATCAAGCTTTGCTTGAAGGTGAAAAGGAAAAAAAAAATGTCGTAAAAGATTGGCTAAAATAGTTTTGTGTTGACAAGTTCTGGCGATGCTTTCAGTAATACCATTGTTAATCTTGTGCAAGAAGCACGGACACTGCTATAGATGCAGACACGGGATACCACAATTTCAAAAAAATGGAGATACGGACATGGCGGGGACATGACAATAAAATATGTTCTCATATATTTTTATTTGCTATCTAGATTAATATTACATCTACAAACAATCAATATTAACAAAAACTAACTCTAATTCGATTTTTTTATTTAAAAAAATCACTTTCAAATTGACACTTCTAGTTTATATCTTTTTTTATGGATGATCTATTAAGTATTTAAATCTAAGAAAAAAATAATAAACATTCAACATTCATCAAAAGTACTAAATATAATTGGGGAAAAGATAACTTGGCATGTTCTTAGTGTGTCCCCAAAATGTCTCTTGAAAATAAATTAATTAAATAAGGGGATACACCATGGCTTGGCTTGGTTTGGTTTGGTTTAAGGGGACACACCATGTGGTGTGTCCCATACGTGTCTCCTAAGTGTTTGCGTGTCTCTGAAGTGTTTGTATGTCCGACACGGATACAATACTTGTTTTGAAGTGTCGGTGCTTGATAGGCTAGAGGAAATGCTATTTGAAGGGGTTGGCTGTGGCATCTTCTCTCCTGCTATTGACCTAAATTAAATGAATGCACAACTAATAAAGTTCTCAGAGGAGGTTGTTTGCAGAATTTTCGTTTGGTTGACCTTTTCAAAAAGCAATTTGATAGCTTCACTTAATTATTACCTTCCGATTGGTTTATATATATTTTTGTGTCTTACTGCAGAGGGTATTAGCAAAAGAAACACAGCTTCACTTGACCCAGAAAGAGTTAAATAAGCTGAAGGAACAACTGAAGAGTGCTGAAACTACAAAAGCCCAAGCACTCATAGAGCTTGAAAAGGCTAAAAGGACAGTCGATGACCTATCCCAGAAGCTCAAAACCGTGACTGAATCAAAGGAATCGGTAATTAAGGCAACACAAGC
The DNA here is from genome assembly GCA_036172215.1 of Camellia granthamiana. Classification (NCBI taxonomy): domain Eukaryota; kingdom Viridiplantae; phylum Streptophyta; class Magnoliopsida; order Ericales; family Theaceae; genus Camellia; species Camellia granthamiana. Next base: position 6,910,136 of record CM069911.1, on the reverse strand, counting down.
TGCTCAGGTGAAGCAACTTGAAGAAGCAAATGGTGCTAGTCCTGCGGTAGCTAATGGTGTCCGGAAACAGGACTTGGAAAATAAAAGAGAACAGTACATGACTGCAATTACTGAACTTGATGCTGCAAAACAATTGCTGAGGCAAATCCGTCAGGATTGCGATGCAACCCTGGAAGCAAAAGCTGCCGCCTTCAAGCAAGCAGAAGAAGCCGAGCATGCAGCCAAAGCAAATGCGGAGAAAGTTGGCGAGCTTTCAAAGGAAATTGCTGCTTTACAGGAATCGATTGGGCTGGTGAATCTTGCAACAATGCAAGCCCAGCAAGAACAAGCAAAGATATTTGCTGAGAAAGATATTCAGAAGCAGTCGTATAAAGCTATCCTTGAAGAGTCATCAAAGAAATTGCTTGCTTTGAAGACACAGTTCGATCCTGAAGTCACCAAGAATCTCGAGGCCCAGCTTGCTGAAGCAGCTACTGAGATTGGAGTGTTGCAAAAAGAGATGGAAAATGCAAAGGCTTCCGATCTTGATTCTGTCAGAGTTGTCACTTCAGAGCTGGATGATGCTAAGGGGTCACTTCATAAAGTTGCTGAAGAGGAAAGCTCGCTTCGAAGCTTGGTGGAGTCCCTTAAGCTGGAGCTTGAGAATGTGAAGAGAGAGCATTCTGAACTAAAGGAGAAGGAAGCAGAAACGGAATCCATTGCTGGGAATCTGCACGTCAAGCTCCGGAAAAGCAAGTCCGAGCTTGAAGCAGCCATTGCTGAAGAATCCAAAGTCAGAGGTAATTCTGAAGAAATGATCTCAACCCTCCACCAGTTGTCATCAGAAAGTGAAAATGCAAGATGCGAAGCTGAGGAGATGAAGAAGAAAGCTGACAAGTTGAACAAGGAAGCAGAAGCCACCATAACTGCACTAGAAGAAGCAGAGAAGCAGCTAAAAGTTGCATTGGAGGACGCTGAAGAGGCAAAAGCAGCCGAGACAAGGGCTCTTGATCAGATTAAAATCCTGTCTGAGAGAACTAACGCAGCACGTGCCTCGACTTCTGAGTCTGGTGCCCAGATCACAATCTCAAGAGAAGAGTTCGAGGCACTGAGCCGGAAAGTTGAGGAATCTGACAAATTGGCTGAAATGAAAGTGGCTGCTGCAATAGCTCAGGTAGAAGCTGTGAAAGCAAGTGAAAATGAGGCAGTCAAGAGGTTGGAGGCGACTCAGAAGGAGATTGATGACATGAAAGCTGCGACTCGGGATGCCTTGAAGAGCGCAGAGATGGCGGAGGCGGCAAAGAAGGCGGTGGAAGGAGAGCTCCGAAGGTGGCGCGAACGAGAGCAAAAGAAGGCGGCGGAAGCGGCATCTCGGATTCTTGCAGAGAGGGAGATGTCATCAGAAGCGTCCCCCCGCCACTACCGGATTCAAAATCAAAAGCAGAATCCACCAGAGAAAGTCATGGTTGCCCAAAAGTTGGAAAAACAGAACACTTCTGTATCGAAAAAGGTGCTTTTACCTAATCTCAGTGGCATCTTCCACAGGAAGAAGAATCAAATTGAGGGCGGATCACCGTCTTATCTTCCTGGTGAGAGGCCCATGTGATGTGTGTTTTTGGGCAAAAAAAATTCGTGCAACTGAAAATGGTTGAGAGAAGAATGTTTATGACTTGGGTTTGTACATTTGAGACCAGTGGAATTAAGTTTCTGTTATTTTTGCTTGCTTTGGGTAGTAGGTATATTGGAAGCAAATGGTAGGAGTAGGAAGAGTGAGTGAGTTTGTATGATCCAGCAACAAAGCTAGAGACAATTGCTTGGAGATTTCGGTACAAATGATTTATTTTCTGTTCTCTTGTTTTCTCTGCAAAATAAAGCTGCAGTCCTTTAGTTATGGTTGCATAAGCGATTGACAAAGACCAACTACTAGCATGCTGAAGTGTGAAACATCCAGCTTTGTCGCGTTTTAGGTCACATAACTTTACTGTCATTGAACTTAGAACAAGTTCGGTTTCATTGGAGTCCCAGAAGACTTGTGAAATCAGCATCCCCCCATGGATGAGTAGTTGGTAAAATTATCTGTTGTTGGATCCTGTTTCTATCTTTTTGCTGTGGAAAACCTAGACGATGGTTTTTTTTTTTGAATCGTTGAGTTACTTTCAAATCATACTTTCTTCTAGATACATACTGAACCTATTTTTTAAACTTGTGCTGCTTTATAAACTATTTTGAAAAGGCTAAACTACTTAATTTTTTTACAAAAAATTAAGAAGTTGAGTTGCAACTTTACAAAATAATGGCAGTTTGAAAAATAAATTCAAAACAATTTGCATTTAGAAAATATGATTTGAAACAAAAATAATCATGAACTCCATTTTGATGATCTATTTCATTTAATTTTTATATTTCAATATAAATTATCTATATAAAAGAGATAATATATACAAACTGATGCTTCAATATCTTTATATTTGCATTTTTGTATTTCAATATCTTTTACAGAGATATTTTGTCAAATTATCTATACAAACTGATGCTTCTGATATTGGTATCAGAGCCAAGTTGCTATTGATCTGCCTTGCTTACTGAACTGCTATTTCTATTTATTCAATTCTGTTCCTTTGCTCTAGGGAATTGTTTACAACCCTCTTAATTTGTCAAAAACTTTATCTGTGTATTTCCACTTTGTTACTAGCCATCTATCTTTCGTCCCAGGTCCTAGGTAAGTCCTTTGGTTAGGCAGTGTTGGATTCATAGGGGTTTTCCGGAATGGGTATGTGTGAACACATAGTATGTGAAAACATGATAAGTTTAGACAATATATTAAGCTCACTGTAAGCCATTTCCAGAAAAAAGAAAAATGAGTCGATTATTTAGAAGTAACTCTTCTGTCAGCTCTAGGTCAATAACACTACCCTCTACACCTAATCAAGGATTAGTAATGAAGATGTAGAAATACAAAATGATAAAATTGATGTAAGTTGGAATATACCGCAATTATCCATTAAAGAAATATATAAAACTACTTTTATGCAGCCTACATTTCATGTCAATCTTCATGTTAAAACCCTAGAACAAGTTTATGCTTTAGAAAAATCTAGGGAAACATGTCAATTACTTGATCCTAATACTATTAAACGACATTTAAAAACTGGTCATAATTTTATTTACTTAGGATTAATTCAAGTTGGAATCAAACCATTAACTCAACAAGGTAAAAATACTTCTGTTTTATTATGTTTAAGAGATGCTCGTTTTCTTGATTATAATGATAGTTTGATGGATATGATGGAAACTGGTCTCCACAGAAGACCTGTTCATTTTAATTGTTTTCCTGATTTTACTCTTAGTCTTAGAGATCCACATATATTAGATGCTTTAACTTTGAATATTTAGTTAAATAGTTTTTTTACAAATATGAAAGAAAAAGTTCATAATATTGCATTAATTTACCGTGTTTATTACAAATGTATTAAAATTAATTTAAATGTTCAAACTTTACACAAAAGTTCAAAAGACAAAACTTTACTTATTCAAAATAGTAGTAATGATACTAATATAAATATTCCTAAAATGATTGAATGAAAAGATATTACCTTCCCAGATCAATGGGTTACCGTCAATGAAAATTACCAACATAATCAAAAACAGTCTACTAGTCAAGATGTCCAAGATATTCAACAATTTACTGATGGCTCAGTTAGAATTAAATTTAATCGATCTACTCAATCCTCTAAACATAGTACTTCTAGTATACCTACTGAAATTGAAACAGAAGATGAAATATTTAATACTCCATTATTTAGGAAAAACAGTCAAATTCATATTGGTCAAACTTCACATGGTAAAATGAAAGGAATAGATGATTCTACAACTTCCCAGATTAGTAAACTTATCTATTCAAGTTATACTCATCTTCCTGAAGAGGACACTGTCTCTTAGGATTCACCAACACAGACTGACTTTAAAGTCACACCTACAATAAACCCCCAATTATTAACTATTAGCAAACCTTTTGCTCCTGACTTAGATAAATTACATACTGAATTTAAATCTAAAAATAGTAAAATCAAACGCCAAGCTTACAGACTTAAATATGATCCTAACCAACAATCCAAAATTACTCACAAATGGTATAAGTTTATGACTGAACATAGTATAGAAGTTCCTTTCTTTGAATACTTAGAAAATTATTACAAAAAAGTTAATACAATTACAAAAATCAAATGGAAAACTTCTTCTAATACTACTGTTAGTTCTAGTCATCCTCCTCTAGCCACCATAATTATAGAACACCAAGGTTCTGTTATAAATGCCTCTCCATTTAAGTTAGCTAGTACTGACACTGAATTAAAGAAAGTTATTGAACAAAATAATTATACTAATCAATGTTTAAAAACAATTGGTAAACAATTAGATAAAATAGAAACTAATTTAGATGAATATACGCCCGGCCATTCCTCCAAACAATCTTTAGGCGAGCCTTTAATTAATTTACCTAGTCAACGTTCCAAAAGAGATAGTCTGGTTACTCAGGATAGTTCTACTGTTAAAATCATAGAACAATTATTCACTAAGGTAGCCTCTCCTTCAAATGAAAAAGCCGCTTCTCCTTCAACTAAAAAAGGTCGTACTATATTAAACCAACAACCTACTCTGGATATTATTTCTCATCAATCAGAAACCGACACATCTGACAATGAAATTAATCTTTTAGCTCAGCAATTTCAATCTTCTAATCTTAATCGAATTACTTATCCTAAAGTAAATCCTACATCTCTTACAAAAAATTGGTACTCTAGACCTATTCCCCCTGATCTCCAATATGAAGAAACCAATCTTAATAATCAATTTTCTGTTTCTGCTAAAAAACTATATGAATGGAATATAGATGGTCTTAGTGAAGATCAAATCCTCCAAAAATTAAACCATTTATCCATGGTTGCCAATAGTTATCTTAGTAACTATCCAGATTATACTCAACCTGAAATTGTTTCATTAATAACCTCTGGTTTTACTGGTATGTTAAAATCTTGGTGGGAAAAATATCTTACTGAAAATCAAAGAGAATCTATTTTACATTCAAGTCAAAAAGATGAAAATGATTTACGCATATTTGACGAAGCAATTGGTTATTATAAACCTGATGATCAATACCCTAATCTATACTATAGTTAGACATTTTATTGGTACACCTACTAATATCTATTCTAGAATACATGATCAACTTAGTAACCTTACTTGTCCAACATTAAGTGATTTCAGATGGTATAAATATGTTTTCACATCCAGAGTAATGCTACGCGAAGATTGTACTAAATCATTTTAGAAAGAAAAATTTATTAATGGTCTACCTAGTCTTTTTGCTCATAAAATTAGAGATGTTTTTAGTCAACCTACTGGCGTATTCAAATATGATAATTTAACTTATGGTGATATCATCAGTACTATTCAAAAAGAAGAATTAAGAATGTGTATTGATCTAAAACTTAGTCAAAAAGCTACTAAAGATAAACATAAAGCTAAGTATGAACTAGGCAATTTCTGTGAACAATGTGGTTTACCTCCAGTTGCACCATCTCGACGAAAACATAGTAAAAATAAATCTTCTTACAAACACTCCCATAAACATAAGAAAAAGTATTCACCCTCTAAATCAACTGATAAATTTTATATAATAAACCTAAGAAGAAGTATTATAAGAAAACTAATCGTAAGTCAAAGTCTACTAAAGACATTACCTGTTATAATTGCGGGAAAAATGGCCATTATTCCAATAAATTCAAAGAAAAACAAAAATTAAAAGATAAAGTTAATCAATTCCAAATAAATGATGAATCTAAAAATCAGTTATTTGAAATCTTCCAGTTAGATCAATCCCCCAATAACTTAACTCAAATACCTCATCTGATTACCATTCACCTAGTGATACTTCTGATAATAACATTGAATTAGGATGTAATGATACTTGTTGTAAACCTATTAAACAAAATCACTGTCCTTACTAAACAACATTAAGAAGAAACTGCTCTTATTAAATTAATTAGTAAATTAGATGATCCCTGAATTAAAACAAAAATATACTGACAAATTAAAAATCATTACAAATTAACAAAGTTACTAAACCACAACATGACAAACCAATCATTAGCGTAACAAAAACTTTAGACAGATTTAAAAATAAACAAAAAAAAGTCACTCTTCAAGATCTACAATAAGAAATTAATCAAATTAAACGACTCATCAAAGATTTACAAAGTTAAGATAAAATTTTAGAAGAAGAAATATTTGTACTGAAAATTAATAAGAGTTTAGACAATTTCCAACAGAATGATGCCATCTCATCTAATGAATCTGAAGGTAATAATGAAGATACTAATCCAGATAATGTTTTATTTGATAATCAATCCAATCCATCTGATAATCCTGAAAGTAAAAGATTAAATCTTATCAATAAAATCAATATTCAAAAGATGGCATTCAAAATCAAATTAGTTGCCAATGATTTAAGTTAGAAGTCATCCCATTAATAGATACTGGTGCTAAGACTTAATTGTATTCAAGAAGCTTACTTTCCTACAAAATACTATCATAAAACAGGTGAACAATTAACTTCTGCTAATAGCAATAAAAATGTATATTAAATATAATTACCAAAAGTCCATATTTGTCAAAATAATGTTTGTTTTAAAATATCATTTGTTTTAGTTAGAAATATGACTGATAAAGTTATTTTAGGAACACATTTATATTTCTACTCTATTCATTCACCACCTCTAATCAAGGAATAACTACTCAACCTTTTTGGCCAAACCATAACTTTTAATTTTTATCTCCCCCTGAAGTTAAAGAATTAAACCAATTAAAGACTATTCTATTTCTAAAAACCATTAATCGATTAACTCGACAAATCAGATATCTTAAAGAAGAAGTAAATATAAAAGGATTGAGCAACAATTAACTGATCCTGTTACTATTTCTCAAATTGAAGAATTTAAACAAAAATTAGAATCAAGTGTTTGTTCTACTTTACCCACTGCCTTTTGGCACAGGAAAAAACATGTAGTTACATTACCCTATATTAAGAATTTTAATGAACGACAAATTCCTACTAAATCTAGATCTATCCAAATGAATCATGAATTAGTTGAAATGTGTAAAAAAGAAATTAACCAATTATTACAAAATAAAATTATTAGTCATAGTAAGTCACCCTAGTCTTGTTCTACTTTTTATATTAATAAAAATGCTGAATTAGAAAGAAGCGTTCCTAGATTAGTAATTAATTACAAGCTATTAAATAAAGTGTTAGAATGGATTCGTTATCCAATTCCTAATAAAAAAGGCTTAATTAAAAGACTTAGTCAAGCTGTCATTTTTAGTAAATTTGATTTAAAAAGTGGTTTCTGGCAAATCCAAATTCACCCTTAAGATCGTTATAAAACTGCTTTCACTACACCTTTTGGACATTATGAATGGAATATCATGCCTTTTGGATTAAAAAATGCTCCTAGTGAATTTCAGAACATAATGAATGACATTTTCAATCCCTTTAGTCATTTTTCCATTGTTTATATAGATGATATTCTCATTTTTCTAAATCCCTTAGTGAACATTGGAAACATCTTACTGCTTTCTTTATACCATTAAAATTCATGGTCTAGTCATTTCCGCTCCTAAGATTAAACTCTTTCAAACCAAAGTCAGATTTTTAGGATATGATATCCACCAGAATACAATTTTACCTATTAGTAGATCCATCGAATTTGCTTCTAAATTTCCTGATGAAATCTTAGATAAAACCCAGTTACAGAGATTTTTAGGATCGCTTAATTATATTGCTGAATTTTACAAAGACCTTCGAAAAACCTGTCAACCACTCTTTGATCGGTTGAAGGATAATCCTCCTCCTTGGTCTTCTACTTATACTGATATTGTTAAACAAGTTAAAAAATATGTCAAGTCTCTCCCATGTCTTGGTATTCCTACTGAAAATTCATTTAAAATTATCCAAACTGATACTTTTGATATTGGTTATGGTGGTATTCTCCTCCAAAAAATCACTCCTCAGTCATCTGAGCAGATTGTTCGTTTCTATTCTGGTGTCTGGAATAAAGCACAAAAAAATTATAGTACTATTAAACAAGACATTTTATCTATTGTTTTATGTATTAGTAAATTTCAAGATGATATATTAAATCAAAAATTTTTACTTCGTATTGATTGCAAATTTGCTAAATATGTTTTAGAAAAAGATGTTCAAAATCTTACTAGTAAGCAAATTTTTGCTCGTTGGCAATCTATTTTAAGTATTTTTTATTTTAATATTGAATATATACCTGGCAGTCAAAATTCTATTCCTGATTTTCTTACTAGAGAATTTTTACAGGGAGGATAAGGGATGGCAACTCCTTTTATTTCCTACCATAAATCACAAGTTACCTATTACCAAAATCTCATTCACCAAACTGCTCACCATATTGCTTGCCTCAATTAGCCAAAAAATCTACTAAACGTGCTCAATTTATTCGATTTCATACCATTTGCAGTCGCCATAATCTATTAGCTCACTATATTAACTATGTTGATTATCATATGAGCAAATTAGAAATCTTCAGTGGATGCTAATTTCAGTCCTGTCCACCTATTTTACAGATGTCTGCTCAAAACAGTTTAAATAAACATAAATAATAATAAAACAGTTTAAATAAAACATTAAACATAAAACTTACAATTGTTAACTGGAATGGAATAAACAGTTCTTCAAAATGCATAACTTGAAAACGAACTTGAAAATAAAATTACAGAGATAGCTATTTTTCGTGAGGAATGAGCACTCTCAATTTTTTCTAACTCTGCCTTATTCTTGACTAAAGAGGCTCTTTTATAGATAAAAAGAATAACTGTGAGCCTTGTGAAGAGCTACGTAAGCCTTGTGAAGGAATCTGACTTTGACAGAAGCACATGGGAGCTGTCTGGCACCTTTTGGTGAGTGACTAAAGTTGTGATACCCCTGTTCTGTATTACGCTAAATTGGCCCTTAATTTGTTTATGGTTATGTGTTTAGCATGATTTTGTGTGCCATTATGTGATGATATGTGATTTTGAATTCGTATCTGTTCACCGTAGGAATATCTGTTTGAATAATCCGTTTCGGGAATTAAATTGAGGGCCTTATCGGCCACGGAACCCGAAATTGATTAAGCTATTGTGATCGGCATAATTTTTAGAGCCTATGGTGAAATTTAATTGAAAATTGATTCTGGTCGATTTAAACTGATTAAATTGATGAATTAAAAGTGCCCTATTATTTTATATTAAAATAATTGTTAGTGGGCCTTGTTGTACAATTGTATTTCACCCTCATTTGGCTCTCTTAAACTCAAAAAAATCTGAGTAGACAATTGAGAGTGAGGGAGAGGCCGGCCATAGAGAGAGAGAGGAAGAGACTTGGGCAATTTTTGGCTTTAGCTTGGGAATTTGAAGATTTAACTCAAGAATTGACTAGAGTTTGGAAGATTAAAGCTCCTAGGTGAGTAACCAACCCGTAACTCATGAATTTGAGTTGTGATTTTGTGAATTGAAGATTAATTTGTGATCTAGAACATGAAAGGAGTTGGTTTTGATGAATTTGAAGACTATATATATATGCATGCATGTATCGTTTTGAATTTGCATATTTGAGCTTGAATCACATGACTCATGTTGCAATTTTGGTTGAAATCCATGCATTTGACCATCTTTTCATCATCTTGGGATGAGAATGAAGGTTATAAGTCACATGCATGTACAATCCATGGAAGTAGAAGCTTTGAATGCATGAAATGGTTACATTGGTAATGAGTTTGGTGGAAAATGAGCCATGCATGTAGATAAATTATGAAATTGAGCTTCAATATGTTATAATTCTATGTTTGTACCATGTTAGTACATGACTATGTGAAGTTGGGACCGAAATCATGCACTTAGAGCCTTTGAATGTTGAGATGAAGCTCAAGAACACAATCTGGAATTTCCAGAATTCTGACTTTCGCTCGAGCGGTGGGAAGTGACGCTCGAGCGGAGAAATCGAGCTCCCAGTATTTTTTCTGCAGACATGATTCCCGCTCGAGCGGGGAAGTTGACGCTCGAGCGGGGAGCTATGTGGACAGGACGTCCGCTCGAGCGGAGGAGTTCGCACTCGAGCGGGGATTTGATGCAACCAGTAATTTTGCAGGCCTTAAGGGTCCGCTCGAGCGGGGAAGTCTACGCTCGAGCGGGGACCCTGTTTTCTGAAATTCTGTTTTTGCATTCTGTGTTCTGTTTTCCGTTCTCTTTCACTTGTAAGCACTCTTAGGCATATGTTAAGCTTTGTAAATGAGTTAATAAGATAAGAATAAAGCCTAAAGAGGAATATGTGAATTTAGGAACGGATTGAATTGTTAATGACCCTTTTGTGTTCATGGAATGTGTAGGGTCAAGCTCCAGGGCAAATCCACAAGCCGATCACTGTGAGTAATATCGATATTTGAATGCTTATGAATGTTCAATTGTTTATTCCCTTAAGCTTGTGAACTGCTAATTGGGATTGTGGATGTAAGTTGAACACGAATGGACCAAAGGTCGTTTTGATAAGCTTGAATGGGCCAAAGGCCGTTTTGATATGAATGTATGGGCCAAAGGCCGTTTTGATATGAATGTATGGGCCAAAGGCCGTTTCGATACGAATGAGTGGGCCGAAGGCCGTTTCGATACGAATGAGTGGGTCGAAGGCCGTTTCGATACGAATGAGTGGGCCGAAGGCCGTTTTGATGTGAATGAGTGGGCCGAAGGCCGTTTTGACATAAATGAATGGGCCGAAGGCCGTTTAGACATAGATGGAAATTTGAATGGGCCAAAGGCCAGTATGTTTGGAACTACAGTTACTTGACCTAAACTTTGTATAATGTACATATGTTAAGTAGGAAAATGAATTGGGCCCAAGGCCGTTTGGATTATGTTGTTCTACATGTTGGGTATATGACTTCTGTAATTGATATTATTCACTGGGCTATCGCTCACGCTCATTCATGTGTTTGTAGGTGAGCCAAGAGATGCACAAACCCAGCCCCAGTGAAGTTGCCAGAAACAACATGAGTTTGGAGAGTCAGCCTTGTGTCTCACGTGCGAGACCCATCCTTGCCATTTTGTTATGTAATCATATTTTGTATTTTCGGCAAGGACTTTGTGTACATTTGTATATAGTCTGTCTTGGGTTGGCTCAGTTTAGATGATCTTGGTTGTGAGGAAGTTTATGCTACTATACTTTTGACGTGGGTTCTTAACGTATGTGAGTATGTTTTGTTTGATGTGCATATAAGCACGGCTCTATGGACAAAGTTTTAAATTTTTGCTTCCGTTTGGCCCCTTTACTCTGTCGAGTTATGTTTGTTTTAGTCTGAGGCCGTAGGTAATCTCATGATTACTGGCCGGTTACGTCCTTAACCCACGGGGGCGGGTTCGGGTCGTGACAAAAGTTGATGGCTGCCTTTGATTGTTTTGAATTTGTCGGTGGGATGAATTATGATGAATAGTAATGTTGACTTTTTGATGAATAGTGAACAGTAAATTTGACTTTTTCACTATTCATTGCTTTTTGAAGAGGCATGTGACTGAGAGAATCAATATAGATATATATATCAGTAGCTTTTCTCAAAAGAAGAGTATTGATTGAAACTGATAATTATAGCTATATAGAATCCAATGACTATATTATGCATATGGGTCCTGAGCATCTTGAAAATGAGCCGCATATGGATCATGGCTGGATGATTCTTCAGTTGAATTGGATGAACTGGATTGTTTGGCTGGTTCAGGAGACTCATCATCATATGGTTCATCTTTTATTTGTGACTAGGCTTGATCCATCAGAAGACGGGCCATTTGTAATAACTTATCACTGGCGGATCCAGGCTTAACCTTAGGCTTTGATTGGTTTGACTTTGATTTTTTTGATTTGGGCCTTGATTTATCTGACTTGACTGTCTTGGACTTAGATGATTTGGGCTTGGAAGAACTTGATGGTGGATCATTAGGACTTCCAAGATTGACTGAAGGAAGTTGGCTTCCTTGAGTGACTGAAGCAGCTGAGTTCTGCTGAGCTTTGACCATGGCTGGGGTTGGAGTATGCACATTGACTGGGAATTCAAGTTGGACTTGTTCAATAATGCGGGAAACTTTGAAGTTATCCCACCATTTCACAAAATGTTGATGGATGACTATGTTGATATCAATTGCATATTGCCATTTAAATATCCGGAGAACTTTGTATTTGGATATAAATATGAGCAAAGAAGGAAACTGTTTTGGTGTTGACTGAAATTGTAAACAGAGGAAAAATAGTTGACTTGTTCCATTAGGACTGGTGGGAAAATCTCAGGTATGGCACCATAATGAGACCACCAACGAAGGAACCATGTAGGGATGACTGATTTGAATTGATGATCAATTAGAGGAATCATGAGTGGCTATATGACTCATTTTGATATAGGAAAACTTTAAACCATGCGTCCATATAGTCATAATAACTATATTGGATTGAATGACCAGGTAAATCACGAAGGAGAAAAGGAAGACCCCATTCATCAAGAGAGACAATGTTATGAATATAAAGTGAGTAGTAAACAATTTTACTAGTGAGAACTATTTCATAAATGGGTTTAATAACAATTGACTTGTGATTGAAAAGGATGTCTTTGTAAAAAGAAATTGACTTATTAGAATGGAGAGGGACAAAGTGCCATCCTGGAGAAAAACAACTTGTGACTAAATCAAGAACATCGTGTTTGTTCTTGTGAGTGGGTTCTTTGAAGAATAAATTGGTTGTCTGAAATTTAATGTAGTTGGAACGAGAAGTGTTGACTGGATTGGGTGGATATGGAGTAAGTGCTCTTGAGGTTGAGGCAAAGGGATTGGAAGCAAGTGCAAAAGTGTAACTAGGTTTAGGAATATTATCAAGGACTTGGTAACGATTGATTAATTCAGCAGAATAGTATTTGGTGACTAATTCCAAAGAAGGAGGAACTGGTTGACTAGAAGGTACAAGAGCCTTGCTAGATGGTCGCAAAGGTCTTTGATGAGACATCTATAAAATAGATGATTGTAAATTAGCATCCACTAAGGATATCTAATTGATCAATATGAGAATGCAAACAGTTAAGATAATGTGCAAGTTGTTGTCTTTGAGCTTTAATACGATGGTATTGAATATATTGAGCACGTTGAGTAGTTGGATGAGTTGACTTGAGATAGGCAAGGCGAGAAACAATGTGTCTGACTAAGGTTTTATAGTGTTTAATCTGGTGTTTATGGTAAGGAATAGAGGGAATTGGCATGATGTAACTCACTATCCACCCTGTAAAAATTCTCTGGTAAGAAAATCAGGAATAGAATTTTGACAACTAGGTATATATTCAATTTCAAAATAAAAAATACTTAAAATAGATTGCCAACGAGCAAAAATTTGCTTACTAGCAAGATTTTGAACATCTTTTTCTAAAATATATTTAGCAGATTTGCAATCAACACGAAGTAAAAATTTTTGATTTAAAATATCATTTTGAAATTTACTAATACATAAAACAGTAGATAAAATCTCTTGTTTAATAGTACTGTAATTTTTTTTGTGCTTTATTCCAGACACTAGAATGGAAGCGAACAATCTGTTCAGATGACTGAGGAGTGATTTTTTGAAGAAGAATACCACCATAACCAATATCAGAAGCATCAGTTTGAATAATTTTAAATGAATTTTCAGTAGGAATACCAAGACACGGGAGAGACTTGACATATTTCTTGACTTGTTTAACAATATCAGTATGGGTAGAAGACAAGGAGGAGGATTATCCTTCAATCGATCAAAAAGGGGTTGACAGGTTTTCCTAAGGTTTTTGTAAAATTCAGCAATATAATTAAGTGAGCCTAAGAATCTTTGTAACTGGGCTTTATCTAAGATTTCATCAGGAAATTTAGAAGCAAATTTAATGGATCGACTAATTGGTAAAATTGTATTCTGATGGATGTCATATCCTAAAAATCTGACTTTGGCTTGAAATAGTTTAGTCTTAGGAGCGAAAATGACTAGACCATGAGTTTTTATGGTATAAAAGAAAGCAGTAAGATGTTTCTAGTGTTCAGTAAGGGATTTAGAAAAGATAAGAATATCGTCTATATAAACGATGGAAAAATGACTAAAGGGATTGAAAATGTCATTCATTATGTTCTGAAATTCACTAGGAGCATTTTTAATCCAAAAGGCATAACATTCCATTCATAATGCCCAAAAGGTGTAGTGAAAGCAGTTTTATAACGATCCTGAGGGTGAATTTGTATTTGCCAAAAACCACTTTTTAGATCAAATTTACTAAAAATGACAGTTTGACTAAGTCTTTTAATTAAATCTTTTTTATTAGGAATTGGGTAACGAATCCATTCTAAAACTTTGTTTAATGGCTTGTAATTAATTACTAGTCTAGGAACTCCTCTTTCTAATTCAACATTTTTATTAACATAAAAGGCAGGACAAGACCATGGTGACTTGCTATGACTAATAATTTTATTTTGTAATGATTCATTAATTTCTTTTTTACACATTTCTACTAATTCATGGTTCATTTGAATAGGTCTAGATTTAGTAGAAATTTGTCATTCATTAAAATTCTTAATATATGGTAATGTGACGACATGTTTTTTTCTGTGCCAAAAGGCAGTAGGTAAAGTAGAACAAACAGTTGATTCTAATTTTTGTTTAAATTGTTCAATTTGAGAAATAGTAATAGGATCAGCTAATTGTTGCTCAATTATTTTATAATTGACTTCTTCTTTAAGATATCTGATGTGGCGAGTTAATCGATTAATGGTTTTAGAAATAGAACAATCTTTTAACTGGCTTAATTCTTTAACTTCGGGTGGAGATAAGAACTTAAAAGTTACGGTTTGGCCAAAGGCTTGAGTAGTTATTCCTTGATTAGAAGTAATGAATGGATAAAGTAAAAATATAAATGGTGTTCTTAAAATAACTTTATCAGTCATATTTCTAACTAAAACAAATGATGTTTTGAAATAAACATTATTTTGACAAATATGGACTTTTAGTAACTTATATTTAAAATGCATTTTACTGTCATTAGCAGAAGTTAATTATTCACCTGTTTTATGATAATATTTTGTAGGAAGTAAGCCTTCTTGAATACAATTAAGATCAGCACCAGTATCTATTAAGGCGATGACTTCTAACTCAAAATCATTAACAACTAATTTGATTTTTGAATGCCATTTTTGAATATTAATTTTATTGATAAGATTCAATCTTTTATTTTCAGGATTATCAGATGGATTGGATCAATTATCGAACAGAATATTATCTGGATTAGTATCTTCATTAGTACCTTCAGATTCATTAGAAGAGATAGCATCATTTTGTTGAAAGTTGTCTAGACTTTTATTAATTTTTAGTACAAATATTTCTTCTTCTAAAATTTTATCTTTATTTTGTAGATCTTTGATAAGACGTTTAATCTGATTAATTTCTTATTGTAGATCTTGAAGAGTGACTTCTTTTTGTTTATTTTTAAATCTTTCTAAAGTTTTTGTTAAGCTAATGATGGGTTTGTCATGTTGTGGTTTAGTATCTTTGTTAATTAATAATGATTTTAATTTGTCAGTATATTTTTGTTTCAATTCATGATTATCTAATTTACTAATTAATTCTATAAGAGCAGTTTCTTCTTGATTTTGTTTAGTAAGGACAATGATTTGCTTAATAGGTTTACAACAAGTATCATTACATCCTAATTCAATATCATTATCAGAAGTATCACTAGGTGAATGGTAATCAGATGAGGTATTTGAGTTGAGTATATCCGAGGAGGAGTTATTAGGAGATTGATTTAATTGAAAGATTTCAAATAATTGATTTTTTGATTCATCATTTATTTGGAGTTGATTAACTTTATCTTTGAATTTTTGTTTTTCTTTACACTTATTAGAATAATGACCCTTTTTCCCGCAATTAAAACAGGTAATGTCTTTAGTAGATTTTGACTTTGGATTAGATTTCTTATAATATGTCTTGTTAGGTTTAGTGTAAAATTTATCAGTTGATTTAGAGGGTGAATACTTCTTCCTATATTTATGGGAGTGTTTGTAAGAAGATTTCTTTTTACCATGTTTGCGTCTGGAGGGTGCAACTGGAGGTAAACCATATTGTTCACAGAAATTGCCTAGTTCATACTTAGCTTTATGTTTATCTTTAGCAGCTTTTTGACTAAGTCTTAGATCAATACACATTCTTAATCCTTCTTTTTGAATAGTACTTGTAATGACCCTCACGCTGCCCTAACCGTACTCATATGCATTTTATATGATTTTCCTCTGTTAAGCTTGCATTTCAAATCTTGACTTGTCTTGCATAAGTGTTACTTGAATGCTATGTTCCTTATTGGTGTGTGTGTGTTTCAGCCGAGATCATCTTGAACCTAGGTCGCTCCTTTGATACTCTTACACTTAGGACCATCTTGAGATTTCTTTGGTTGACCTCCACCCGCACCCTGACATATTGGCCGAGATATCGTTATCTAGGCCGAGGTGTTCATCACCAAGGCCGAGATGTGTACTATCTGGCCCATGGGCGGCCCGGGGCGGGCCCGGTCCGGCCCGTTGACAATGTGAATATTCACATTGACATGTTAACATTCATATTGATAAGAGTATAAAATTAGTCCGCGACCCATGGGCGGCCAAAAGCCCGCCAGCGGCCCGGGGCGGGCCCGGCCCGGCCCGTTGACAATGTGAATATTCACATTGACATGTTAACATTCACATTGATAGGAGTGTAAAATTAGCACGCGTCTCGTGGTTACCCGAAACCCGCCCACGGCCTGTGGGCGGCTCGGGGCGGTCCCGGCCCGGCCTATTAACAATGTGAATATTCACATTGACATGTTAACATTCATATTGATAAGAGTATAAAATTGGCCAGCAGCCCAGGGCGGGCCCGACCCGGCCCGGCCCGGCCCGGCCTGTTGACAATGTGAATATTCACATTGACATGTTAACATTCACATTAATACGAGTGTAAAATTGGCCCCCGTCCCGTGGTGGCGCGAAACCCGCCCGCGGCCCGGGGCGGGCCCGGTCCGACCCGTTGACAATGTGAATATTCACATTGACATGTTAACATTCACATTGATAAGAGTATAAAATTAGTCCGCGACCCATGGGCGGCCAAAAGCTCGCCAACGGCCCGGAGCGGGCCCGGCCCGGCCCGTTGACAATGTGAATATTCACATTGACATGTTAACATTCACATTGATAGGAGTGTAAAATTAGCACGCGTCTCGTGGCTACCCGAAACCCGCCCACGGCCCGTGGGCGGCCCGAGGCGGTCCCGGCCCGGCCCGTAGGCGGCCCGGGGCGGTCCCGGCCTGTTAACAATGTGAATATTCACATTGACATGTTAACATTCACATTGATAAGAGTATAAAATTGGCCAGCAGCCCAGGGCGGGCCCGACCCGGCCCGGCCCGTTGACAATGTGAATATTCACATTGACATGTTAACATTCACATTAATACGAGTGTAAAATTGGCCCCCGTCCCGTGGTGGCGCGAAACCCGCCCGCGGCCCATGGGCGGCCCTGGGCGGGCCCGGTTCGACCCGTTGACAATGTGAATATTCACATTGACATGTTAACATTCACATTGATAAGAGTATAAAATTAGCCTACGGCCCATGGGCGACCAAAAGCCCACCCGCGGCCCGGGGCTGGCCCGGCCCGTTGACAATGTGAATATTCACATTGACATGTTAACATTCACATTAATGAGAGTATAAAATTGGCCCGCAGCCCATGGGCGGGCCGAAGCCCGACCGAAGCCCGAGGCGGGCTTGGCCCGACCCGTGACAATGTGAATATTCACATTGAGATGTTAACATTCACATTGATAGGAGTGTAAAATTAGCCCGCGCCCCGTGGCTGCCCGAAACCCGCCCACGGCCCGTGGACGGCCCGGGGCGGGCCTGGCCCGGCCTGTTGACAATGTGAATATTCATATTGACATGTTAACATTCACATTCACATTGATAGGAGTGTAAAATAAGCCCGCAGCCCGTGGGCGGCCCGAAGCCAGACCGCAGCTCGAGGCGGGCTTGGCCCGACCCGTGACAATGTGAATATTCACATTGACATGTTAACACTAACATTGATAGAAGTGTAAAATTTGTCCGCTGTCTGAAGCTCGCCCGCAGCTCGGGGTAGGCCCGGACCCAAACCCGGGCTGCCCATGGGACGCGAGTCAATTTTACACTCTTATCAATGTAAATGTTAACATGTCAATGTGAATATTCACATTGTCAACAGGCCGGGCCGGGCCTGACTCGGGCCGCCCACGGGCCGTGAGCGGGTGTTGGGCAGCCACGGGGCACGGGTTAATGTTACACTCTTATCAATATGAATGTTAACACGTCAATGTGAATATTCACGTTGTCAACGGGCCAGGCCGGGCCTAACCCGGCCTGGGGCCAGGCTTCGGGCTGCCCACGGGTCACAGGCCAATTTTACACTGTTATCAATGTTAATGTTAATATGTCAATGTGAATATTCACATTGTCAACGGGCCGACCCGGGCCCGCCCTGGGCAGCAGGCGGGCTTCGGGCCGCCCACGGGCCACGGACCAATTTTACACTCCTATCAATGTGAATGTTAATATGTCAATGTGAATATTCACATTGTCAATGGGCCGGGCCGGGCTCGCCCCGGGCCGCCCACGGGCTTCGGGCCGCCCATGGGACGCGAGTCAATTTTACACTCTTATCAATGTGAATGTTAACATGTCAATGTGAATATTCACATTGTCAACAGGCCGGGCCGGGCCCGTCCCGGGCCGCCCACGGGCCGTGGGCTGGTTTCGGGCAGCCACGGGGCGCGGACTAATTTTATACTCTTATCAATGTGAATGTTAACATGTCAATGTGAATATTCACATTATCAATGGGTCGGGCCGGGCCCGCCCAGGGCAGCCTACGAGCCGCGGGAGGGTTTCGGGCCGGCCACAGGCCGCGGACTAATTTTACGCTCCTATCAATGTGAATGTTAATATGTCAATGTGAATATTCACATAGTCAACGGGCCGGGTCGGGCCCGGGCTTCGGGCTGCCCACGGGTCACGGGCTAATTTTACACTCTTATCAATATTAATGTTGATATGTCAATGTGAATATTCACATTATGAACGGGCCGGCCCGGGCCCGCCCCGGGCGGCGGGCCGCCCTCGGGCCGCGGGCCAATTTTACACTCCTATCAATGTGAATGTTAATTTGTCAATGTGAATATTCACATTATCAACGGGCCGGGCCGGGCCTATTTTTTTGGCCTGTGGGCCGGCCCGGCCCGACTCGAATTTTTCCGGGCACCCACGAGGATCGACATGGGCCGGGCCCCTACACATTGACGATATGAACATTCACATTGACGATGTGAACATTCACATTAGGGGTATTTTGGTAATTATGTCACCAATAGGACTTATTGAAATATGAGAAAATAATGTGAACTAAATAGAACATTAAGTAGATGAAAAGGGTATTTTGGTCTTCTTATCTCAAATTGGACCTAATGGAATAGTCAAAAAGAATATGGGTTGGATGGAATAAAGCTTTTAGAAAATGGATTTATCAAAAAAGCTCCCTTGTTTCAAAACATCATTTGTTTTAGTTAGAAATATGACTGATAAAGTTATTTTAGGAACACCATTTATATTTTTACTTTATCCATTCACTACTTCTAATCAAGGAATAACTACTCAAGCCTTTGGCCAAACCGTAACTTTTAAGTTCTTATCTCCACCTGAAGTTAAAGAATTAAGCCAGTTAAAAGATTGTTCTATTTCTAAAACCATTAATCGATTAACTCGCCACATCAGATATCTTAAAGAAGAAGTCAATTATAAAAGAATTGAGCAACAATTAGCTAATTCTATTACTATTTCTCAAATTGAACAATTTAAACAAAAATTAGAGTCAATTGTTTGTTCTACTTTACCTACTGCCTTTTGGCACAGGAAAAAACATGTCGTCACATTACCATATATTAAGAATTTTAATGAACGACAAATTCCTACTAAATCTAAACCTATTCAAATGAACCATCAATTAGTAGAAATGTGTAAAAAAGAAATTAATGAATTATTACAAAATAAAATTATTAGTCATAGCAAGTCACCATGGTCTTGTCCTGCCTTTTATGTTAATAAAAATGTTGAATTAGAAAGAGGAGTTCCTAGACTAGTAATTAATTACAAGCCATTAAACAAAGTTTTAGAATGGATTCGTTACCCAATTCCTAATAAAAAAGATTTAATTAAAAGACTTAGTCAAGCTGTCATTTTTAGTAAATTTGATTTAAAAAGTGGTTTTTGGCAAATACAAATTCACCCTCAAGATCGTTATAAAACTGCTTTCACTACACCTTTTGGCCATTATGAATGGAATGTTATGCTTTTTGAATTAAAAAATGCTCCTAGTGAATTTCAGAACATAATGAATGACATTTTCAATCCCTTTAGTCATTTTTTCATCGTTTATATAGACGATATTCTTATCTTTTGTAAATCCCTTAGTGAACACTGGAAACATCTTATTGCTTTCTTTTATACCATAAAAACTTATGGTCTAGTTATTTCCGCTCCTAAGATTAAACTATTTCAAACCAAAGTCAGATTTTTAGGATATGACATCCATCATAATACAATTTTACCAATTAGTCGATCCATTAAATTTGCTTCTAAATTTCCTGATAAAATCTTAGATAAAACCCAGTTACAAAGATTCTTAGGCTCACTTAATTATCTTGCTAAATTTTATAAAGACCTTAGAAAAAACTGTCAACCCCTTTTTGATCGATTAAAGGATAATCCTCCTCTTTGGTCTTCTACCCATACTGATATTGTTAAATAAGTCAAGAAATATGTCAAGTCTCTCCCGTGTCTTGGTATTCCTACTGAAAATTCATTTAAAATTATTCAAACTAATGCTTCTGATATTGGTTATGGTGGTATTCTTCTTCAAAAAATCACTCATCAGTCATTTGAACAGATTGTTCGCTTCCATTCTGGTGTCTGGAATAAAGCACAAAAAAATTACAGTACTATTAAACAAGAGATTTTATCTACTGTTTTATGTATTAGTAAATTTCAAGATGATATTTTAAATCAAAAATTTTTACTTCGTGTTGATTGCAAATATGCTAAATATGTTTTAGAAAAAGATGTTTAAAATCTTGCTAGTAAGCAAATTTTTGCTCGTTGGCAATCTATTTTAAGTATTTTTTATTTTGAAATTGAATATATGCCTGGTTGTCAAAATTCTATTCTTGATTTTCTTATCAGAGAATTTTTACAGGATGGATAGTGAGTTACATCATGCCAATTCCCTCTATTCCTTACCATAAACACCAGATTAAATACTATAAAACCTTAGTCAGACACACTGTTTCTCGCCTTGCCTATCTCAAGTCAACTCATCCAACTACTCAACGTGCTCAATATATTCAATACCATCGTATTAAAGCTCAAAGACAACAACTTGCACATTATCTTAACTGTTTGCATTCTCATATTGATCAATTAGATATCCTCAGTGGATGCTAATTTACAATCACCTATTTTACAGATGTCTTATCAAAGACCTTTGCGACCATCCAGCAAGGCTCTTGTACCTTCTAGTCAACCAGTTCCTCCTCCTTTGGAATTAGTCACCAAATACCATCCTGCTGAATTAATCAATCGTTACCAAGTCCTTGGTAATATTCCTAAACCTAGTTACACTTTTGCACTTGCTTCTGATCCCTTTGCCTCATCCTCAAGAGCACTTACTCCATATCCACCCAATCCAGTCAACACTTCTCGTTCCAACTACATTAAATTTCAGACAACCAATTTATTCTTCAAAGAACCCACTCACAAGAACAAACACGATGTTCTTGATTTAGTCACAAGTTATTTTCCTCCAGGATGGCACTTTGTACCTCTCCATCCTGATAAGTTAATTTCCTTTTACAAAGACATCCTTTTCAATCACAAGTCAATTGTTATTAAACCCATTTATGATAGAGTTCTCACTAGTAAAATTGTTTACCACTCACTTTATATTCATAATATTGTCTCTATTGATGAATGGGGTCTTCCTTTCCTCCTTCGTGATTTACCTGGTCATTCAATCCAATATAGTTATTATGACTATATGGACGTATGGTTTAAAGTTTTCCTATATCAAAATGAGTCATATAGCCACTCCTGGTTCTTCCAATTTGATCATCAATTCAAATCAGTCATCCCTACATGGTTCCTTCGTTGGTGGTCTCATTATGGTGCCATACCTGAGATTTTCCCATCAGTCCTAATGGAACAGGTCAACTATTTTTCCTCTGTTTACAACTTCAGTCAACACCAAAAATAGTTTCCTTCTTTGCTCATATTTATATCCAAATACAAAGTTCCCTGGATCTTTAAATGGCAATATGCAATTGATAACAACATAGTCATCCGTCAACATTTTGTGAAATGGTGGGATAACTTCAAAGTTTCCCGCATTATTGAACAAGTCCAACTTGAATTCCCAGTCAATGTGCATACTCCAACCCCAGCCATGGTCAAAGCTCAGCAAAACCCAACTGCTTCAGTCACTCAAGGAAGCCAACTTCCTCCAGTCAATCTTGGAAGTCCTAATGATCCACCATCAAGTTCTTCCAAGCCCAAATCATCCAAGTCCAAGACAGTCAAGTCAGATAAATCAAGGCCCAAATCAAAAAAATCAAAGTCAAACCAATCAAAGCCTAAGGTTAAGCCTGGATCCGCCAGTGATAAGTTACTACAAATGGCTCGTCTTCTGATGGATCAAGCCCAGTCACAAATAAAAGATGAACCATCTGATGATGAGTCTCCTGAACCAGCCAAGCAGTCCAGCTCATCCAATTCAACTGAAGAATCATCCAGCCATGATCCATATGCGGCCCATTTTCAAGATGCTCAGGACCCATATGTATAATATAGTCATTGGATTCTATATAGCTATAATTATCAGCTTCAATCAATACTTTTCTTTTGAGAAAAGCTGTTGATATATATATATATCTATATTGATTCCCTCAGTCACATGCCTCTTCAAAAAGCAATGAATGGTGAAAAAAGTCAAATTTACTGTTCATTATTCATCAAAAAGTCAACATTACTATTCATCATTCATCATAATTCATCCCACCAACAAATTCAGAACAATGAAAGGCAGCCATCAACTTTAGTCACTCACCAAAAGTTGCAGACAGCTCCCATGTGCTTCTGTCAAAGTTAGATTCATTTACAAGGCTCATAGTAATTCTTTTCATCTATAAAAGAGCCTTTTCAGTCAAGAATAAGGCAGAGCTAGAAAAAATTGAAAGTGCTCATTCCTCAAGAAAAATAGCTATCTCTGTAATTTTATTTTCAAGTTCATTTTCAAGTTATGTATTTTGAAGAACTGTTTATTTCATTCCAGTAAACAATTGTAAGTTTTATGTTTAATGTTTATTTAAACTGTTTTATTATTATTTATGTTTATTTAAACTGTTTTATATTTATTTTAGTGTTGTTTCCTCCTTCCTGCTTCCATGTCCCTTCTGGTATCCTTTGAGACCTTCTAGTCAACCAGTTCCTCCTTTGGAATTAGTCACCAGATACCATCCTGCTGAATTAGTCAATCGTTACCAAGTTCTTGTTAATATTCCTAAACCTAGTTATACCTCTGCTTTGGCTACTGACCCCTTTCGCCTCTTCTTCTCAATCAGTTACTCCTTACCCTCCTAACCCTATTAAATCAGCTCGTTCTGATTATGTTAAGTCTCATACAACTAATCTCTTTTTCAAAGAACCAAGTCACTCAAAAACTCATACAGTTCTTGATCTAGTCAAATTATATTTTCCTCCTGGATGACATTTTGTTCCTCTTCATCCAAAAAAGTCAATTATCTACTACAAAGACATTATGTTCAATCATCAGTCCATTGTTATTAAACCTATTTATGATCAAACTTACACCAGTAAAATTGTGTACCATTCATTGTATATTCACAATATAGTCTCTTTGAATAAATGGGGTCCTCTTTTTCAACTCCGAGATTTACCTGGACATACAATTCAATATAGTTATTATGATTATATTGATGCCTGGTTCAAAGTTCTCCAGTATCAAAATGAGTCAAATAGTCACTCTTGGTTTCTTCAATTTGATCATAAATTCAAGTCAGAATTCCCCACCTGGTTTCTCTGGTGGTGGACTCAATATGGGGCCATTAATGATATCTTCCCCTCTATTTTGATTAAACAAATCAACTATTTTTTCACTGTTTTTTCATTCAGTTCACAACAAAAGAAATTCCCTACATTGCTCATTTTTATGTCCAAATACAAAATTCCCTGGATATTTAAATGGCAATATGCTATTTCTGATGACATAATCTTTCGCCAACACCTTGTTAAATGGTGGGATAATTTCAAAATCCCACGCATCATTGAACAAGTTCAAGCAGAATTCCTAGTCAATATTCATGCTCCAATACCTGCCATGGTCAAAGCTCAGCAGAACCCAACTGCTTCATTAACACAAGGAAGCCAACTTCCTCCAGTCAATCTTGGAAGCCCAACTTCTAGTTCTTCCAAGCCCAAATCAGCAAAGCCCAAATCAGATCAAGCAAAGTCAAAAACCAAGACTAAACAACCATCATCACAGGGTAAGCTCGAAGTCAAGTCCAAGTCATCCAAAGATGAGCTCCTCCAAATAGCTCGCCTACTTATGGCCCAAGCCAAGTCACAATCTGATGAAGCCAGTTCAGAAGAAAGTTCAAATAGTTCAGACTCTTCTGAGGGTTCAACCAATCAAGATCCTTATGGGCCCCAGTTTCAAAATGCCCAGGACCCATATGCCTAATTCAGTCATTGAATTTTATATAGCTATAATTATCAGCTTCAATCAATACTCTTCTTTTGAGAAAAGCTGCTGATATATATATATATATATATCTATATTGATTCCCTCAGTCACATGCCTCCATGAAAAAGCAATGAATAGTGAAAAAAATCAAATTTCTTGTTCACTATTCATCAAAAAGTCAACATTACTATTCATCATTCATCATAATTCATCCAACCGACAAATTCAGTACAATCAAAGGCAGCCATCAACTTTAGTCACTCACCGAAAGTTGCAAACAGCTCCCATGTGCTTCTTTCAAAGTCAGATTTCTTCACAAGGCTCACAGTAACTCCTTCACAAGGCTCACTGTAACTCTTTTCATCTATAAAAGAGCCTCTTCAGTCAAGAATAAGGCAGAGTTTGGAAAAATTTGAGTGCTCATTCTCAAGAAAAATAGCTATCTCTGTAACTTTATATTTTTAAATTTGTTGTCAAGTTATGTATTTTGAAGAACTGTTTGCTTTATTCCAGTAAACAACTGTAAGTTTTAATTTATGTATGTTTTATTTTAAGTTTTATCTTAAGTTTTAATTTAAAATGTGTAGTGTTGTTTCCTCTTTCCTGCTTGTTGTTTCCTCTTTCCTGCTTCTGCCTCCTTTTGGTATCAGAGCCAAGTTGCTATTGATTTCCCTTGCTTACTGAACTGCTATTTCTATTTATTCAACTATGTTCCTGTAACAACCCCGACCTCTGAATAACGCTAATCCATGATTAATTATGCCTAATTAGCAACTAAGATGAAATCCTGAATTAAACTGCATGTGTGTGTTGCATTGGTTATGTCCATATCTGTTGGGCGTAGGAAGATCTATTCACGTTCTAGTTTCGGCTTGCGAATCGAAGGCCTTATCGGCATCCGATTATGAAATTGACTTGATTTATGTGCTAATTAGGATTTTTAGAATTTTATGGTAAGTTCAATCGAAGTTCAATTCGGAACGATTAAATTAGGTTAAATTAATGTGCACCAATCAACCTCAATTAATCTTTCTTGCATCCAAGCCTATTTAAGGCACCAATTGAGCCCACTCATTTCTTTTTCTTTCATTCCATCACATTTTGAGCTCATCCAAGAGAGACAAACGAGAGAGGGAGAGAGTGGGAGAGAAGAGTTGAACTCAACAAGAAAATTGCTTGAAAGTTAGAGGAAATCGAAGAGAATTTGGAAGATTAAGCTACCATACTTTAGAATTCAAGACTTAAGGTAGGCATTCACCCTTTTAACTATGAAATCGAATTACTAGTACAAGAATTCTAGTGAATTAGATGAATTCATGTAAGGTTGAGCTAGGTTTGGAGGGAACTAAATCAATCCATGCATGCATGCATAAATTTTCATGTTTTGAGTTTAATTTTCAAAGAATTCTCTCATGCATGTTTTGAATTCACTTTAATTTTGCGAAAACAATGAGTTTCATGTTATTTGGTAGCATTTGATCGTGTTTTGAGGAGCCTTAGTTTAAAGAATTGCATGCATGTTATGTTCATGAATTATTCTTGAGTTTCAAGTTGAATTTTTGCACAATTGGTATGCTTTTGGGCCATGATTTCTTGATAGGATCCTTTAAACATGTTGTTTTAAGAGTTTTCATGTATTTCCTCAAGTTTTGGGCCCAGAAAAATTGAGTTTCGAGGTGTATAGGTTGATTTTGAGCTTGAAGATCAAAACTGAAAATTCCAGAAATTTGATCCACGCTCGAGCGGAGGACTTCACGCTCGAGCGTATACTCTGAGTACATGCACTTCCGCTCGAGCGATGTGAGTCACGCTCGAGTGTGAAATGCATATGCCTAAAAGTTCATGTGTTTTACAGTCCGCTCGAGCTTCCGCTCGAGCGAGGGAATTCGCGCTCGAGCGAGGTTCTGAGTCTCATGCTCTAACGAGGATCGAGCATCCGTCGAGCGTGAAAAATGTGCAACCAGTACTTTTTCAAAAGTTTGCAGCCCGCTCGAGCGAGGAAAGTTACGCTCGAGCGGAGCTTTATTGTCTGCATGCCCGCTCGAGCGAGGAAAGCCACACTCCAGCGTGGACCCTATTTTCAGCAAGTTTTGAAAAATATTTTCAAATGCATTTTTGCATCCTCATTCCATCCTAGGTATTCCTAGGCCATGTTTAAGACTCTATAATAAGGATTAAAGGCTAGAAACACACTAAGAACAAACAAAATAAGTTATGTGCAATTCAAACGTATGTTTCAGGTGTGTATCCGTTATGTGTCATGTAGGTCACGTGCCGTAAACCATTCGATTAGCCTGCTTTGTCTGTCTACACCTGAAGCCAACTGTGTGTAATAATTTAGTAAAGTTATATTCAACTTTATTTATTTTCTGTATGATGAATTAAGATTTATTTTTTAAAATGATATGTTCTGTACAATGAATGATTGTCCAATTTCTGACATGTACTCGTGGCATCCTTAGTATCATTTGATATGTGTTAGCTGTTACCCGGTATCGGAGGTTCCATTATGGAACTTAATATGTCTGCACTCTATTACCCGTACCGGAGGCTCTATCATGGGGCTCAGCATGTTTATTCTCTGTTACCCGGATCCGAAGGTTCCTTTATGGAACTGGTTATTTATAACCCCCACATGTTCTGCATCTGCTCGGTATCTGTTCTGTTAGCGCTAATAGATGTACCACGTATGCCTAAGCATGACTTATGATTTCTATATATGATCTGGACAAGAATATGAATTTGATACGAAAACTGAATTATGATTTCTGAATCTGTACGGACTCGTTCATTAAAACTCTTTACTCCGTTATTATTCACTGGGCTTTAGCTCACTATTTATATTATGTATGTAGGTGAGCAAGCACAAGATCAGGCCCAGAGTTGATGGCCTACACATCAGTTTTGTCAGCCAACCATTGTGCCTCCCGAAGAGGTTCCGATTGAAGTCTAGTTTCATGGCTGTTTTTGTAATCATGTTAGGCTATGTTTATACTGTGTTGTGTTTGGACAAGACGTCTAGTAATGTGTATCTGGAAATGATGTGTAAAGTTTGTATTACTGTTATAAAAAGTTTTAAATTATTCTGTCCCATGTATGTCATCACAGCTAATTGGATCTCGTATATTTTGTATATTTGCTTTCGCAACCCCTTATTATATGCTAATCTGACAAGAGGCCTTTGGTAATCAAAGGATTACTGGCCGGTTACGATGCTAAATCTATAAGGGCGGGTTTGGGTCGTGACAATTCCTTTGCTCTAGGGAATTGTTTACAACCCTCTTAATTTGTCAAAAACTTTATCTGTGTATTTCCACTTTGTTACTAGCCACCCATCTTTCGTCCAGGTCCTAGGTAAGTCCTTTGGTTAAGCAGTATTGGATTCATAGGGGTTTTCCGTAATGGGTATGTGTGAACACTTAGGCCAAGTTTGGCATCCTCCAAAAAATTTAAAAAGTCAAAAAGTCACTATCCTATTTAAGTCACATCATCTTATTTAAGTCACATCACCTCTCTAACACATCACTTTAAACCCAATCTAAATCAACCCATATTTCATAAAAAGTCAAAAAGTACTCTTATTTAGTCTTCCCAAACTTGGCCTTAGTATATGAAAACATGATTAGTTTAGATAATGTATTAAACTCACTGTAAGCCATTTCCAGAAAAGAGAAAAATGAGTCGATTATTTAGAAATAACTCTTCTGTCAGCTTTAGGTCAATAACACTACCCTCTATACCTAATCAAGGATTAGTAATTAATGAAGAAGATGTAGAAATACAAAATGATAAAATTGAAGTAAGTTGGAATATACCGCAATTACCCATTAAAGAAATATATAAAATTACTTTTATGCAGTCTACATTTCATTTCAATCTTCATGTTAAAACCCTAGAACAAGTTTATGCTTTTGAAAAATCTAAGGAAGCATGTCAATTACTTGATCCTAATACTATAAAACGACATTTAAAAACTATATTTCAATATAAATTATCTATATAAAAAAATTAAATGAATCTGACAAACATAATTACATTATATTATCATGATCATCAATAACAACAACAATCAAAAAAAAAAAAAAAAATGTGAGACTAACTAATCATAGAATGATTGGCGGCCAAGCATATGACAAAAACTAGTAATAGTTAGGTCAAGTTTGGCATATTGTAAAAATGTTAAAAAGTCAAAAAATTATGTAAAAAGTTAAAAAGTTAACACTATTCACAAAAAGTCAACAATTACAGCTGCACAACTCTCCATCCTAATTTTTTCCTACAAATCAATTTTTACAATTTTTTATTACACATTTTTTCATAAAAAGTCAAAAAGTTAACCCAAACATCCATATTTTCTTTCTCAATTTTTTAGTTCAAAAAAATATACACTTATTTAGAACACTCCAAACAACCCCTTATTATGTGACCTCTCAATGTCTGACTAAAAATGTTTTATATGATCAAAATTGTCATCCACACCAGGAGTGAATGGTGTATATTAGTGACATGAGATGTTAAGCAGACATGTGAATCGCTTTGACACACACCCCCAAAAAAAAAAAAACGCCATAGTAGAATGTCCCCTGATTGACACGTGTCCGTTCAGGTCATCACACTAATTGACCAAAGTCCACCAAAACGCGCGTCACAGCCAAAACAACACTTCCACTATCACTCTCCCTGTGGAAAAAAAATCGTCTCTTTTTATTTTCTCTCTGTGTGATTTTGTCGAACACTTGAATGGCAAGCAATAGGGATGAGCCTCTGACATTCATGAACCCATCATCAACATCGTCCCCAATCGCAGTCTCCGACGGAGACAGTTTCCTTCTCGACCCTAATTCCCAAATTGGGAGTGCCTCTGGAAGCTTCAATAATGAGGGTTTTCTCGGCCTCGACGGCGGCGGCGACGCCGAGTTTGGGTTCTTTCGGACTGAATTCCGGCAGAGCCCACTGGTTGGGACCGTAGACTACTACGATCGCCATTTGTTTCTGTGCTATAAGAACCCTCAAGTGTGGCCTCCTCGCATCGAGGCCGCTGAGTCCGATCGACTGCCCAGGCTTCTCTCCGCTGCTCTCATGGCTAAGAAGGGTGATATGAAGAAACAGGTTTGTGGGTTGTCTTTCTTGGACTAAATTCTTTTGTGGGTTTGGTTTAATATATAGTGATTTGAACTGTATTTGTGTTGTTTTAGTGAATTGTTTATGTTTTTGGATGATTTTGGGATGTGGATTGTGGAGATTTTGAAGGAAACAGTTTTGTGGGTTCTCTTTGTTGGATTAATTATTTCTGTGGGTTTGGTTTAATATATAGTGATTCGAACTGGGTTTGTGTCGTTTTAGTGAATTGTTTATGTTTTTGGATGATTTTGGGATGTGGATTGTGGAGATTTTGAAGGATATTGAGTAGGTTTTGTGATTGAGTTTGGGCCGTTTAGGGTTCGTTCACAGAAGTTTATGTTTTTCAATGTTCATAGGTGCTCTCTCTCTCTCTCTCTCTCTCTCTCTATATATATATATATATAGTGTTTGTTTCGTTTCCTGGCGCTAGGGTTTTAAGGTTGTGTTCTCAGGTGCACGAAGATTGGGACCTAGATGATATTTCAATTGTGGAAACTGACAAAAATAACTGTGCCCTAGGCATTGTAACAATGATTTGGGGACTGAGCAACTAAAATTTGGGATGTTTGTATGGTCTTGCTAAAGTTGGATTTAGTTCCTAGCCTGCTTAATTTCGTCGTCGTATCCGTATTATAGTTGAAACCAAAATCTCCTTTTTCCTGTTCTTTTGATCCACAAAGGTTTATAACATTGTAAAGGAACTACAATGGGGCTTTGTCAGGACATTTATATCCTTAGTGTGATATAAATGTTCAATATATAGGGATCTATGAGTGATGAAGGTATTTGTGTTCTGTGATTTTTGGAAACTATGTGAAGTAACAGGTTATTAGCACTTGGTTGTATCGTCCACGTTCCATGATATTTTAAGCTTATCAAGATTTATTGGTCGTGAATAACTATAGTCAAACAAACTTCTCTCAACGGTTTGCATAAATTAATTATTGTTGAACTGGTGAAGCACAAAGATTTTGTGGTCTTTAGAATTTTTAGCACTTATCCTACTTTTAATAGTTTGCTTTCAGTTTATTTGGTCAACAATGCTGCTTTGATCTTGAAATCGAGTGTATTTGTATGTGTTTGCTTTACTTCTTACTATCATATTTGTGTAATAAAGCATACAGTTTTCTTACATTGTTTTCCCCATTTTTCTCAAGACCCGGTTGACAATATGTGAGGGGCGTGATGGAACTGAGACGTCGAATGGTGATGTTTTAATCTTTCCCGACATGATCAGATACAGGTCAAATTGCAGTCTTTCTTCATTACTTTTTGGATGCTCTTCACAATCTTGTTTTTCCTTCCATTGTTTGACTGTGATTTTTGCATAAAATGCAGGAGATTGACACACTTTGATATTGACACATTTGTTGAGGAAGTGCTTGTGAAGGATGGTGAATGGCCACCTGGAACTCCTGAAGCACTAAGGGGCTTCTATATCTTTGTGTGTGCTCATGGGACCAGGGATCGACGTTGTGGTGTTTGTGGACCTGCTGTGATTACTAGATTCAAAGAAGAGATTGAATCATATGGCCTTCAAAGTAAAGTTTCTGTCAGCCCGTGCTCACACATCGGGGGGCATAAGTATGCAGGAAATGTGATTATTTTTGGAGCAAAAATCGGTGGAGAAGTTACTGGTCATTGGTAAGGATGTAACTCTTTTTTTTAATTGTATATATTCTGGACGAATGCTTTCATCATCTTCTTTGATATGATGAGTAAAGTATAAGTGGATCTTTTCTTTCTTGGTAGATCACATTTTAAATATAAACAATTCTTGAGCCATTTTGATTTAATATTCTTTAGGTATGGGTATGTTACCCCAGATGATGTACCTCTCTTGCTTGAACAGCATATTGGGAAAGGAGAAATTGTAGATTGGCTTTGGAGGTAATTTTCCTTTTATCTTTATTTTTTTTGGAAACTTTAGAAAGTGGTCAGCATTAGAGTGGTTTGATTCATGAAGTTTTTGAATAATAGGATCTTGGCAGAAGTTCTGTTGGCACCTCCAACTAGAATGATGGGAAATACAGCTCTATTATAATTTGAGCAAAAGAGAAATTGAAAATTTGGGATGTTCAAGTCATGTATGAGTATTAGCACTCAAAACAACTTTCTTACCCCATTTTCTGTTGTGAGGTGTGGGAGATTTCAGAGTATTGCCCAAAAGTTAAATGTCCGGTCAGAAATTTTTAAGCTTATGAAGAAGAGTTGTCAAAATGTTTTGAATGATCTTCAATTTATAGATATACTTTTCCCTAACCCATGTTGGGATTCCAAGAATAATACATAAGAAGTGGGAATCTCTTTATGAGGAATCTCATTATCCTTTGTGGGAACATGTTAAGATCTTAAACTTTTTGGCCCAAGTGTTAGTTGTATGAGCCTAACATCATTAAATTTGTAACCGGTAATTGGTTTTTTAATTTTAAAATTATTAAAGTACTCATTTTCTATGAAATTGTATTGTCCTTGAATAACTTGTTGCCTTCATTGGTTATCATAAATTCAAGTATTACAACAGTGATTTGAAATTTTTTGAGGATTAGAGGTCAGTATAGTAGTTCTTTCTTTATTTTGGATAATCAAAGCATAAATTTTATGTCGTAATCTTTATTGTTAAAATATATTTCATATTCTTGAATGATTTACTTGTTTTCTACTTATAATCAGCTTTATAATTATGATTGTCAAATTTCTTTTGTATTCTAAAGTTCTGATTGTCATGGGAACATAAATAAGAATACTCACGATATGAGGGTACTTCATTTTTAAACAAGCACACCCGTTATTCCCAGTATCAAAAGTACATGTCAAACTTGCGACACTGACAGGCCCTCGAACAAATTCACCCCAGTGTGTCTCCCATATGATGAGATTTTGCCCAGGCTATTTGTACAACTCGCATGGCTGATATTAGTAGCGGCTCAGAAAGTATCAACATAGAGGTCTCTAGGTGGCAGCCTGAGATGCACATTTATAGTAATTTTGTTGAACATTTACATGCCCTTTCTAGCACTCACAAACACAGATAAACGCATGGTTCATTCTTTTCTTTTCTTTTTTATTTAATGAGTCTCACTCTGTATTCATTCAACTTATGAATCCTAACATCAGGGGACAGATGGGTTTATCAGAGGAAGACCAGAAAACATCCCAGGATTTAAGGCTTCAACTAAACAACGAGGCCAATGTTGGAAGCAGCTCAAAAGAGCCAACACAAACAAATGAGATCAGCAGTGTTGTGTGTGGATCTCAAGTTGCAGGTATGGGTTGTTTCCGGGCAAATGGAAACTCCCCCTGTTGTCAGAATCCTTCTGTACCCGAAAAGATAGATAATGCTAATCTTAACGAGAGGGAGGCAAAGTTGACAGCTGAAAAGAAGAGCACCAAAAGACAAATTTCCCGGAAGAATAGTGGTAAAGCAGCTAGCACTCGCAGGATGTGCACTATGCCAACATGGTTAGAGAGCTGGGAGCGTGAGGATACATATGCAGCTCTTGCTGTTATTGGTGCTGCCATGTCAGTTGCTGTTGCATATAATTGTTACAAACAGTTGAGGTAAATACTTGAAGTTAAATGCATCTCCAGAAAGATCTTGCAGATTTTAAGGGGAGAAGGATGTGAACCGTCACATATATATATATGTTCAAATTTGGGTCAGGATAGTGGGTTTATGTTTGTTTCCAATGCATCCATGATCTCTAAAATGTGGATTTCGTCTATGTATATGAATTTTTCTGGTCTCCAAAATTTGAAGTTCATTCTCCACATTAGATATGCATTTGTTTGTTGCCGGATACATTGGTTTGTATTACCAACCTGAATCAAAGTATGGATCATTTTGGCTTTGTCAAAAAATTCTTTGCTGTCTAGTGCTGTAAATGGTACATCATTCAAGAGCATTGCCTCGTCACAAAATGAGTTGCCACAATGGGTTTAGTCTTTCGTCACTTTTTTATCATATTTCTGATCATGAAATAAACGATAACAGTGCACTGTTTATTTAGACGGATTTTTTTTTTTTTTTTTGGCGTTTAGTATACACAAAAATAGAAGTCAAAAGAAAACTTTTTCTGTCATCAATGAAAAACAAGCTGTTGAGAAGACTTCTCTTCTTGGAAGAGTCTTCCTCACCAGAACTGTTCATACAACCAGAGTCACAGATGTCAAAGAAGCAGAGTCCATTGTTTGAACGCATAAACTGGATTGCCACATGCATCAAAAGAGTAATTTCTGTAGTGAAAACCAGAGAGGTTGTTTCTTCTTTCTTAAAAGGAAATCACCATAGAACCATCTTGCATTTGGATGAAAATAGGATTAGATCACTTTCATTTCAGCAAGTGAAACTAATTTGTAAACATCATATCATTAAGTGATTAATACATATTTGGTCAACAACAATACAATTATCTAACCACCCTAGGTAGCAATGTCAGATCAGAGCTACCAAATCTGCATCGAGCTGACACAAGGCATTGCTATTACATCCCTAAACTAAAACCCTCCTCATCCAACAGCAGCAATTATTGTGTACTTTGGTGAGCAATGTGCTACGCCATATCAGGTGCAGCTGCAGATACAGCCATCAGATTCAGAAATAGTAATTTTCCGTGAGCTTTCAATCACCATTGATACTCAGGTCATGTAGTGAGTTGGAAATCCCATTCTGATCCCCAAGCCTATGGAACTCGGATTCTATAGTTTCAGCAATTTTGGCATCTTCTGGGTTTGGTTCAGGAAAATCCACATGGAATGAGCCTTGCTTGATTGGTGCCTCCCTAACCACAGCCTGTTGCTTGACATAAATATAGAGCTGTTCATGGAAGGGATGATCCAATGAGAAACAATTATCTGTGGTTCCATTTCTAGAATGCCGAGATGATCCAGATCCTTCTCTTTTACAAAAATGTGGAAGAGATTCATAATCCATTATCTGCATCCAAGTAGCGAAACAACATCAAAGGTACGACATATATATAAGAAGAAAACATAGGTCCAGCCCAATCCAGTCCCCTTATATTAGTGGTCTTCTGACCGTTTGGTTCCCCAGAAACTTGTGGAAAAGAAAAGAAGAGGTAAAATCTGATTTTATTATTATGTTTTTTTTTCAACATAGTTCTTGCCCATTTTATTGTCAATAAGCAACATTTTGATAGCTTTTGAAAAACGAGAACCTGCTTTTGCACTTGCCAAGCTTAACATGTAAGTTTAGAATTGAATGGCTCATTACGGTATGACAGAGGCAGCTACCAATGACAATCAACCACATATAAAAGACAAATGCATATGCAAAAAGATTAGATATGGAAAACCCTTGGGTCAGCTAGAAACCTGTTCTTTGCATTGGACTCTATTAAGGGACATCTAATTCTGATGCCTTAAATATACTCTACTGCCACACACACTATTCACCCGTAATAGTTTCTGCTACTATTTTAAGATCATCTCATTCACCACTATTGCTTTTACCATAAATTAGGGAGGAACCATTAGCTTTATAAAACAACATTACGTAAGATCTGGGGTTTCTACAAGTATCATGCTGTATAGAAATGGACATGTACATCGTGAAGAAAGAAGACAGTTTCAACACAAATAAAATGAATAATGCACCAGTGGAAAGCAAAAAACCAGGATGATTAAGGTTTCCATACCTTCAACAACTCATCTCTCCCACAACCTGGCAGGACCTGAACTTTCTTCCTTGTTCTTTCTTGCAAAAGAGGCCTCACAACCTGCCAAAGTCAAAGTTTATTAACAAAGATGAATAGTTGACATCTTTTGTTAAAGATGAAGATAAAAGCAAACCTTCCAGCATGCTGAAAATATGTATGGTGCATTAACAATGTAATATGTATCTGTCTTCTCCGGATAGTTCAGGTCATCAATGGTAGATATAACAGTCAATAGCTGAAAGCAAACATAAAAGTGTGAATATGTGTTCCCAAGGAACAAACTGCATGAAAAAAAATAAATTTGTGACAACTTAATGGGTTTATATCATTTGGTATCAAAGCTAGCCACCACGTCAAGTATGGGATTAAACACAACTACGCAAGTATGATTAGATAGGTGTGGCTTTGCAGTTTAAGCCACAAAAGGGGTGACCTATAGGCCACATCAGTTAACAAAGGCTGGCCATGTGCATATAAGCCTCTTGGGCACCCTCTCCTAGCAAGCCGGTTTTCAATGGTGAGTTCTACCTAAGAGACAGTTGACATTTGGATTTATTGATCCAGAGGCAAAAGTCGGGGAGAAAGAGGTTGTGTTTGTGAAATATTGCTTTTAACCCCACAGTAAGTAGTACATGAAACCACAAGATCAATTGAAAAATCAAATACAAGTTAATTTCAGGTCTCCAGATAACTCTGGAAAAAAAATACCACGTACTTTGCCAATAAAATTGAATATTTAATGAGCACTAGGAAAGTTGATCATGGAAACTTTCCCAGACAAATGAGAAATACCTTAATTTGGTTTAGTGCTGAAAGCTTTAAACCAGTCATATCCAGAACCTTCACACATGTACCAATATGCCGTCCAAACTTCATTGATGCAAATGGCTACAACCAAACAATTAGTTAGGCTACAAGAGAAGCTATAATCAAGATATATGGTTAAGCAAGCGCAAGTCTGCAGGAATCATACTCACCAATATTACACGGTCCCTATATTCATTCACTTGGATGTGTGACTGAACATAATAGTGAATCTAAAATACAAAACAAATAAACAATTAACCACCGTAGAATAGAAAATGCATTTCATTATGAGCAAAATTGCATAAATGAACCAAGCTGCAATGAATTTTTCATGCATGATTGACTTCATGCATTAGCAAATCATCATGCCCCATTCATAGAAGTATGGAACAAATCAATCCTTGATGATGCTGAAGTTAATATCAAAATCAAGACAGCTGGGAAAGAAAAAAAATCACATCCGTACAGATGCTTTGTCATAGGTGCTGAGCCCCACACCAACAGCAACGACAGGGAGACCCTGGAAAATTTTACCAAGTAAAAAAAGAAAGAATGAGCAGCAGAACATCATGATCACCATGCAATAGTTCTTGTTTATTAAGATCACAATAAGAGCAACTTCACTTTCACTGGTAAGGCCAAACAAAATTTGAGTTCCTGGACCGATTTAATTGGCAGTTAAAGGAAATGATTTTTTATTAAGCGAATACCTCTTTTGAGTAACCTGACACTCCTACTAGCTGTGAATCACGCACTGCTCTGTACAATTCAGTAGGGATAATTGGTTTCTGCATAGAGGACCAATTAAAATTAGTGATGAAGTACATCATTAATGACCCAGTGAGATCCGTCTTATGAACATGATTTAAATTAAAATGTGAACTACCATGATCTTCTAAAATCAATACCATTTTCAATGTTCTAAATCTTGATGAGTTGAGAATAGTGTTACAGTTTTTAACTTCAATGTAAGTCGATACAACTTCCATGAATAATTTAAGTTCAAGAAACAGTGTGGCCAGAGTTCAAAAGGAAATGAACTTTGATAGTCTTGGCTAATAATGGAACCTACGTTCTGGGTGCCAAGCACCCTCACAATGAAAACCTGAGGCACAAACATGAATTTTATGGACACATTAAGTTGTGCCCTTATGTAGGCCACTAGATTTGTTGCAAGGTTTTCAAGCTAATAATTTAGATGCAACAGATAATGTTATCTGAAGTACTTTCACTAAAATCTTTTTTCAAGCCCCAAGATGCAAAAGCAAAGCAATGAAGATTGTAGGAGAGGTCAGCATATACAATTCTGATATTCATGAAGAGATCGATCTCAAGTATGGGCTCACCACATTAAATTCCGTAATTTAAAGCAGAACATCTTGCATTAGCATTGTGTCACAACTGAATCATAAATCAACACACAAACACTGCCTAGTCTGCTTAAAGATTAATATAATAATCTGCTACAGCAAAGGATGCTTAGCTGGTTTTCAAATAACAATAAAAACTCACCGCCAATATATTGTCAATCTCATTTTGTATCCTCCAGTTTAAACAGTCAAGCAGCTGAGAAAGTTTAGTATAATCAGTGAGAAATGGAGATAACTTCATAAATAATGTTCTAAAACAACAATTAATCTCAAAATTTCAACTGAAATTAAATGCATCTAACCATTTTATGGGCCTTGGAAACATTCCCTTCCCTAGCTTTGAGAAATCGCACCAGAGTTTCTTTTGGAAATCCTTGATGCATATTCTGCAAATCAACACAAAACTCATAGTTGTTTTCTGTTTATGCAATGATGTAACAAACATAGACTTTACAACTGATCCAAGGAAATTGACACCAACAAGATTTTTCTTCCTATTTTCTTATGCCATTAACCAGTTGTAGTCTGCACGCATGCAGCAGAAACATGAAAAGCATAGTAAGTGCACTCTTTGCTTCATTCCAAACTAAAAAGTAAACCAATTTTTTTGTATAACATGTTATACAAAACCTTGAATTATGCACAATTTAGTAGTTCTTACGAATTCTGAAATTACGACAACATGTGCGCTCTGCCCTCTCATAGCCCAGGATGCCTTAAGGACCTAGTTTTTTGATTTCTTTCTCTGCCCGAACATGTTAATTTGATTTTGAATCCTGATGCTATCAATTCCCGAATACTCACCATTTTACTTTGTTTAAAAGTCTCAAATCTTAATACCAATAACCTTTTCTTTCTTAAATAGGAAAAGGATTGACCAGCTTTCAAAGAAACTATAAGCTAAAAAACAAAAGGAATATAGATAAGCTCTAGAGGTCTAACTGACATAAAAATTTAGTTTCCAGTATGGAATGAGTCAATCATCCACTTTGGTATCTTATTGAACAAAAATTGGTGATATTATTCCTCCGTTGATCAAGAATTTTGGTTTTTGGGAAGTATCATGATCATCCAATACGAAGGCTTTCCATTTTTTCAAATGAACGATTTGAAGACCTATTGATTCTAACAACTGATTGCAGAGTTGATCATTCGGAAATTTCAATGAGCTAATAGAGATTCACTTTCCATCTTCAAGGGTAGCATTATGAACATTGATCCATGCAAAATTTAAAAGGGTTAACAGGGTCTTTCAGACTAGGAATGTGGCATTAAAAAAATCCTGGTTAATCCAAATTTAAGAATCAAAGAAACTTAACATAATACTAAATTATTAAGCCTAATCCCACAACTTCAATGAAAATAAATAAATAAAAAAGGATTTATTAACCAGCACAATCAGTATAACCAAACCCACATACAAAAAAATTAGAGAACAAAAGAGATCAGACCCAAGATCAAGTGTAACCCAGATCACCAACTCATCAGATATTCAGATGTTCATACTTTAAATAACAGATCTGGTAGTTCACAACTGATAACACACTTGAAATGCATAAGTACCTTGAAGGAAATCTTAAGTGGCTCATCAACTGCAACAACAAAGACAACAGGGTAAATGTAAGGACGGTTTTGGAGATCAATAAGAAAAAAATTTGAATCAAATCAAGGATTGTGAAGTAAGGGTTATGAGAAGCTGACTTTGCTCCATCAAAGTCTGAAGCTGCTCGACCATATCTTCGGTTATGATCACCATTTTTTGCTCACAGCAAATTACCAGTGAGTTCCGACCCAGAATGTGAATTTCTGATCCTCCCCTTCTTGCAGAGAGTGAACAATATTTGAGGAGAGAGAGAGAGAGAGAGAGAGAGAGAGAGAAAGAGCAAAATAGACTCTTGAAAACGAAAACTCTACTGCCTTTTCAAGAGAGAGAGACAGCAAAATAGACTCTTGAGAACGAAAACTCTTCGTTCCCTCCTCGCACTTCCTCCTTACATTTCCTACTTGTACGGCTATTGGATTCACTTTTAAAATCAATTTTGATAATATGAATGTTTATATTTTAAGGTTTATTCAATATATTATATTTGTAAAAAATAAAATTGATCGGATATTAAAAAATATGTGTTCAGAAAACTGTTTATTAAATTTTAAAAAAAAATAATTTTTAGTTCGATTTTTCCGAACACATATTTTCTGATACTTGATCAACTTGATTTTTTTATAAGTATGATATACTAAACAAATCTTAAAATATGAATGTTCAAATTATCAAAATTAAACCTAAAAATAAGTTCAATAACCCTGCAAGTAGAAAATGATACATGGAGGGGACCCTTGCTCAAACTCTTCTGCCTTTTCAAGTGTGTTGCTAACGGTGGAAAAAAAGAACTGTACGTATTTGAAATCGAAAGGTAAAGGCGAGTCTTGCGTGAAATGTTATGATATTTAGGGGTTGATTTGGGTGTTTTAAATAAATGTTCTTTTTATCTTCTTAGACTAAAAAGTTAAGAAAAAAAATATTAATGTTTGAATTAATTTTTTAACTTTTTATGAAAAAATGTGTATTAAAAAATTATATAAAGAAGTGTGTAGAAAAAGATTTGTTTTTGAGTTGTACGGCTGTCCTTCGTACGCAGGGTGAATAAATGGTAAGAAATAATTGTCTACTTTTCAGGCATTTCACTGGACGGTGCTTTTCGGCTGGTGGGGGTCATCACGGGTCCCGTTTTGATAATCTGAATCATACAATATGTAGCACTCGTCGAGTACTACATGTCTGTAAAAAATCACGTTGATCGAATATCGATAGCTATCTGATCAGATTTTTTTTTTTTCAACCGTTAACTATAACACCATCATTTTTTTATACAAAACTGATTTGATCATATAGTTATCGATATCCGATCAACGTGATATTTTACAGACATATAGTACTCGACAAGTTATACACATTGACAGTTCAGATTATCAAAACGGGACCTATGATGGACTCCCACGGGCAGAACAGCAGTGTGTTAAAATTGCATCTCAACTGTGCAATTTCCTTTTGAATCGCAGCACAGATCTGACTTGGTGAGTTGATGAGTTGTATTATTGTGATTGATGAGTTGTATTTTTGTATATAAAATTAATTTTTTTTTTTTTTTTTGTGAATAGTAATAACTTTTTAACTTTTTGAGTAATTTTTTGACTTTTTGTCTTTTTTGATACATGCCAAACTTGGCCTTATGATAAATAGGTTCCAACTAGTGTTAAGTCAAGTTTGGCAGGTTGAAAAAAAATTAAAAAGTCAAAAAGGTACTCAAAAAATTAAAAAGTTATCATCATTCACCAAAAGTCAAAAATTACGGCTGCATAACTCCCAATTCTAATTTTTCCCTACACACTAATTTATACAATTTTTTAATACACATTTTTTCATAAAAAGTCAAAAAATTAACCCAAACAACCATTTTTTCCTTCAACTTTTTAGTCTAAAAAATCAAAAAGTGCACTTATTTAGGACATCCCAAACAACCCCTTAATATGGTATTGAATATTAAAATGATAAATAGGTTCCAACTAGTGTTAATATGGTATTGAATATTAAAATTAAAAGGTAAATGCAAGTCTTGAGTGATATTTTATATGATATTTATGATAAATAGGCTCCAAATAGTGTTAATATGGTTTTGGGTTTCACTATATTTTACATGTATTAATGAAAATAATAGCAATTTAAGATGGTAGTTTATTTATGAAAAGAAATGTATTTGGTAGTTTTTTTTAACGATAGTTTTCTATAAAGAGTTAAATAGTAAATTCTAAGTAGGTAGCTTTGTACTTATTAAAAAAAAAAAAAAATCAAAATGTGTTTGGTTTTAATTTTTTGAAAATTAAATTATTTTATTTTTCGTATTTTTTTATTTTTGGTGAATATTTTTAAAATTTTAAGTTATTTTTTTTTCTTTAGATGCACCTTACTTAGATGTATAATAAAATATTTGTAAAAGAATATTTTAAAAGATTAATAAATACACAAAAATATAAAAATATATATATATACTATATTTTTGGCATTTAGTGAATTTTTTATTAAAAAAAAAAAATTACACATATTATACTTTTTAAGAATATTTATGTTAGGTGTATTTAAAAATTTTAAAAAATACTTAAAATATTAAAAAAATTCAGTAAAAACAAAAAAAAATATGAAAAATAAAAAGTGAATTTTCTTAAAAGTGACTTTCGGAAATCAAAACCAAACAAATAGATTACTATTCATACTCAAAAGTGAGATCCACTTTTTAGATTCAATGATATGTGAAGAAAATCTAACTATTAACCAATCATCTTCTTAAGGGGAAAATTGGTTTAACATCTCTTTCTAACTTTTGATAATGAGAGAGGTTCACAATAAATTTTTTTGTAGTCTAAGGTCCCTCACCCACACCCATTGTAACAACCCTCACCGCTGATTTCTGGTTAACCCTTGATTACTGCTAAATTGAGACAGATTATGATTGGTAATTTAACCGATTGAAATACTGGACTGACTGACTGAAATCTGAAACTGATCGATTGAGTATATTGTTAAATTGTATGCCTATTTGTTTGACTGTTTAATTATCTGTTTAGGTTTTATGTTTAAATTGTGAATTGAAGACCTTATCGGCGGCCGAACCTGAAATTGGTTAGTGTTTTATAATCATTAGAATTAATGTGATTTTATGGTATATTCAGTTAAAATGTGATTTGATATGATTAAATTAGATTGAATTGGGCTAAATTACAATAGTTGGCTTAATTACCAACATGCCACCTAGTGGACCACTTAAACAACACATCTTTGAGCTTTATTATACATTTAACAAAACATTTCATCAGCCTCTTTCCTTGTTATTGCCGACTAGAGAGAGAGATAGGGAGTTGGAGTGAATTCATTTTGTATTGCTTGGAAATTGAGAAGATTGGAAGAGTTTGTGATCAATTGAGCTTCTAGACTTGGATTTGAGAACTTAGGTAAGGAATTCAACCTCTTAATTGTGTCTTTAAGTTGGTTCTTGCATGGTTCGTGCCATATTGAAGAGCTACGTCATGAATTGGTCCTAAAATGTTGAATGTAGCATATATCATGCATGCATGCCTACATTGTTGCATTTTGAGATTGATTACATGGAATTTGGTACATGCATGTTCATATTATTGTTAGAGTCCATGTTTTCATCTTGGTTTTGAAAGAATTGGCTCACTTGAGCAAGTATTTGAAGCTTTGAATTGGTTTAAATTCATGCATGTACCTGTTTATCATGTTCTTGTAAGTTTGGTTTGAAATTGGATTTAATTGAACTACCTTTGGGTTTTGATTTCTCAAATTGATCTTTGAAACATGTAATATTATGGGTTTTGAAGTGTTTTCCAGAAAATTAGCCAAAGAGGATCGAAATTTATGCATTAAAACTTGATTCTGAACTTGGAGTTCAAATCTGGAAATTCCAGATTTTTTACGTCCGCTCGAGCGGGGGAAGTTGCGCTCGAGCGGGGAATTCGAGCTCCCAGCATCTTGCACTGTTTTACATTCCGCTCGAGCGGAGTAATGTACGCTCGAGCGAAGGCTCGTGTCACACGCTCGAGCGGGGATCGAGCGCCCGTCGAGCGTGGATTTTGAGCATCCAGTACTTTTGCCATGTTTTGCAGTCCGCTCGAGCGTGGGAAGTGACGCTCGAGCGAGACCCCTGTTTTCTGAAAATTCTGAAAATGCTTTTAAAGTGCATCCTTGCATCCTCATCCCATCCTAGGCACCCTTAGGCCTAGTTGAAAGCATCTTAATGAGGATATAGATGTAGAACCACACCGAGGCAAATTAGGGATTAAGTTATTATTTTCCCAACTGTATAACTTAGTGTGTGTGTTCATGTGTAACTGTGTAGGATTGGCATCTGGGAACGCGCTCTAGCCTAATTGTAGCCCAGAACTCTGTGAGTAACAATTGTGTAAAAATATGTTCAAATGTGACTGTTTAAACTGTACTATTTCTGAACTGATACTGTTTACTGATTGAATGTTTGTCCTCTATTCTGAACTGTATTGTGGCATCCATAGCAACTACTGTTTACTGTTACTACTACTGTTATAGAGATCTCTGTCAGTTCCTATCTTGGAACTTCTGTTTACTGTTATGATGGCCATCACTGACTGTTCGGTCTTTTAAGACCTACTGTTTACTGTACTGCTATGCTAATGGATGTACCACATATGACTGTTGTGACTGAATAACTGATATACTGAATCAATGAACTGTTTTCAATACTGTAAGGACATTAATTCCTAACCTCTTTACGCATTATGTTATTCACTGGGTTTTAGCTCACTGTTTATATATATATGTAGGTGTTCAGGCACCAAATCGGAACTAGGAGCGTGGGTTAGACTCCCCTTTTTGTCAAAGCCAACCACTGTGCCTCACTGTGAGGTTCCGAGCCTACCAAGCTAAGGCTATGGGGTGTTTTAGTTTTCTCCTTTCTGTTCTGTTTTGTATAGACTGTATAGATTGTTACTGTACTGTTTAAACAGAGATTAAGTCCTTGTCCTGAATGATTGTAAATGTTGTACATACTGTTTTATGAAAGTCTTTTTGCATACA
Source organism: Camellia granthamiana (assembly GCA_036172215.1). NCBI lineage: Eukaryota > Viridiplantae > Streptophyta > Magnoliopsida > Ericales > Theaceae > Camellia > Camellia granthamiana. The sequence goes on along the minus strand of CM069911.1, from coordinate 6,865,583 downwards.
GATTGTCACAACTCATTGGACATTGTTTATTTACTGTTTTGGCTTCCGCCAGCCCCTGTACTCTGTTTTACTGTTCTACTGTTAAGCAGGCCTTCGGTAATCACGGATTACTGGCCGGTTACAGTGCTGAACCCATAAGGGCGGGTTTGGGTCGTGACACCCATATATAACACCCATTCTCTCATTCTCTCTCATCTCTCTTCTTGCACCAAACAATTCCTCTCTCTCTCTCTTTTTTTCATCCGCAGCATTGTTCAAAGCTTCATTGGCATTGACTACAACGGAGGAATTCGCACTAACAAGATTTGTAAAGCTTTGCCAATGGAGATCGTCGATTTATATGAAGATTCCTGATAGTGCTTTATACAACAAGATTTATATGAAGCAGAGCACTACTCCTCATTGTTGTTCCTCCGATCACTAGTCCTCCGATAAAGATTCCTCCGTCGACAAATATCACTATCCTCGGAGGACAAATATCAAGAAGCAGAGCACTAATAAGATTTATAAAGCATTATAGCAGATATAAAAGCAGAAACAAAATGCATCAGTTACATATCCACAAGCACAACTAGAAAATATTCATCATTGCTTCTCTTACTTTTTTCTTGTTTCTTCTTCATTGTCTTTGTTGTTGATCTCAATAAACTAAATCTTAAAATCTTCGTACAGCATTTAATGAAGAAATCCACATAAAAAGATGTATTCGGGAGTTGGGGACATGGATTTAGCAAAGAAGGTGTTTGATGAAATACCAATGAGAGAATTTTTGTTATTCAACGAAGAAGGTGTTTGATTTTTTGTTATATTCAAATTTTCTTTAATTTAAAATAGTGAACACACACAGTTTCTCTGGTTTGATTAAAATTTCTCTAGTTTGGTTAAAACAATTTCTCTGGTTTAGTTAAAACAATTTTCTTTGGTTTAAAATTGTGAACAAATACAGAGGAATTTGTGAACAAAGTCAGAGGAATTTTCTATGAATAGAGTCAGAGAAATTTCAACTCTATGTGAACAAAGCCAAAAAAAATTGTGAACAAAGTTGGGACCATGAATTCTTTTAGTAACTTGCTACTGTAGATCTTGGGTAGGGTTTCATCTGAAGGGTTCAACTCATTTCTTTCGATGTTTAGAGACGTGTGAGATCAAGGCAGCCAAGTTTATCCAGATCTAGCCAGGTAGGAAAATCATACAACACAAAATGCTCACTAAAGATTGGAATGTTGGTTGGTCCTTGTATTTTTTGAATGTTTAATTCTAATGTCATTGTAAAGGGTTTTGTAGAAATATTAGTTTATACATAAATTGTTGCATAAACTGGATATGGAGTAATGGTCAACAATAACAGTATTGTAATAAACAAAAGTTGAAATAAGAAAAGGAAAAGGAAAAAAATTTCTCTAGTTTCAACTCAGAGAAATTTCAATTTTCTCTTATTTGAACCTAAAGAATTTTGGTATTGGTGATGTGTAAAATTTTCTCTGTGATGTGTCCAGAGAAATTTGGTGTTGGAGATATGTAAAATTTTCTCTGTGATGTGTCCAAAAAAATTCTCTGAATCGAATTTTCTCTGGGTCGAATTTTATTTGGATTGATGGTGAGGGACCTTAGACATTATGAAAATATTGAGTGTCCTTTATGCTATAAAATCTTAATACCAGGGATCTTAAAAAAAAAAATCTCCCTTCTTAAGTCTATAAAGTGATTCTAAAAAGTGAACTTATATATTATTTTTTTAAAAAAAATCACTCTCATAAAAAAATATTGAGAATTTAATGGAATTTAGAAGTGATGAGGTTTTGTACTTATTAAAAAGGGAAAATCGGTTTAAGGTCCCTATCCAACTTTTAGTAATGGATTAGGTCCACAATGTGTTCTTTTGTAGCCTAAGGTCCCTCAATGTTATTTTAGAGTGTAAAATACCTGTCTTACCCCTGTTTATAATATACGTTGTTTTGAATTTGGCAACTAAAGATCATATTGATATTTTGTGGGAGATTACGTGAGGATGAACTTGACGATTCAGATTTTTGTGGAGATTTTCTAGGGTTTTTGTAGGTGTTGAAATGCTGTTCGTTGTTTGTAGGTGTTGAAATCCTGTACGAGTTGAAATCATGTTCGTTGTTTGTAGGTGTTGATCGACCGTGTAGGAGTTGAAATCTAGTTCATTGTGTTTGATTTGATTTCATGTGGAGTTGAATTAGATAAGTTTTCAATTTTTGATTTGATTTGATCGTGTAGGTGTTGAATTAGGTTTTTGTTTTTTGTTTTGATCAATGTAAGAGAGACGAACTCAGTGTAGTTGTTTTTTGTTTTTGAAGTTAATTTTTCATTATCTGTTATTGATGAATTTTCAATGGAGTTGATTTTGATTTTTTGAGTTACTTTTTCATTCTCTGTCAACATGCTTATGAGTTGCTTTTTGGTGCTCTGTTTTTCTGCGTTTTTGTGCTCTGTTTTTTGTTCACTTTGCATTTTTTGTGTAGTGCAGAGAAAATTGCAGGTTTGTTACTATAATTGAACTCAAATCACAGAGAAAATTGTAAGCTTGTAGTGCAGTGAAAATCACAGAGAAAATTGTAAGTAGGCAGAGAAATTTACAGACGTAGCAATAGAGTAGTAAGCGTTTTGTTTTTTTTTTTAAATTTTTTGAATTGAATGTTTTGTGAACATAACAGATCTTCTCTGTGATTTTTTTATGTGCTTGTATTTAATATATTTTTGTCTCTTGATGTTAATGTGTTTTTGTTTTTGTTATATTGAAAGTGAATATAAGTTCAAATTTCTCTAGACTTTTCTTTGTAGTCCAGAGAAAATCATATGATTGTATTACAAATGATAAGTATTACAAATTTCTCTAGACTTATATGTTGTGTTTTTATATGTTTCATTGTGTTACAAATTTCTCTGGTTCATTGTGTTTAATGTGTTTTTGTTTTTGTTATATTGAAAGTGAATATAAGTTCACAAATTTCTCTGGACTTTTCTTTGTAGTCCAGAGAAAATCATATGATTGTATTACAAATGATAAGTATTACAAATTTCTCTGGACTTATATGTTTTGTTTTTATGTGTTTTTATATGTTTGCACTTTTCAAAGTTTTCTGATATGTTTTCTTTGCACTTTTCATTTTTTTTTTTTGCACTATTCATGTTTCTAGACTTTTCTTTGTAGTATAGAGAAAATCGTAGGTTTGTTATTATAATCCAATGAAAATGACAGAGAAAATGTTAAGCTTGTAGTTGAGTGAAAATCACCCTTGAAGTTGGTGTCTTGATCTTGATGCTTATTGCTTCTTCAACTTGGACTTGTTTTTTTTGTGGTGTTCTGGTGCTGCTACTGCATTTTGATCTAAGATCATAAGACGCAGACACAGAGACTTTTGGTTTCTTTTTCGGGGTTTGTGGGTTGTGCTGCTTCTGCACTTTGCCATTTCTATAGAATGAAAACATAAACATTAAATCCCAGAGAAAATTACAAGGTAGCAATGATTACACAACAGAGAAAATTACAAGGTAGCAATGATTACACAACAGAGAAAATTACAAGGTAGCAACATAAACATGACAGAGAAAATTACACAACAGAGAAATTTTGAGGAAATGTAGCATTGAACAAAATAAACATGCCAGAGAAAATTACACAACAGAGAAATTTTTAAGAAATGTAGCATTGAACAAAATAAACATGCCAGAGAAAATTAGACACAAGACATAAACATAATGTGGCCAGAGAAAATTATAAATGCTGCCAGAGAAAATTAGACACACAAGTAAGAAAAGTAATTTGGCCAGAGAAAATTATAAATGCCAGAGAAAATTAGACACACCAATAGAGTAGTAAGCCACAGATAATTTGCTTGAGAAAATAATGAAGAAACATAAACATGCCAGATAAAATTACACAATAGAGAAACACAAATGTCGCAAGCCAGAGAAATTTACAAAAACAAGAACACAAGAAGCTTCAATAAGAAGCTCCAAATGCACAGAAAGCAGTTCAATTTTGACAGTTGGAAGGAAAGCAACCCATCATCAGTTGGAAGCAAAGAAATTCTGGATTTCCAAAGAATTTATCTGGATTCAATCCAGAGAAAATTCAAATTTCTCTGGTCCAGAATTTCTCTGAAACGATAAAACTCTGATTTAATCAATTTGTCTTTGGTTTTGCTGCTGCTGATTCAATCACAATTTCCTGCACAAACAAATTAATAGTTCTTCTATGAGTTTGTGATAGATTTTCTTTAAACTTAATGCTATGAATTTCTCTGGGTTGAATCCAGAGAAAATTCAAATTTCTCTGGATCACTTTAAGCCTTCCTCTACTGCTGCCTCTTCCTCAAGCTTCTTTTTCCAATATTCTTCAAGTAGGGGTCCAAATATTGCTTTTCCAGAAACAACTCCAATTCTACTAAACCCAAAAAATCAAAAGACGTTATATTCAACACTCAGAGAAATTTTGAACCTGAAGATGTTATATTCAACACTGGATATATATATGTGCTGACATTATGTATCATATATATATATATATGTATCATATATATATATATATATGTTTGCAACCATAGATAAGATAACTAAGAGTGACTGTTTGATTATGATTGCAAATGGTCTTAATTGATTAATTATCATATATATACTAGTCAAGACAGTAAGCAACAGATTGTATATATATATGTATGTATCATATATATATACACATCTATCAACTCCACTCTACTCTGTTTGTTTACCCAGAAAATCAAATTTGCCAAACTTAGTGCTTTTGTTTTGCTGAATTTGTTTTCGTACTCGCCGGAAAATACCCAGCACCAGTACCAGCATCACAAAGGAGAACAGACGTAGGGTATTTTGGTCCAAGAAATTGATAAAATACGCGGGTATTTTGGTTAGGGACCTGAGGCAGTATTACATTTTTTAATGTCCTTTATGCAGAAAATTGTTATTATTAGGGAGCTTAAAAAAAAACCCCCTATTAAAAAAAGAAAAAGAATAAGCCCATTCTCTTTAATATTGTGAATGGAATTTGGCATATCTATCTATATCTATATTATATATTAAAGAAAATAAAATTTCTTATGAGAAGTGTTTGGTGAAACTCAAAACTCTCATATTATTTTTCTATAATTCTTATTTTTAAATAATTAAAAAATATTCTATTGACTAACTTTTTTTGAATTATTAAAAAAATCTTAGTATTTCTTGATTTATACATTTTAAAAGGAAAGTTAATTAATTAATCTATAAATTTAAAAGAAAGGTTAACTAATCAAATTTATTATTTTTTTTAAAAAAATCTTATTATGCCTTACTTTACACATTTCAAAAGGAACGTTAATTAATTCATTTAGAAGTTTGAAAAGAAAAGTTAACTAATCAGTTTTAAATTTTTAAAAAAAAATAAAATCTTCTAGCTTTTATTGAATCATTTAAAGAAATTAGTATCCCTTGATTTACACATTTTAAAAGGAAAGTTAATTAATCTATTTATAAATTTAAATTTAGAAATTTGAAAAGGAAAATTAATTAATCATTTTTTTTTAAAAAAATTATTGAATCATTTAAAAAAAATCTTATTATGTCTTGATTTACATATTTTAAAAAGAAAGTTAATTAACCCATTTAAAATTTTAAATTTAAAAATTTGAAAAGGATCAGTTTTAAAATTTAAATTTTTGTAACACTAAAATATATGAATCAATTCGCATATTCCATTGTTTATTTCTCTTAATGTTTAATTTTTTAAATATTTAAAAAAATCTTTTACCACATTATGAATTGTGTTTAAGAAAAGATTTAATTGGTAAAAATCTTCTCTTATGTGTAACTCTGATAAAAATGAATAAAATTTAATTGATTATAAATCATTTTTACTATATAATTTAAATAAATTTTATATTATTATTTTAATTTATAAACTAATTTTTTATTATTTATTTATACTTATGTATAGTACGAGTAATATGCTAGTATATATATTAAGCAAAATAGAGTTTCTAATGAGGAAGTTTCTAAAGCCTCTAACTCCTCTTCCTAAAATTGTTACTTTTTTATTTTTTTAAAAAACACTATTGGCTATTAATTATTATACTATAATTTATAAAATTTGAAAAGGAAATATAAGACTTCTTCTTTTTACCTAACTTTCTCCCATTCCATATTTTGTTCAATTTTAAAACCCTACAACATTACAATTTCAATACATCAATTTTTCCCTAAAACATTATTGCAATTCCTCAAGAAGCTATTACTATCATTTCTCACTTCATACCATAAGAACAAATCATAGCAAGAGGGAAAAAAAACACTATGAAGAGAAAAACTGTGAAATGTGATTATTATTAAAATTATCATCATCTTCTTCTATTTTGCCTCCGTTGGGAAGTTTTTATATTTCTCTTGGTATAACTTAATGCCTACTCAATCTTTTACCACATTATGAATTGTGTTTCACTTTTTTTTAGCAATGTGTAAAGTTGATAATGAATTGAAATATGTAATTAAGCGTTTAACTTTTACACTTTTTATTTATTTGTTTTGACTTTTTTTTTTCTTTATATTTTTATTTTAGTGTTGTATGAATTGTAACATAAAAAATGTGAATGCAGGTATGTAATAAAGCATTCAATTTTTAAACACTTTTGATTTATTTGTTTTGATTTTCTATTTAATTTATTTATTTATTGTCGTAGAGGTTGTATGAATTGCAATATGAGCTATGATTTATGCTCAAACGACTTCCTATGTTGTTACCCAATAACTTTTAGCGTGAAAAATATTTTCTTTAGCAATTTTTCTTAAATTTGCTTTGTATTTTTTTATCTAGTGTTTATATTTGATTTTTTTTAAGGATCATTGTAGAAACTCCTACTTTAAATTTCGGTAATTACTATTTTTGTACAAACTTATATTGCATGAATGGTTTGTTGAATGCAATTTTAGTATTTTTTTTATTTTTATTTTGAGAATGAAATTTTTGGAGAACAAAATTAATGCATCTGTCAAATTTTAAAAAAGTTACTTTTTTGTTATTGAGAAAAACTCAAGTAAGGTTAATTTAATTTAATTTTTTGTCTTTTATTTATATTCTTTTTTTTTTCTTCAATTTTTCAGATTCTTCTTCAATAAAAGGACCTCAAAATAGGGAAAAAATTAATATGGATTTATTTATTATAATTGAAGGAAAGAAAAATTAGGAAAAATGGTAACGTTTTAAAAAATTGCCAAATAAGGTGGATGCTCATATTTTTTATTTTTGTTATAAAAATATTTAAAAGGGTAAATTACACTGACACCACCTGAAGTTTATATTTATTACAATTCTCCCCTTCGCGTTTTGGAAATTACATCTCCCTCCCTGCGGTTTAAAGTTTCATTACAGATTCCCCCCTCAGCAATTTAATTTTTTTAAATACCAATTTTTCCCTCACTAGGTAAATTACATTGACACCCCTCACATTTTAGAAATTATAATCCTCTCCCTAAGGTTTAAAGTAGCATTGCCAATTGCCCCCTCGGTTAGTATTAGTTGGAAAAAAAATTCATTGAAAAAAAAATTAAAAAATTATTTGAAAAAAATTTTTGTTAGTAAAATTTTTAAATTTCTGATTAAAAACCAACATAAACTCATTTTTTGAATTTACATTTTTTCCTCAAATTTACAAACTGAGACAACCATTTATAAACCAAAAAAATTATCAAACAAGTTTTTATGACAGCTTTTTAAATTTTTGTAAATATAAATTGAAAACTAAAAACGAAATGGTTACCAAACAGGTTTCAGATAGTAAAAATGTCGTAAAATTAACAAATAATTAAATAAGTTACCAACGTAAGCAATGACTTATCAAAAGATTCTTAAGCTATGTATGGTTTGATTTTTAGAAAAAAAAAATTAAATAAATAATTAAATTGGTTAAGAAATAAAAAAATAAAAAACAATTATCATTTTTATATAATTTTTATCTTTCGAGTGGTTAGAAATAATTTTTACAAATTAAATTGAAACAGCCATACGTATGTATATAACCTATCCAAAAGTTAAAATGATAATTATTTTTTATTTCTTAACCAAATTAATTTTTAATTTTTAAAAAAAATTTCTAAAAATCAAACCATACATAGCCTAAAAATCTTTTGATAAGTCATTTCTTATGTTGGCAACTTATTTAATTATTTGTTAATTTTACAACAATTTTACCATCTAAAACCTGTTTGGTAACCATTTTGTTTTCAGTTTTCAATTTATATTTACAAAAATTTTAAAAACTGTTATAAAAACTTGTTTGATAATTTTTTTGGTTTATAAATAGTTGTTTCAGTTTGTAAATTTGAAGAAAAAACGTAAATTCAAAAAATGAGTTTACGTTGGTTTTTAAACAGAAATTTAAAAATTTTCAATTAATTTTTTTTTTCAAATAATTTTTTTCAATGAATTTTTTTTTCAACTAATACTAACCGAGGGGGCAATTGGTAATGCTACTTTAAACCTTAGGGAGGGGATTGTAATTTCTAAAATGTGAAAGGTGTCAATGTAATTTACCCAGTGAGGGCAAAATTGGTATTTAAAAAAATTAAATTGCTTAGGGGGAATCTGTAATGAAACTTTAAACCTCAGGAAGGGAAATGTAATTTCCAAAACGTGAGGGGAGAACTGCAATAAATATAAACCTCAGGGTGTAATTTACCCTATTTAAAAATATGTTTTCTAATCCAAACATAAATAAATAAGTGGGCCAAGTATCTCATGAATTGGACAAAAAATCAAAACAAATTTCTAAAGATTAGGCTTGAGCCAAGCCTCATTGGTAGAGGTAGGCGCGGGTCGGTTGCAGTCACGGAACTTCTAATCCACCATTCGTCTGCCAAATTGGTGGATTAGAGAAAATCAATCCGCATCCGTCCGCCAATTCGACGGATGTGGATTGAGCGGATTAACGGATGTATGCGAATCGGTTTGGCTGTTTAAAATTTTATAATTTTTCAATATAATTCAACTTGTGCACTTCTTCAAAAAAAAAAAAAAAAAGTATATAGTTAATGACTTAAAAAAGTATTACAATCACTACATACTTCATCTAAAGAAAGAAAGTTTGAAACTTTAGAATATTATAATTATTGCATGCCTCATCCATATATTACAATCACAGTATGCCTCATCCACATAAAGTATTACAATATGTGGTTCTTAAAATATAAAAACAATTCAAACCACCAAAACCTTGAACAAAGCAGTAATAAATATTGTATGCCTCTATATTGTTACATCTATATCTGTTTTTGAAAATAAAAACCAACCGGCATATATCATATTTTCTATTTATTGTTTTTAGAGTTAGATTTAAAAACCAAAAAATATAGATAAATAATACATTAATTTTTTTCAATTCAAAAAATATATTCAAGTTTAAAACTCCTTTTCAACAAAACATATTCAATAGAATATTTAAATTATTTGTCAATTAAAAATATAATCAGAATATTTAAATAAATTGAAAATACGAAGTCTTATAAATTACTATGGGTGCTCGCGGTTTGACGGTTCAATTATGGCCAAAGGAACCTTAAATCCGTAATCCGTCCAAAACTAGGGGGATTGGAAAAAATCAATCCGCAACCGTCCATTCGTTGTTAAACATCCATCCAAAATGCGGCAGATCGGTTTGCTTCGGTCGGTTTGAGCAGATCGGTATATCCGCCACTTACCCCTACTTATTGGTATAAAAATCAATTCAAACTTAGTTTTTAGGCTAATTTTAGTGTTTAATCTAATTCTAAAACCCCCTGCTCATATCCGTCATAATCTGAGAAACTATGATATTGTTGGCTACATATTTTGTATAAGCCAATCGCAGCTTAACACGTGACTCGTAAAGAATAATATGGGGAATCAATGCAAATCTCCAATTAATGACAGATACATGGCAATTTATATTGGTAACAATAGATCTGCGTAGCATTGAAGCAGTTAGAAGGTACAAAGTGACGTGACCCAACAGTTACTCATGACAATTCAAATTCAAATTCAAATTCAAGAGAGAAGTCCAATTGCAAGAATGGTGTAGTGTAAGCAAACTGTTCAAGGCCATGACTAGTGATCGTGGAAATGCATTTCGACGGTTAAAAGACCACTTCGATGGTTACCATTAGAGGGTATAAATAGAAGAGAAGGCTAATAGAAAAAGACCCAGACTTAAATTAAGAAACCAGTTATTTACTTTATATTTTTCTTTCCAGTTTTTAAATTTCCTATTCTTTAATTCCTGTACTACAATTCAATTCTTAGGAGTAGTTCTAAGTAGTTTGTTGCTATAAAATCCTTTGAGACTATGGGAGTGCGAGGGTATCATTATAAGTTTTTGTTATTTAATGAAATTCAGTTCATAAAATTGTTTTTATCTATAGTTATTGTCAATATCTTTAATTTTCTTCTAAGCAAAGCCGTCAGTAAAAGTCCTATTTTATTGAGGCACTTTTACTAGCGGCTGAAAGAATTTCAACACAATCATCTGATAATTGATTAGCAGTTAAAATATCTGTAAGAACTTATTGATCATTGCTGATACGCTTAAAATTACATTATTAACTTTCGAAAACCAAAAAAGCCTACAGATAAAATTTAGACATAATATTTAAAATTGTTATCATTAAATGTTTATATTGATGAACCAACAAATTTTTTAGATCAAATGTAAGGCTAAGGCCAAACTATGACCCATAATTTTGGACGACTCGACTTAGATAGTTTTTTTGATATATATAAATATGATTAACTATTCATTTAATACTTCAAAAAATAAATATATAATTTTTTTTACCTAAATTTAAAACTTAATATAAATATGCATAAACATATGCATATTTCTTATTTTAATTAGGAAAATACTTACTATTTAATAAATAAGTAGGTCAAATGATTCATAAGCTAGGCATAAACTAAGATAATTTTTTAACTATTAATTCATGGTGAAGCTCGCTTAAAAATTTAATCGATTAGCTTTTAGGCTGTTTTTAATATCTATATCCCAACTTTAACTCTTAACAAAATAAATTTAGGGTTAAGAAAATGTTGAATTGGCCCAGTTTCTTGGAAAATGATCGAATATGGCTAGTCGAAATTAGGAGGATTGTTTTAGAGATTATGTCTAGCAAGGTCAAGTCTCCTTTGAGGAGTGACTTGAAGATAGGGGTCATTTAGTGGTATTCCATTTTTATCTTCTTTTTTTTTAAGAAAATATTTAATTAATTATTTATTTATTTAAACTAATCGATTGAATTTACAAAATAGACATGCTGAGTGAATTTTATAAAATGTATAACGAGGTGATTTATTAATTGACAAAATAAAATTATAAAATCCATTAAAAAGAAATGTATGTATATTTTATCGTAAACATAATTTTTGCATGGGAATTAAAACAAAGATTTGTTATTATTTAATTTCAAAATAGTTTTTAATTAATTATTTTAACCCGTGCAAAGCACAAGTAATAGACTACTTTGAGTAATATATTTTAGAATTGTGTGTGCAGTTTATTATTAAAAAAATTAATATAATAATTATAAGTATTTAATTGTATAATATTAAACTGATAATAAATACTAAACCTATGGAAAAATAGAAAAGAAAGGAAAGGGAAATTTGTGTTTTGCAAATGTCTTAACTTGGTTGAGCCCACATCGTATTGTTCCGCATTTAATTACGGAAATTAGACATATGTGACATATATATAATAATCAGGGTATTAGCAAATGTCAAACACTCAAAAATAATGTTGACTATTTTTTATTTATTTATTTATTTATTTTTCAAATATTCAAAGTGGTAATTGGTTTGACAATTGAGATGATAAAAAAGATCATACCACACCTTCATCAGTTGTATCTAGTTAATATATATATATATATATATATAAAATATAATATTAAAAGATAAATACTATTTTATATATCATTAATATTTTAAACTTCAAATTTAATATATGAATCTAATCATTGTAATAATATAGTCTCATCTCTAGAGCCAACCAATGTGAGTTGACAATGTTAGTTACACTTTCGTTAGTGTAATCTGAACTTAACCAATCGTTAGTGCCTTGAGAAAGTAATTTAAGAAATAAAAAATAAAAAATTAATTGGTAGTTTAATTTTATGGCTGCAACAATAGATTGATAATATAATACATTAAATTATATCTTAAATGTAAGAGTTAATTATTTAAAAGTCTTATTTACAAATATTATGGTAGCTCAGATCTTGTTTAAAATTTTTTAAATTAATAAGTCATATTTACTAAAATTGAGAATATTATCAATTTTTCACAATTTTTAAAACAAAAAACATATATATATTTTTTTTTTTCAGTTTTGTACATCAATATTCCATTATCATACTCATTTATAGACACAAAATTTTCGGTTTTGCACAAAAAATAATTCAGTTTTTTAAATTTTTTCAAAAAAAAAAGAAGCATATAGTTATTTTTTGATCATAATTTTTTTTTTTTAGTTTTTTCGATTTGAAAGTTTTAAAAATCAAAATAAATTTCAAATCATCATTTTTTTTTATAGATAATCATAAATGATGAACAATCATTATTTGAAGAACAATTCCGATTATTAAAAATTTTATGAAATTTTAAGGTCTAAAAAATCTTAATTAAAACTTAATAGAGTATAAATTCATAGATTAAAACTTGCGTGTAAATATCACAAATTTAACCCTCAAATCACCACCCCCACCACCCCTTTGACACGTGGCGGGTGGTGATTGGAGGGAAAAGAAAAAAAAAGAGAAAAGAAGAAAAAGGTGACCAATCAAATCAAGAGAGGGTCCAAAAGGGGTCCTAAAAAGGGGGTCCTGCACATTATTCCAAATTTAATACTCAAATTCCAATATTCTTTGGTACAAAAAGGACAAACTATGAGGACGTGGACCGAACAACTAACTCCTCCCTCGCTTCGTGGGCCTGAAATCTGTAGAACAATTCAGGTTTGTATGGGCTGCCAACAGGCCTCCACTTAGCCCAACTATAGCCCAGCTCAAAATGATTAACTCTTTTATAATTATGTTAAATTAATAAGAATGTTTAAAAAAATAGGAAAAATTAGTTCTAATTTTGTATTAATCATCACCTCATATGACTTACAATTGTTAGTAGTAAAAAAAACCACTCTAATGCTATTAGAAAATAACTTTCTATATCACTTTCTTGCTAATCACGACACTAATTAGGCAAATTAAAAATAATAAATTTGAATTAAATCTAAATTTCAATACTAGAAAGAAAACAAATCATGCCAAAGACAAATGGCATTGAAAACAAAATTTTCCAGCATTATAAGTTAATCTTTTCTTAAAATAGCAAAATTTGAAAGCTTGAATGAAGGAATTTGCCCGAAATCCAACTTAAGTCATCGAAAACTGGTGAGTTTTACTCGTTAATGTTTTCAATCAAACATAAGCCTTTGGAAGCAAATTTACCAATGATAAGCCGAGTCCATAATTACTATTTTGGGGGTGTTTGGCAAGTTGTTTTTTTTTTGGGGGGGCTAAAATAGTCAACAAAGATAAAATAGATTAAAATAGTCAATAAGATAATGTCACATTCAAACTATAATTATTTCATATTTTTCTCTCACAACCATCAAATTAACTACTAAAAAAAGTCAACAAACTTTCTAAAACATAACATTTTTAGTCAAGCTAAATAATCAAAAATAAAAAAACCAACTAAAATAACTTACTTCCCAAACGAGCTCTTTGTCATCTAATAGTTCACCTATTTTTTAAGTAATGAATTGCCATCAGATCTATATCACCTGGCACCAAGTTTGAAGACCTCAAGTTCCTCGTGAAAAGATGCAGTTGCACTATAATGCACATTTTAAGATTTTTTTTTTTTTTTTTTTTTTTTTGGGTGTATATTTGTTATATCTCTTTGTTTGTTGTTTATACTTTCGGCACCATAATGCACATTTTAAGGATTTATTTTTTGTGTTTATTGTTTAAACTGTTGGCACACTAAAAAAAAATAAAAAACAAAAATTTAAAAACTGACATCTCCTCTGATTTTGTGACACTATTCGCCTTTTTAATTGTTTTACCTTTTAATCCATGTTAGGTCATTAAATTCAAAAAAAATATTTCCAATGTGTGATTAGAAAGAAGGGGTGATGCTTTCAAAAACTTGGAAGAACAAAAAGGTAGAGTGGGTCTCAAAAATGAATCTCATAGAATAGCAAAAAAAAAATTTGTTTGTTTGGATCTCTATACAACTATTATCAATGTGCCATACAACTCAGACAAAAGTTCTTGAATGTTTGCTAAGATCAATTAACTGTCAGCAACCTAGCTGGTCTATGGGTATGTTTTTTACAATTTTTCTTAAATTCAAAATTGATAATTAGAAAATGAAAGTTTAAAACACCCATATTCCAATTGTCAGATAATCGATTTTTTTTAGTTTATTTAAATTATTTTTATCTTATGTTCTGTAAGTAAAAGTATCAAACACTCTAGCTGAAACTCTTAAAATGAAAAAATAATTCTAAAAAAAACATATAAACAATCTCTATAAGTTGCACCAAATAATTCTTAAATCTTTTTATTTTTTATTTTTATTTTAGTTTTGCTAACCTTTGATTAAACAAAGTAAGAGATCAAATCCATTGAGTATAATGAACATGCCCAGACAACTTGATTTGTACATGTAAATCATAAGGTGAAATAAAGTTCTATTATTATCAACCACCAAATAAAGAGTGATTTTTTTTTTAGATTGGAAATAAAGAGTGAATTATTCCACACAAAAATATAAATAATAGGAGAAAAAACAAACACAGACCATGTTCACAGTGGCAAACACATGGGGCGTGCAGGGGCCACGACCCTCATTTTTAAAAAAAAAAATATATATATATATATGTATATATATTTATCATGTAATTTTGTGTAATTATAAATAATAATAATAAAAAAAAAGCATTTCAACTTCTAAAAGCTAAATAATTTTACTTTACCCCTTTCAAGATTTAATTTATTTATTTTTTTATTTTATGATAGCCTTCTTTACAAAATTTCGGAGTCTGCCGCTGCATGTCCATTTCATTATCTTTTCTTTTGATTTCAACAAAATCATGAATTAGATTGTCTACTGCAACCATCTAACACAATACTCGACAAATTCATGTAAATTCCATTCTCCTTTCTCTTTTTATTTTCTTTTCTTTTTTCTCAAAATTTCAACCCTAAAAAATCATAAATATATATACACAGACATCAATTGAAGGTATGTACTCCATTATTTTCTACAATACTCTTGATGGGCATTTTCCACTTTGGCCAAAGTACTCTTACAGCCCTTGAATGAATTCCACCCCATCATGAAAAAAGAAGGAAGAAAAAGAAAAGATAGCCCAGTTTCTTTTGTTTTTCTGGATACTTTCTTCTCAGTGGACTTCCACTCATTTCAAGCACATTAGGCATATGATAAAGTAGTGTAGGGAAAGACTGAGAAGAAAAATAAAGAAGCAAAAAGCCTGAAAGCACACACTGTACCATGTCATCTCTCACTTGAAAGATGCTCAAAATAATGCAAAATTATTTGCCCAAATGCTCATCCAAGTAGATCTCAACTGCATTATTTAAGTACAAATATTAACCTACTCGTCAAGAAATAATCTCAACCAAACTCTCACTATAATACGCATGTACACGCATGCTAATGTTGGGCATATATATGGAAGATTTTCTATATATATATATATATTTTAAAATAGATAGTAAGTAGGAATAATTTACTTGACAAATTTTATGAAATAAACTATCCAAATAACTAAAGTGGGACTGAGTAAGCCTACAATCCCTTTAACTAGACCATCAATCTAATGGATTGAAAAGAAATCTTTTTATTTTTGTATATAGAAAATCAATCAAAGAATAAAACCCATATAAGGAATGAAACTCAAAAAATTGTATATTTCAGTGATACTAAAAAAATGGATGGAATACTAATAAAATTGATTATTAAGAGAGAGAGAGAGATTGATCTTTCACAATGTGAAAAGAAAGGGGAGGCACATGAAGGACCACAATTAAATTAAGTTCATAACATGGATGTCATTTTTGACTACCTATCTCCTTAACAATGATGTGTTGACCAAATGAGCAAGTGGGCTTTTCATCATAATACAAAAAGGTTAACTGTCACCACATAATGTATGAAATGTTGTAGATGGATCTTGTCCAAGCACTAAGAGTATCCTCTTGGCAACTTTCAAAGAAATACACATGGAAGACACAATAAAATATATATATACAAAAAAAAGTATAAATTACATAGATATATATATATATAAATCTAAATCTAAATTTTATGGAGTTTGTCCAAAATTAAAAATATGTTCAATGTCCTTGCGATTTCATTATGATAAAAAAAAGATGATATCAAAAAATATTGAGATAACTTCCGATCAATTACATATATAAAGATGTAAGATAACAGGTCACAAATGTAAAAATATCAAAAATACTCTTACTCAAAATTTGGATTCATGGAGTGGTTAGTATTTCATACTTATTATGATTCACAATAGCCCAATATTTATCTAATGGTATATAACACTTCCCTTATTCATCTAATGACGCATAACATTATTTTTTATCTTAAAAGTAGCAATCAAGAGAAAGCATGATATGATAACATAATTCTTATCAGTAAATAAAACAACTTAAACACATCTGCGGGGATAGCTCAGTCGGGAGAGCGTCAGACTGAAGATCTGAAGGTCGCGTGTTCGATCCACGCTCACCGCAATATCCCTCAATTATGTTTATTTTTGTATTTATTATTTTACAAATCAAAGATTCAAACTTTAAATACATATTTGTGGAAAAGAAAAGGTGACAAAAATTTTAATTTTATTTCTAGGGAGTTTCCCCTTGTTTTTTTGGAGGATTCAAATATAGTATATATATTTTGCAGAATTCAAATACAGTATATATATTTAGTGTACCTCTTTAAATCAAATATTCAAACTTTGAATACACATTTGTGGAAAAGACAAAAAGAAAAGGTGACAAAAATTTTAATTTTATTTCTAGGGAGTTTCCCCTTGTTTTTTTTGGAGAATTCAAATACAGAATATATATATTTAGCGTACTCTTAAAGAGGTGAAAAAAAAGAGCCGTTAAATATAATATATATATATATATATCTAGCCTACTCTTAAGGAGATGGAAAAAGAAAACGGTTAAGTAGTAGTTACAATAATAGTCAAACTCTTAATCTCCCGTATCTGTTGGAAAAGGAAAAAAGTTTGATCTCTCATATATACGAAGCGGTAGTATCTAACCTACTCTTCTTACTTTGAAGGAGGTGAAAAAAAAAGAACTGCTAAGTGACAATTACAATAAGAATCAAACTCTCAACTTTTCGTATGTGTAAGACGGTAGTATCTAACCTACTCTTAAGGAGGTGAAAAAAGATAGTCACTAAGTGACAAGTTGCAATAACAGTCAGACTCCGCAGTGGTGACAACCGCTAGGCTCAAGCCAGTTGGTTTCCTTCCCTATTAACAAGGAAAAGAGTTTAGAATCACCATGTCACCAACATTGCTGAATCGGTCTAAATTTCCAACAATACAACTGTATGATTTGGCATACCAACAAGGCTTAGCTGGATGGTTAACAAGCTCAAGATCAGTTGACTTAGATTCACTATGTTCCGTGCAAATGATTTATCCAAAATATTATCCTTATTATATAGATAATAAGGGAGAAAAGTTTTTAAAAATGTATAAAATGTATCAGAGATACATTTTGTATCAATGGCTGAGATGATTCTTATATACTAACGGTTGAGATCATTTTTATCCCTACCCAAACACTCTCTGTTGGAAAAAATAGTATTTTATATGGCTTATTTTGGGCCAACTTTAAGGCCAAAAATTAAGTGGGCCCCAAACGTCTTTTGGGGTGGGTCCGAAGAGGTGACGTGTTCCTTGCCGCGTGGCAAGTCACACAGTGAAGACGGAATGTCAAAACCATTTATGAGTGAATGGAAAGTTGGCGTCGTTTTCGGGTCTCACATTAATTTTTTAGATAAAATTCATTTGAATTTTTTCACTAAAAAATTATTGTGGGAATTTAATTTAATTCTAAATTTAAATTTTGAGTTCCTGAGTTAAAATTTGTAATTATGGAAATTTAATTTAAATTCTAAATTCAAATTTTAGTGGGTTGTACGTCTTCATTTATTTATTAAACTATTCAAAAGTTTAATATATATATATAGTTCAAATGGTTTAAAGAATAGAGGTCCAACAGTTTATCCAACGGATTACTTTTCATTTGGTTGAAAATTTGTTTGAAATTTTGCAACGGTCAAACCATGTTTGAATAGTGGTGCACCTATTCTTTTCAAAAAATACCTGTTCGGGTAATTTTGAAAGGTCACCAACTGGGCTATAAATACATACCACATTTCCAGCAGTTTTTTTATCCGAAAATTAGTCTAAGTTTTGTCTCATTACTATCTAGAATTTTCTAATTTTGCATTATTTTTTATTTTAGATTTAGAATAAATTAAAGAGAGTATTAGAACACAGGTTTGGTTCACCGAACAATTTATTTTGGAGTGCTATTACAAATTAGTTAAGATCATTTCATCCTAAGAGATAGACGCCACTCAACCGTAAGCACCATAGCGGGGCGAATCTGTCTTAAGGACAGAGTGTCACACACTCGACTTGGTCTTTGAATTATTAATTCGGCTCTACAAAATAAATACTGTAAGTTTTATTTTATTTTGTTTGAATTGTTTCAATTTATTTTATTTACACAGAAGATTGTTCCAACAATCTTAAGATAGATCTGAATTATTCTGTTTACAGAATTTTTCGTTTGTTTCCTTTTCTCTTTCTTCTTTTAAGAAAATTATTTTCTGTGGATTTACAAAATAATATTCTGGTTGGAAAAACAAATAGTGATTATATGCTATTTGACAGATAGTAGTAATATACTATCTCTTTTCTTTGACAACTAGTAGTACGATATTGGTGTCATTAACAATTCAGAATATATTTTTGTGAAATTTTTTTAGAAATTAATTTTGAGTTTTAGAAATTGTTTTCTGAGTTTTCATTACTTAAAATTATGTTTTAGTATTTTAATTATTGAAGTGTTGCAGAAATTAATTTTTTGTCGAATTAATTTGGTTGAATAAAATTTTATTTTATTTCCAAATTAATTGAAAAATAAAAGTTATATTCTTATTTCTTTATTTTACAGAATTTAAATTTCTTGTGTGGAATTAATTTGGTTGAATAAAATTTTATTTTATTTCCAAATTAATTGAAAAATAAAAGTTATATTCTTATTTCTTTTATTTTGCAGAATTTAATTTTCTATGTGGAATTAATTTGGTTGAATAAAATTTTATTTTATTTCCAAATTAATTGGAAAATAAAAGTCACATTCTTGTTTCTTTTATTTTTTACAAAATTTAATTCTGTGCATTTGGTTTAATTTTCTGTGTAGTGTAAATTCTAATTATAATTTTGTTTTAAAAATTAGAATTGATGGCTACTGAAACAAATACCCAAACAAGTACTATTGTGGTGGCTGCAATTGCACCAACCCCCTCTCCTGTGGTGACAGTACCAATAAATCATGGAGAGAAGCCAGAGAAGTTCTCAGGAACTGACTTTAAAGATGGCAACAGAAAATGTTGTTCTATCTTACAACTCTGAACCTGGCTCGTTTCCTTCGTGAAGATGCTCTTATCCTGAAAGAGGATGAAACCGACCGACAAGTGGTTGTTGCGGTTGATGCTTGGAAACATGCCGATTTCCTTTGCCGGAATTACATTTTGAACGGACTTGACAACACATTATACAACGTCTACAGTCCAATCAAGACAGCAAAGGAACTTTGGGAATCGTTGGAGAAAAAGTACAAAACGGAAAATGCCGGCTCAAAGAAATTTGTGGTTGGCAGATTCCTGGATTTTGTAATGGTTGATTCAAAAACTGTGATCAGCCAAGCTTAAGATTTCCAACTCATTCTCCATGACATTCACGCAGAAGGCATGTCTCTCACTGAATCCTTCCAAGTTGCAGTCTTAATTGAAAAATTACCAAAAGGCTGGAAAGAATTCAAGAACTACCTCAAACACAAGCGCAAAGAAATTTCTATGGACGAATTAATTGTGCGTTTAAGAATTGAGGAGGACAATCGCAATTCTGAAAAGCGGGCTGGTAAGTATCCTATGGAGTCTAAGGCAAATGTGGTGGAACATACTTCAAAAACCAAGAAACGAAAGTCTTCTGGAGAAAGTTCATCGCAAGGCTCTAAAGGGAGGGAAAATAAAAAGTACAAGTTTAATGGCAAATGTTACATCTGTGACAAAGAGGGACATCGGGCCAAAGATTACCGTAGCAAAGGCAAAAGCAAAAGAAAAACAAGCAAAAAGCCTGCTCAAGCCCATATGACCGAAGTGAACAATATTTCCAATGGTGTCGATGACATCAATCTTTCTGCAGTTGTTTCCGAGGCAAATCTTGTCGGAAATCCTAAAGAATGGTGGGTGGACACTGGTGCTACTTGTCATATTTGTGCCAACAAAAAGATGTTCACATCTTATTCTACAGTGGACAATGGTGAACAACATTTTATGGGCAACTGCTCAACTTCCAAAGTTGAAGGACAATGAAAGATTGTTCTCAAGATGACATCAGGAAAGGAACTCACTCTCAACAATGTGCTGCATGTATCGGACATTCGCAAGAATCTTGTTTCCGGATCTTTGTTGAGTAAGAATGGGTTTAGGCTAGTATTTGAGAGTGATAAATTTGTACTTACTAAGAATGGGATATATGTAGGAAAAGGTTACATGTCTGATGGCATTTTCGAGTTAAATGTCATGACCGTTGTACCCTCAGTTATTAATAATAATACATCTTCTTCTTACTTGCTTGAGTCTTCAAATTTATGGCATGGTAGACTAGGACATGTTAATTATGGATCTTTGCGTAGATTAATTAATATGAAATGTTTACCTAAATTTTCAATTGATTCAAATCATAAATGTGAAATTTGTGTTGAGGTAAAATTATCAAAAACTCCTTTTCATTCAGTTGAAAGAAGTACGGAACCACTTGAATTAATTCATAGTGACATTTGTGATTTTAAATCAATTCAAACTAGAGGTGGGAAAAAGTATTTTATCACTTTTATAGATGACTATACTAGATATAGTTATGTTTATTTAATTTGAACCAAGGATGAAGCTTTGGAAACTTTCATTCAATATAAGAATGAAGTTGAAAATCAACTTGGTAAGAAAATCAAGAAACTTAGAAGTGATAGAGGTGGTGAATATGAATCACCTTTTGGTGAGTTTTGTAAAGTACATGGAATAATTCATCAAACCACCGCTCCTTACTCACCTCAGCAAAATGGAATTGTTGAAAGGAAAAATAGGACTTTAAAAGAAATGATGAATGTCATGTTAATCAGTTCTGGATTACCTCAGAACTTGTGGGGGAAAGCAATACTTTTTGCTAATTATATACTTAATAAAGTACCCCGAAAGAAAGTGAATCAAACACCTTATGAATTATGGCATGGAAGAGTACCATCCTACAAATACTTAAAAGTGTGGGGGTGTTTGGCTAAAGTGGCTATTCCTAGTCCTAAAAAACCTAAGATAGGTCCTAAGACCATTGATTGCATTTTTATTGGTTATACCAAGAATAGTAGTGCATATCGGTTTTTGATTCATAAATCAGAACATTCCGAAATGCATGTAAATACTATTATTGAATCTCGGAATGCATCTTTCTTTGAACATGTATTTTCAAATAAGACTGGACAAGAGACTAGTAACAATAAAAGATCTCATAATGCTATTACTAGTCAGGATCAAGAACATGATCAAGAACAAGAGTTAGATCAAAATGAGGAAAAGGAATTTAGGCGTAGTAAACGTGCTAGAACCTCAAAATCTTTTGGTCTAGATTTTCTAACATATTTGTTAGAAAATGAGCCTTTAACTTTTAAAGAGGCTATGTCCAGTCCTGAAGCTCTTTTATGGAAAGAAGCTGTCAACAATGAAGTTGAATCCATCTTGCAAAATCACACTTGGGAATTAGTGGACTTACCACCAGGTTGTAAACCTCTTGGGTACAAGTGGATTTTCAAAAGGAAAATGAAAGCAGATGGATCAATTGACAAATACAAGGCAAGACTTGTAGTCAAAGGTTTTAGACAAAAAGAAGGTCTTGATTACTTTGACACATACTCACCGGTTACTAGAATAACATCCATTAGAATGCTAATTGCCATTGCATCTCTATACAATCTAGAAATTCATCAAATAGATGTTAAAACCACTTTCTTAAATGGTGAGTTAAATGAAGAAATTTACATAGAACAACCAAAAGGTTTTTCTGTTCCAGGAAAAGAAAAGAAAGTATGTAAATTGGTTAAATCATTATATGGTTTAAAACAAGCGCCAAAGCAATGGCATGAGAAATTTGACAAGGCAATGATGCCAAATGGATTTAAAATTAATGAGTGTGACAAATGTGTTTATATTAAAAACACAGACAAATGTTATGTCATTGTATGTCTTTATGTCGATGATATGCTCATCATAGGTAGTAATAATGATATGATTAAAACTACCAAGAAAATGTTGAATAAACATTTTGACATGAAGGACATGGGCATTGCTGATGTAATTCTTGGTATGAAAATTACCAAAACATCAGAAGGATATGCTTTGCCACAATCTCATTACATTGAGAAAATACTTGATAAATTTAGCAAAGATGATGATCATCTTGCTAGAACACCTGTAGATGTTAATTTGTATCTTTCTAAGAATATACAGGAAAGTATTTCTCAATTAGAGTATGCCCAAATTATTGGAAGCTTAATGTACTTAATGAACTGCACTCGCCCAGATATAGCTTATGCAGTAAGTAAATTAAGTAGATATACGAGTAACCCAGGAGTAGAACACTAGAAAGCAATTATAAGGGTTCTAAGATATCTTCGATTTACTCGTAACATTGGGCTTAATTATACTAGATATCCAGCAGTACTTGAAGGATACTGTGATGCAAATTGGATATCGGATACTAGAGACTCGAAGTCCACCAGTGGGTATGTCTTTACTCTTGGTGGTGCGGCTGTATCTTGGAAATCTTCCAAACAGACTTGTATTGCTAGGTCTACTATGGAATCAGAATTCATAGCTTTAGACAAAGCAGGGGAAGAAGCAGAATGGTTTTGCCACTTCCTTGAAGATATTCCAATATGGCCAAAACCGGTGCCTGCTATATGCATACATTGCGATAGTCAATCTGCAATAGGTAGAGCACAAAGTCATATGTATAACGGTAAGTCTCGACATATTCGTCGTCGACATAATACCATAAGACAACTACTCTCTAATGGAATTATTTCCATTGATTATGTGAAGTCTAAAGACAACATAGCGGATCCACTAACCAAAGGGTTAGCAAGAGAGTTAGTTGAGAATTCATCGAGGGGAATGGGACTAAAGCCTATTAAATAAGAGTTACCACAACGGCAACCTAACCTAGTTGACTAGAGATCCCAAGATCTAGGTTCAAAGGGACAACCAAGTTGTGTATGACTCAGAAGGATCACTGGGGAGTTAAACTCCTACCCATTTCTATGATGAAATAGTGATGACTGCAGAGTTTTAGGTTAAGTAATACTTTTAATGATTCTTATATCTAGGTATACCTAGTGGAGTATAACAGGATACTCTTCATAAGAATCACCTATGTGAATGTGAACTGGGCCGGTTCTATGAGATTTGTGAAGGTCTACAATTCTCTAGAGCACTCATGAAAGACTAGGTTGTTCAGGGCCAAAATGAACACAATAGTGAGAACTAAACTGTGTCTGGGGATATACTGTGTGAGTTCTATTGTCTTGGTTTACACAAACGGCTAAACAGTTCAAGACATCATGTTCACTGGTTAGCTAGTAAATCTGATAATGTCTCACAAGGGAAGGTTCAAAGCCAAAAGCTACCTATCCTTTGCAGAATATTTCTAATTTCTGTACTCTCTGTAATTAGATCATGTTGTTGCATTTTCTCTCTGCCAAATTCCATTCATGTGGGGGATTGTTGAAAAAAATGGTGTTTTATATGGCTTATTTTGAGCCAACTTTAAGGCCAAAAATTAAGTGGGCCCCAAACGTCTTTTGAGGTAGGTCCGAAGAGGTGACGTGTTCCTTGCCGCGTGGCAAGTCACACGGTGAAGACGGAATGTCAAAACCATTTATGAGTGAATGGAAAGTTGACGTCGTTTTCGGGTCTAACATTAATTTTTTAGATAAAATTCATTTGAATTTTTTCACAAAAAAATTATTATGGAAATTTAATTTAATTATAAATTTAAATTTTGAGTTCCTGAATGGTTTCCTAAAATTTGTAATTATGAAAATTTAATTTAAATTCTAAATTCAAATTTTAGTGGGTTGTACCTCTTCATTTATTTATTAAACTATTCAAATAGTTTAATATATATATATAGTTCAAATGGTTTAAAGAATAGAGGTCCAACAGTTTATCCAACGGATCAGTTTTCATTTGGTTGAAAATTTGTTTGAAATTTTGCAACGATCAAACCATGTTTGAATAGTGGTGCACCTATTCTTTTCAAAAAGTACCTGTTCGGGTAATTTTGAAAGGTCACCAACTGGGCTATAAATACATACCACATTTCCAGTAGTTTTTTTATCCGAAAATCAGTCTAAGTTTTGGCTCATTACTGTCTATAATTTTCTACTTTTGCATTATTCTTCATTTTAGATTTAGAATAAATTAAAAAGAGTATTAGAACACAGGTTTGGTTCGCTGAACAATATGTTTTGGAGTGCTACTACAAATTGGTTAAGATCATTTCATCCTGGGAGATAGACGCCACTCAACCGTAAGCACCATAGTGGGGGCGAATCTATCTTAAGGACAGAGTGTCACACACTCGACTTGGTCTTCGAATTATTAATTCGGTTCTACAAAATAAATACTGTAAGTTTTATTTTATTTTGTTTGAATTATTTCAATTTATTTTATTTACACAGAAGATTGTTCCAACACTCTCTGCTCTCTCTCTCTCTCTCTCCCACATCTGCCCAAACACATTCTCTTCAACTCCCACGCTCTCTCCTCAACTCCTTCTATGGTGGATCTCTCTCTCACGTTCGAAATTCTTTCTCTTCTGAAACTCGCGACTAGAGGTACCAGATCAGAGAAACTGAAGATAATCTTCCAACAGCGACGGTGGTCTCAACAGGGAAGAAATACCCTTGCCATTGATCAACATCAAGCTCCGCAACTGTCCACCTTCCCTCGGCTCCTACCCTTCCAACATCAGCATCGACACTCACCCACCATCGGCTCCCACCTTCCCAATATCAAAGGTATTTTGTTTCTTCAGTTCTTCAGTTCTTTGAGGCTTTAGTTTTAGGGCAAATTTTTGAATCAGTCTATATATATGAACTGGTTTCCAATTTTCTGGTTGTGGTTTCCAATTTTCTGGTTGTGGTTTCCAATTTTCCCTTTCTCTGCAACAGGGACGGTGGTCTCGCCATTGATCAACATCAAGCTCCGTGACTGTTCACCCTCCCTCAACTCCCACCTTCCCTCGGCTCCCACCCTCCCAATATGAGAGGTATTTTATTTCTTCAGTTCTTCAGTTCTTTGAGGCTTCAGTTTTAGGGCCAATTTTTTAATCAGTCTATATATATATGAACTAGTTTTCAATTTTCTGGATGTGGTTTCCAATTTTCCCTTTCTCTGTCTTCAATCAGTTCTTTGTCTGGTTATGTTTTAGGTTGAATATCCTTCGGCTCCCTCTTGGTCACTGTTGTGTTTTTCCCTTTTTTCTGAGAAATGGAAGTAGTTGTTTGGATTTGTTGTTTACATTCTCCATGGTTTTGTAGTTTACGGTGGTGGCGTATCATATTGGTTTGGAATTTTTGTCCAATTCTCCATGGTTTTGTAGTTTAGGTGGATGTTCATTGACATCTGTTATTTTTGCAGTGGCATTTCATTGACATCTATGAGTCCTTCATATTGGTTTGGAACTTTATTCTTATTTTAGGAAATTATATGAGCATCAAAATTATATGAGTCCTTCATATTGATTTGGTTTGTAAGCTGTGTTCACATACTAATTTTTGGTTTGGAATTGTTTTGCTTCCGCTACTATGAAACATTATTTGGCCATTTTCGCCTTATCTTCTACACTTAAATTAGGGCTTTCTTTTTCTTAGAGAGATTTCTTTTTCTTCTTTCCTAAAGAGATTTCTTTTATTCTTTTTCTTTTTTCTTTCAATTTGTGTAGTGGATTACAAATATTTACTTTTAGATTTGTGGATTATGCTGATTAAGTTATACAACTATTTCTCTTTTGGTCTATAAAACATGCTGATGTACACAGATTTCTCCACCATGACCACAGTAGCAGATTTGCCTCTTCCTTTTCGCAGACACCCACACTCCTCACAACCATCTATGCTCCTCCCTTCTTAGCGACCCTTTGTCGACATCTTGATCGCAACAACTGTAGCAACCCCACTCCCCATCTCAACCATCGCACAGCTACCATCTTAGCCTCATGCAACATTACGAAGGGTAAATACATTTATTTATATACATGCTTCAGTTTGATCAAGATTTTTAACTGCATTCGCATGATTTTACTTAATCTAACTATTGTTCTCATATAGCAGAAAGCCCTAATTTTTCACACCCATGAAGTTTCTGAACAGTTGAGCTCCATATACTTTGTAAATTGTTTCTATGTAGAAAAACTAAAAACTGCTTTGAGAAGTACATGACATGGAGGTTGAACTCCAAATTGAGATTGCCAGAGATAATTTCCCTCCATTGTAGTATTATGTAGGCAAGAAAACATTGTAAAATTTTATTATCTTATGCAAGTGATATACGTAGAAGTTATAAGCTGATGTGAGTCATGATCGATAAAGCATCATACTCCTATTCTTTTTTTAATTTATTTTTTATTTTTTTAATTTTATGGAATCTGAACAGTGTTGTGGAATTAAAAGGTCTGGCAAGAGTTTGAAAAAATAAATTATAAGAAATCAACAGGGCACTAACCGATCCCCAGGGAAGACTAAAGTTTTTGCTAATTTAAGGAAGATTTCTTTTTTTTCTTTTTCTTTTTTCCTTCAGTTTGTGTATTGGATTTCAAATATTTACTTTTAGATTTGTGGATTATGCTGATTAGGTTATACAATTATTTCTCTTTTGGTCTACAAAACACGCTAATGTGTTTTTATCTTTGTTAGTTAAACATGCTGAAAGTCCAATTTTGTCATGGTTTGATTCTAGGCATGTAATTCTTTATCTTTGTGTGGATGTTATGTTATTTTCTTGAGTAGAGTAATTCATGGTCTTCTTTGTTTTATTTTTTTTATTTTTTTGTTAAAAGTAAATAAAATAAATAAAATTGACTGACTAAATGGGATTGAGCTTAGGTGTTAATATTATGTCGTATGGAGTCGAGACACTCTTTCCATTGATGTAGCAGAACTAGGATTTATTGAATTGTTAAGCTCTTTCGACCTTCATATTTGTTGTTTTGAAATTCTTTCTATGTCCTTTATATATTGCTTTTTAGGATGTTAGTTTTGATGCTCATTTTCTTTCGAAAAATTCACATTGATTGAAGTTTGTAATTTTTTTATTTACCAGTGTGAACTCTTCCAGATTGAGGCATGAGTTATAGTTATAAAGGTAAATTCATGATTTAATTATTGAGCTTCATTGGAGGTTTTATTTAATATGATTTGAATTTTCTGGCTAAGGGATCATGTATATTTTTTGATCTGAATCAAAATATTATATATATATATATATTTTTGTCTATCATTTATATTTATTTTGTATATTTTAACCTTTATAATTAACAATGTTTCCAACTGGTTTGTTTTCTTGATGAATATTAAACACAAGATAAACTTTAATTGCTTTTTGAATTTAATTATGTGTCGGTTTACAATCTTAAAAAATTCTTATCCATTATAACGCTGTTTAATCATGTTCCAATTAATAATGTAACTTTTCTTTTCTATGAAATACATGTCTCACATTCCTTTTTTTGGGTTTCCATTGAACAATACCCTCAATGAGTTAGAAGAGTGTAGGAATAACCTAAACTATTACATTAGGAAAATATACACAGATACTCTCCAAGTTTTGCTTTAAAGTTAATGATTTTGGTGTAAACTATTTTAATTTGTTGGGGTTTGATGGGTTTTAATTTCTGAAATTTGAAATGGATTTGATGGGTTTTATTCGCAGAAATCCGCAGAAATTCGAAGTCGTTTCACTTGAGACATCACCCTCAAGAACAAGTTTTCCGGCTTCGGCACTTTCTGGCATGTCCCCGCGAGTTTACTCTCTCTATCTCTCCTAGAAATGTTTATAGATATATGAATATATAAACATGTGAATTTGTGAGCAAAAATGGTATGCTCTCTCTTATTTTGCTTTCTATGGATATCTATGAAAAGCCATGAAATTATTGTTGTATTTTTCTTATCACAATCAGACCAAATTGAATAAAAGATTCTACTATGAATACTTTCATCCCATGAATACTTAAACTTCCATCAGATTTTAGATTTAGATTTTAGATTTTTCAAACTTTCCATTGTTTTTTCAATGTGTTGGGTTAGTTTTAGGTTTCTTTATCAATTCAAATATTTAAAATTTCATCAGATTTTTAAACTTTCATCCCATAAATATGTCGAGTATTCCACCATAAATCGGCCCATAAATCAGTAGTTTCATCATATTTTTATCAACCCATCAGTAGTTTGTACCAAAAAAGTTTGATGGGTTTTGATTTCTGAAATTTGAAATGGATTTGATGGGTTTTATTCGCAGAAATCCGCAGAAATTCGAAGTCGTTTCGCTTGAGACATCATCCCCAGGAACAAGTTTTTCGGCTTCGGCGCTTTCCGGCACATCCCCGTGAGTTTACTCTCTCTATCTCTCCTAAAAATGTTTATAGATACATGAATCTATAAACATATGAATTTGTGAGCAGAAATGATATGCTCTCTCTACGTCTCTCTCTTATTTTGCTTTCTATGGATATCTATGAAAAGCCATGAAATTATTGTTGTATTTTTCTTATCAAAATCAGACCAAATTGAATAAAAGTTTCTGCCATGAATACTTTCATCCCATGAATACTTAAACTTCCATCAAATTTTAGATTTTAGATTTAGATTTTAGATTTTTCAAATTTTCCATTGTTTTTTCAATGTGTTGGGTTAGTTTTAGGTTTCTTTATCAGTACAAATATTTAAAATTTCATTAGATTTTTAAACTTTCATCCCATAAATATGTCGAAATTCCACCATAAATCGGCTCATAAATCAGTAGTTTCATCATATTTTTATCAACCCATAAATCAATAGTTTGTACCAAAAAAATTCTGTCCTGTTTGGTTGGAAAGAAAGTGGGGGAAATTGGTTATGCATTTAATGATGGCTATGTTCCATTGTATTTTCAATGTGTTGGGTTAGTTTTATTTGGGTTAGTTTTATTTAGGCTTTCTATGCCATTTGTGAAATACTTGATAGTTTTACTTGGGTTTTTTTCTTGCTGCACTTGGTGCAGAAACTTTTATCTGATAAAGTTTCTGCCATGAACACTTTCATCCCATGAATACTTAAACTTCCATCAGATTTTTAAACATCCATCAAATTTTAGATTTTAGATTTTTCAAACTTTCCATTGTTTTTCAATGCCTTGGGTTAGTTTTAGATTTTTTTTATCAGTTTAAATATTTGAACTTTCATTAGATTTTTAAACTTTCATCCCATAAATATGTCAAGTATTCCACCATAAATCTGTAGTTTCATCATATTTTTATCAGCTCATGAATTAGTAGTTTGTACCCAAAAAAATTCTGTCATGTTTGGTTGGTAAGAAAGTGGGGGAAATAGTAAAGAAAGTGAAATTTGGGCTCAAATTTTTTTTTTTTTTCTAGCTTTCTAAGAATGAAAAGATCAGTTTAAATATTTAAACTTTCATGCCATAAATATTTTAAACTTTCATCATAAATCAGATTTTTAAGGCAACTAACTATCAAGTATTCCACAAATGGCATTAGATTTTTATCAACCCATAAATTAGTAGTTTGTACCAAAAAAATCCTGTCCTGTTTGGTTGGTGAGAAAGTGTGGGAAATAGTAAAGAAAGTGAAATTTGGGTTTCCTTTGGCTAATAATTGGTTACTATGTTTAGTTGCTCTGAAAGTTGGTATTGTGTTTACTTTGAGTCTTATGGGTAGCTTTTTGATAATGAAAAGATGTGGACTCATCAAGACAACTAACTATTAGAGTGTTGATGATCTTAATTGAATTGCGTTGTTGGACTATTTGTCGATTTGTTCAATTTTTAGGTATTTTTCTTAATTGACTTGGGTTATTTGTTCGATTTGTTCTTAATTGACTTGGGTTATTTTTAGGTATTTAGATTGTTCTGAAATACACAAGTTTGGTTCAACTTGATTGCATTTTAGTTTATGATATCCTCTTTTTGTAATTTTGATTTTTAGTTTTATTTTGTGGAGAAATTGTATCATTTTTTTAATTGTTATTAGATTAAATGGAATTGTATCTCTTTCAATAAGCCTATGTTCTTTTGTCTAATCTTTTGTGATTATTTAGCAGTAAGTATTGAACCCAAGAATTTTAGTTTTATGATCTGGGTTTGGTGTGATTTTAGGGAGAGGATCTGGGTGTGATGTTTTTACTGGGGTATTTTTTAAGTGGTTGTTCTTTTGGGACTCTTTTTAGGTTGCCAAGTTGCAAAAGCCACCTGCAGTTTGGCCCTCATTTTGATTTTTGTTTTTCTAAACCTTAAATCAAAACACCTAGAATATATTGGAATCATGTTGTTGTACAGTTTATACATAACCCATTTGGTTTAGCCAATATCTATTGGTCCAATTTGAGTTAGAATTTGGTTGAATTGAGCCAACTGTTTTAAAATGGCTGACTTGGAAACACCCACAAGTCTACTATGGAATGAGTAGTACCTGCTATTCTGTGGACTATGGTTAACACTCTAGTTCTCTCTTTCATTTATTCATCTAATATCTGCATTTGTATCATTTGGTGGTAATATTTGCTATGGAGTTTTGTAGGTGTTCTAGGTGATTCTCAATCATTTTTATTCTCTATCATTTGTATCATTTGTGTTTTTCTATATGTTCAAGAAACCGATATAGGTTTGTGTTTCCTTCACTACAAGAAATTACACATTTGGCGACTAAATTTGGCGACCAAAATAAATTTAGTCGCCAAAAGTGTCATTTTTGGTGACTAAAAAATATATTAGTCAGCGTTGGTTCGAAGTTTAGCTACTATATTAATTTAGTCGAGATATGCTATTTATTGGCGACTAAAAAAAATTTAGTTGCTAAATGATTAAGTAATAGGCGACTAAAAACCTGTTAGTCGGTGATAGTCTATATTTTAGGCTACGAAAAATTTAATTTGATCGACGTATACAATTATTTGCCAACAAAAGAAAGTTTAGTTGTCAAAGACCATGCATATTTTTTGGGTTACTCTTTGCCGACCAAAGAATTTCGTTGCCAAATATGAGCTTTTCGTGACTAAAAAAATGTAGTAGTCATATAATAGCTGTTCCCAGGAAGTTGATATCTCCTTTTTAACTGCTTAATCATTGTTGGAAGCATCATTTTCATTTATTTCCTTTTTGAACTAGAAGAGAGGTAGTAGTCATACTCATACACTTCAAATATGAATTTAAGAAAATATTAAGACCTTTGTGTGGCCAGTCTATTATGAGTCTGGTTTTATAATTTGAATATTTTATTATATAAAAAAATTTGGCGACCATTTTTTATAAGAAAATTTAGATCGATTTTATAATCATAACTTAGTATTCGTTATAATGAAAATCCCTATTCATGCTTTACTTTTCATGGAAGTAGCCTCTCCTAATCTTTCATCTCTGGTCATATCAGATCGCTATGACATTACCATTCTGCCGCATAAGATATCCATCCATTCTTTCATGAATTGTGATGCAGCATGTCCATGGATGATAAAAGCATAATGTTAACGATAGCCAAACTCATAATTTGTCAATCGGCCTTATCCTCCTCACCATCTTCTGTCAATATCATGGTCTCTGCAGTGTTCTTCTACCTCGCTTCCTCTCCCCAACACCAACACACCTCCACCACCGCCGCGGCTACCGCAACAACCATCACCCACATTATCAACCTCTCCAGAATAGATGTGTGTGTTATATTTTCTGTAGTCAATTTCTTAGTCTCTACCATTTCTATATCCAAAAACTAATCTC
Source organism: Camellia granthamiana (assembly GCA_036172215.1). NCBI lineage: Eukaryota > Viridiplantae > Streptophyta > Magnoliopsida > Ericales > Theaceae > Camellia > Camellia granthamiana. The sequence goes on along the minus strand of CM069911.1, from coordinate 6,833,143 downwards.
TTTTTTTGTTTCTCTAAAAAATAAAAAATTGAATGATGAGCTTATCTGAGATTCTACTGCTCTCTCTCTTACCCAATTTGAAAACAACCTCTCCAGAACAGAATGATTATGTAGTTTTATCTGTTTGGTATATTTCTATTTGGTATTTTTCCACTTTTTTTTTTTTTTTTCTCCTATTCAAATTTTTTTTTTTTGTTTGGCCCAGGTGTGATATATCTTAAGGCACGGGTTATATTCTAATTCTAACGATAGCCAATTTTTTGTTTGGCCCAAGAGTGATATATCTTCAAGTTTGTTGGTGGAATTGAGGTCTTGATCATCATTTCTGTTGGTGGAATCGATCTTGCAATTTATGTGTTAAGCTTTATTAATCTGGGTTTGAGTTGTTTGAAGTGTGATAAAATTACCGGTTTTGTTTGTGCATATCAGCTCCAATTTTGTCATTTCTGTTGCATTTGTGTTTGTGTTCATAAAAATTATTCAAAAACTTGGCAAAAAGTTTGTAATCTCTAGGTTTGTGTTTATTTATGTGTGTGAGAATATGATTTTATCTTTCAAGTTCTATTTTTCCCTTTTTTGATAAATTTTTTGACCCACAACAATGGTGGAAATAGCGTAGAGAATACCCTAAAAGTTCCATGGTCATCTTCTCCATTTATTCATCAGATCCAAAGCTCATAGACCCGTGGGACTAAAGGAATGGTGGATTCTGCGAATGTACTCTCAGCTTTTTAAATTTTTTTATTTTATTTTTTATTTTTACATAGCCGTATTGTTTTTTTTTTTTTTTTGGACAGAGGATATTCACTCTCTTCAGTTACATTGCTGGATGGATGTTGTTGTGGTCCTTGTTTTATTGCTCCAGTCCCTTGATCCAATTTCATGGTGTGTTCATCTGAGCAAACCAAATGGATAGTTTGATTTGATTTTTTTTTTAATTTTTTATCAATTGTTCATAGCATTTTAGTGCACAACGTTAACTCATTAATATTCTTTAATATGATGCTTGGGTTCTATTGGGAATTAAATTGTTCAATCTATTTTTAGTTTACAATTATTTTTTAAAAAAATTTAATATTATCATCTATGACTTAAGGAAACAAAGAGTCTTCGTTTGAGAAGAGAGAGGAACGGGGGGATATCAGTCGGTGAGAGAGAAAGAGACAGTTGAGAAGATTAATGTTTTACAGTCTTTGGGGGAGAGAGACTGAGGTAATAGAAAAGAGGAGTGAGGGTGGGTGAGAAAATTAAGAGATTGCAATTTGGGGGAAGTACAATTTATCTTGGGAAAATTTTTTTTATTAAAAATATCAAAAATGCTACATATTCTTAAAAAAATACAACTTTATAACTCTCACTTACCTGTGATTGGTCCAGGAAGGAAAGAAAAAAAATAAAAATATATGATTGGTTTACATTATTTTTGGAGTCATGAAGGTTCCTAATTTTGGGGGTTCTTGAAATTTATTTGGGTTGTTAATAAATTAATGTTTCATTTAAGTTTCATATTTTCATTTAGAAATTTTTCTCCTTCCTGTGAATTCATTACCTACTCTTTGAAAAGAAAAGAAAAAAAACAAAAAACAAAAAATTTGAATACATTCCTCTCTAATTTTAATTTATATTTTAATCTTATCATTAATTATACTGTGCCTTCAGGCACGGCCTACGCTAGTGAGTCTACAAATGCTCTACAAAACAAAATAGACCCATAAAGTTTCAAAATTGTTCCTTTTTTTTTGTTTGAACGAAAATTGTTCCTTTCATGCAGAGAAAATCTCTGAAACTCAGTTCCAAGCTCACCGTTCAATCATTTCAGGAATTTAAGAAGAAAAAAAAAAATCATTACTGAATTCACATTATGGATTGATAGTATCAACCATTCAGCTAGTGCAATACAACAAATTTAGAAACTGTTCGATAACAACACAAAACATATTATAAAAAAAAATACCCTGAATTCATCATTGCAACTCTACACATCTTTTCCCAGAAGAAGAAACAAATAGCAGAAGATCAAGTCTGGAAACCATTAAAAGAAGTCGAATTCAAGATAACTATCGGAGCTTTTCTGATCAGGGTTAGCTACAACAGCAGCAGTTTTTTCGCTAGTTGACGCTGTTGGGACTGGAATTTGTTCAATCTCAACAGGCTTGGGGATCTCAGGCGGGCTTGCACAACGAATCAAAGCCCAATTTATACCTTCGAAGAAAGGGTGTTGTTTTATTTCCGTTGCCCCTCGTTTGTACGCCAGCCTATGCTGCGGTTCTTTTACTAGCAACCCCCTTATCAGATCCCTCGCTGCAAAACTGACTACTGGTGACTCTGGGAATCGAAGTGGCTGACCAACAACATTGAACAGGGTGGCCCGATTCCCTGATCCCTTGAACGGAGTTTTACCGAACAACAATTCATATAAAAAGATACCAAAAGTCCACCAATCGACTGCACTGCCATGCCCTTCACCTTTAATGATTTCAGGTGCCAAGTACTCATGGGTCCCAACAAACGACATAGAGCGTGCTCCTGTTGGCTCAGCCATAAGCTCAGGCAATGGGGTGACTTGGTTTCCAATTTCATTCTTGGGTTTTCGGTCTTTCTTGGATTTACTTGAAAAGATGTTGCGAGGACCAAAACATGTTGTTGGGACCACACATGATGGCTGGATACAAGAGGGCTCAATGCAAGCAGGTTGGACACAATACACAGGGTTCTTCCGCAAGGGTTCAGTCTCAACGGCTGAGGACTTGACAAGTGTCGGGCTGACGGTGCAGCGGAGAGAGAGATCAAAGTCCGAAAGCATTATGTGTCCATCTTCCCTCACAAGGACATTTTCCGGCTTGAGGTCACGATAGACAATCCCGAGCATGTGGAGGTATTCAAGAGCAAGGAGGACCTCTGCTACATAAAACCTGCATATTGACATTTTAAGTTTGATGACAAAAACAAGAAAAGTAAACAACGGTAACCTTGAGATAACAGCAGACTTGTTTTCAGAAAGACAAAATTACTAGCTAATACAAGAAGCCAAATAATGTACTCCATTTCAGACACCTCTCTCTCCACGATTCTTCCTATTTTCTCTCATACTTCTCTAATGTCAAGATACCCAACACTTTACAGCATTTCACAATCTAAATCGGAGATTAGAGTAAAAGTTGGAGACTACAATCCAGTTCAGAGCACCAACAGAAATCAAAAAGTATTATTGGAAGAGCAAGAAACCTAAAAAGTGTTGTAAGAATTACTTCTAGAAATTGACAAATAAACATCATGTATAGAGCAAAGATTTATCAACTAAGTCATCTTACTGGGGTAAGAGAGTCTAGCTTTTCACAATAAAACTTTAGTTCCAAGATAAGGGAAGCTTCAAAAAAGTATAACGAAAGATATGGGGTTTGAAGAATATGTGAAGTGACGGCATGAATTAATTAACAAAAGTTATTTACTATTAAAAGTGGACAACATGCACTGCATACAATTATCACGCATGTATTCATACATAAACCCTAGATTAGAGAAGGGGGGAGAGATAGACAAGAGTTAAAAAGGTGTGATGTTGGAGCTAGGGCTTAAACAATAAGTTGTATGAATAAGAAAACATTTGGTCTTGTAACTACACTAGAATTTAGAAGCCAGGCTTTTCCTTCTATAGTGGGCCAGTTGGGTATACAAAATTTTGGATCACCCTGATATGGGATCATGTACAACTAGAAGTCTGTGAGTAACCAATTTCAGCCCATTTCATAAGAAGTTTAGCAAAGCTAACCCTAGTTTCATGGCCTGAACAACATTAATCATGATGGTAGCCATGCCTCCCCTTCAAGGAAACCATCACCAGTCCATAAAACTTTAGCTTAACACTACCTACCTTGGTTGTCCATGAACATGAGTATCACACTCATGAAATCAAGTACATAAAAAAGGTTCGGCTATGTGCATGCATAGAAAAATTTATTCCCATCTTCCAGATCCCCAGTCTCTTAAAATTCTCTCTCCGAAGTTCCCTCTTCAGAAAAAGAAAAAGGAAAGATAGTTATGGGAAGGAGCAGATGCCCAAAAGAGTCCCAACATTTTTTGTCCCAACTAAGGAACTGTGACCAAATTAAAATATGTAATGCATTCATATACATAGATATTTATGTATTATGTTTTACATTATTTAACTTTATTTTTTATAAACATAAAATATGTATACTAATCTCAGAAAATAACTACTTAGAAGATTTGAACTCCTAACCTTGATAGGTTATAAATAACCATTTTTTTGGTTTTAAAATGCAACGTTTTTTTTAAAATTAACTGTAGCCATTGAGGCCAGTTTAAGAATTCAAGGCGTCAAGGCCAAGTCGGGCTCTAGCCATTCATTTGTCTATGTCTACCCCTAATAACAACATAGCAATGAATGAGAAGATGATTTACCAATAACTTTATAAGATGAAATGGTGAAAGATTATAAGACCACCCATAGCTTTATAAAATGAAATGGTAGAAGATCAAAAGACGTTCATAAACGAGTGCAGATATCGAAATAGAATAGTGGCAAGATGAGAAATGATGTATTCAACAAATGATGCATTTGAAATATCGTTGGTAGTACTAGTAACAAAGGGGGCAACTTGATAAAGAGGAAAAGAAAAGAAAGTTAAAAAAACAACAAAGTCCAACACTCACTGATGAAATTTAACAATTAAAAAGGGAAAAGATTCAATTACCTACAAGACAAGATCTAGAAACATGGGTTGGGTTGCATGAAAAAAGAAAAAGAAATTGTTGGCACATGACTTGGTAGCATGCCTCTAGAGCATCATGGAAACATAGGTTCATTATGGACAATCTCAAATGGATGGTTCAACGACTACTTTAAGTTGAAGGTGAAGTCGCATGAGTACATACACTCGTGTGCCAAGTTGCCAACATAGCAGCAAGCCACAAAGGCATCACGTCTCACCTGTTAGCCTCATGAGATGACACTTGGACCAATGAGCGCCACAGGTAAATCTTTTCTCCATGGCAAAGCCATGTCGGCTGAGGCTAATGTACATAGTGCCTTAATCTTGAGCCATAACATTCAAAAGCAATCAACAAGGAACCCCAAAGCACTTGACCTCACTCCTTCGATCGAGTGAAATCTTTATTCAAGGGCACCTATTTGCGCCCATTTGCACGTGCACCAATGTGCTCGAACTACACTCCAAATGGTTGTGCAGTTCCCAACCAGATCATACTCCTATGGTCTACAATTGGCTCTCCAATAGTACCTTCATGCCCTCATGCTAGCTAAGGTTAAAAGCAATGCCTGCGAACCCCCTTAGGTTGGCGTTGCAATCATGAGACACCCACCCCATGGATCTTGCATGGGATCTTTGGGGTTCACATGGAATGGTGGTTAAAGTTGAGGATTTTTCAAGATGCTCATTCCACTCTCCTCCAAAGAACTTGCACCTTCACTGATCTTAAAGAGAAACAGACTTACAAGAAGATATTCTCTAGATGCAGGCAAAATGTGCACCTCCCTGTACCTAAGAAGCATAGCGATTACCACTACAACGTGTGATGCCTCTGAGGATTTCAGCACCACTACTAGTGGTATTTAACGGCCAAGCAGAGGATGCCACATGTTACTTCGTCCTCGCACAAGCATATGACCCAGGGGAACTGGCCTCTATGACCCAACCCTCCCATAGATAATAAGACTCAGCCTTTGTCTCTTGAGTGACTAGTCATCTCTATTCCTATGGCCAGCTCAAAATCTAGCTGCAAACCAAATGCAGGCTACGCACACACTCTTGCACTATATATTTGGAAACCTATTCCTTTGAAGCTTTTCTAATGCAGAACAACCTCTATCCCATGCCAACCATGTACAGTGCCTATTTTAAAAGAGAGAATTTCTATTAATTCTGTACCTGGTACTCGTATGAATATAAACTTGACAATGTCGACTTTTACATGATTAACTAGTGGAGGTTAAAAAATAAAAATAAATAAATAAAAACTTGGTTATGCTTTATTAGAATGAACAATCTCAACTGAGATGTCAGGGGTCAACATTGTTATGGTTTGGTTTTTTCTTCCCTAGTAAGGTATCTTTCTTAAGTTGTTTATTTGTTCCTCATTGCTGGTGTTAGACTTGCGAGTATGGGTTGTTAGACTTTCTTACATAGTTGATTGTCTAATTTAATGTAGTTCTCTTGATATTACTAAAATCTTGATCCCGGGGGATGAACTGACAGGAAATTGTATTAGCACCGAAACTATAGAAACAACAAATCTCTAGATGATAGAACGAATATAAAAACTGTGTGAGAAACATACCAAATCATGCACCAAAACTATCACAAGGAGTAAGAGGCACTCAATTAGACATTAACTATATTAAGATTATGAATAGGAACAAGTCTCATACTTGACAGCTTGCTCAGAAAAATGCTTTCTTGGTTGCCTCTGCCGAAGTGTGTGCAAGTCACCTCCCGGGCAAAACTCCATCACCAAACACGAGAATTTGTCTGTCTCAAAATGAGAGTACAAGGTTGGCAGAAAGGGATGGTCCAAAGACTGTAGTATTTCTCGTTCTGTCTGAGCACGAAGCAGCTTCTTACGGCTCGCTAGTGCTGCTTTGTCCATAACCTTCATAGCAAAGTAACACTTAGTGCCACTCAACTCCGAAAGATAGACACTTCCAATATCCCCACAGCCCAGCCTCCTCAGCAATCTGAAATGGCTCAAACCCAAAACCCCATCTTTAGCTCGGACAGCTTGAATGGCTTCCCACCTTGAGTCATTTGCCTTGTGAGGTTTGTTAATACTGCTACTGAAGCTGCTACAAGTACTTTCATCACTTACATCAGTGCTTGTGCTACCTCTGCACATGCTGCTCTTCCCACTCTCAACAAAATCAGCTCGATCGCTAATTTTAGCACTTCCACTAGTCTTTGCAAGGCTATTAGCCCCATCACTAACTTTAGCAGAAGCTGAGCTATCCTTTATATTCCCATGATCTGATGATTTCTTTTCCTGATATGCTCCACCTTCAAGTGAACCCCTAGTGTCACTGACTGTAGGACTTACATTTGTTGGTACTTGTTTCAAAACACCAAAAGGTAAGCTTGAATCTAATTTGTCGGCTAAAGCATCAGCCGACCCTTTTTGTTGAGAATTGGGGGATTTGTCCTCTGATGCTTCCTTGCCAACCTGCTTAGGGGCAGCTTGATGCACACTTCTGGGTAAATTTTTGGGGGTAACAAGATCTAATTTACTCGTCTTCGAAACCTGCAAAGGGGAAGGCCTGCGAGAATTTCCTTCTAATGTTTGATTACCATTCGTTTTTCTCTGCTTTTCCGGGGAAGTTCGGACACTAGGTTTTGAGGCCATTGAGAAAAGCACAAACACTTTAAGTTAGTCAGACTGAACAAACCCATCAGTTGGCCTCCGGATTCAATACATGGCCCTCCCAGTTATATGGCTCAATGTTCTTCATACCCAACTCCATCAACAGACAGATATAAGGCATCTACAGTAATAAAGACAAGAAAATTAAAAATACACATAAAATGCTGTATGCCAAGGCTCAGATATCATCTTTGAATCAATGAAGCCTATGATGAATCCAATAATAAGATTTCTGTTTTTTTTTTTTTTTTCCTTGAAAAAGGTTTCACTACCAAATCCAAAATTTCAGCAGATCAAGTCAGCAAAAAGATGAACCAATTAGATCTAAAATTGATTCTGCTCAAAGGAACCTAAAGTACTGAAAGCTCTGCTCAAATGAGTAGAAATTCAACATCGAATTAAGAACAATAATGAATCGTAAAGCAAACTAAAAACAATTCTTTCCACCCGAAAAAATTGTAAATGAAAATGACATGCATACCAAATCAAATGTTATTTCCAGAAAACAATCAAGATTTACACCACTAACTAAAACATCATGGAAGAACAAAAATCACAATCATCTACCTCAAAATGTAAACACTTTCTCCCACAAAAAAATAACTTTCCGGATACAGTCAAGCTTTATAGAACCATGAATTGCAAGAAAGAATCAAACAAATTCACAAGCAAAATGTAGTTTCTCAATAACTTTTCTTGATCATCAAACACTACCTGTCAAAAGATAAGAACAAACCCATGAAGATAAACAAGAGAAAAGCAAAAAAATGGTCTATGAAAAGCACAGATCTTAAAGTACAGACCCGCCTCTTCCGATGAAAACCCTACAAAAGGATCTAAAACCCCACAAAGACCCATATGCTAAAAAACAAAGTAGAGGCCATAAAGCATCAAACCCACAAATCAAATCGCAGGACCAGTTCAAAAGTGTAAAGAAAGAAACCTAAAAAGAGTACCTGTAATTACAAAGATCAGGACTTTAGGGTTTTGCTTTTGCAAATGTAAGAAAAAAAGAGCACCACTGTAGGGAGAGATAGAGTGGCCTCCTCTCAAAATGTGTGGAGAGAAACAGAGAAAGAAAAAATTAGAGAGAGAAGATGAAAGAAAGAAAAGCTTTGAGAGTTTTAGGCAGAGTTGGGTAATCTGTGGGCTACCATGTATCATGTATTGAGAGATAGAGAGTAGAGAGAGAAAGCATGGTGGTCAAAGCTAAAGTAAAGCTTTTCACGTTCAATTATTTCAATGTATTTTGTCCCAAAACTCAAGGGTCTGAATCAACAAATGGGCCTTCAAGGCTCCAACCTGTCTGTCATGCTTGGTCATTTTTGAGTTTCCCATTTAGGGCTTCAACTCTCTGGTATTTGACCTATTGTGTCCTTGATACCTCTTCTAATTAGTGGTCCCCAAAACACCTAAAAATAACTTACTTTAAATAAGCACACTTGTTATGGGCACATTACCCAACTAAGTGTTTGCTAATCAGATAATCACATCCACAACCTTAAAAAGTCATTTGTCATTTGTTTTTCAACCACCTATGGCCATTGGTCAGTCGAAGATTAATCATTTTGATTAATCTCAGGTCTTTGAGTTCATTTGAAAAGTGGGTTAGTTTTTTAATTTTTTGATTTTTTTAATTATTTTAATTTAGGGTTAAAAAACTTTGTTTAAGAAGAAATTTTGATTTTTTTGACTTTTTTAACTTTTTTGTGAGAAAAATAATGTAATAATTATGGATTGAATGTAATATTTTGTTTTATTAGGCTAAAAAGCCTATTTTGTTTTGAGAAATGTTTTATAGCTCAAAAAATTCCCCCCTGAATCGTCCGAATTGATGAAACGACGTTGTTTTGATTTTGAATTTTTTTTTTTTCTCGTTTATATCTGAACAGAGAGGGAGAGAAGGAGAAACAGAGGAGAGAGGGAGAAAGAGAGAGAAAGAGAGAAGAGAGAGAGAGGCGACGGCGATAGCAGGGTAGGGCGACGGTGGACGGGGTAGGGCGACGGTGGACGGTGATGGAGGGTGCAACGACAATGACCCAGTAACGCAATTTCTGTTTTCTCTCTTCTTCTTTTTTTTCTTTTTTTTTTCTGGCTCTGAAGATGAAAATGATGTGTTGATGATGGTGATGCTGATGAACATGCTGCTGTTGTTGTTGTTGATTTTATTTTGTTTTTTTGGTAGATCCAGATCTGAAGAGGGAAAAAAAAAATGTTGGCTGATGATGATGTGATGAAGAAGATGTTGTTGATGATGATGATGTTCTTCTTCTTCTTCTTCTTCCTCTTCTGCGTCTTCTTCTTCTTCAGACAAACGGGAAAGAAAAAAGGGGGGGGGAAAAAAATCCCAAAACGGCGTTGTTTTGGGATTTCAAGCGATTCGGGGGGCTTTCAATTCGAGCTACATAGCGCGATCGATTTTATTTTTTGTGACTAAAATAGCTAAAAATCCCAAGTTAGGCTTTCCAAACGAAACCTTTATGTTTTTGGTAGAGTTTAATTTGATCTCCTAATGTTATGAATATAGGAATGATAAAGGTACAAATTTAGAATGATTTGTCATCCCTGTTCTCACCCTATATATTATCGGAGGTGAAAATTTAGACAAAATAGGAGCAAGGTAAAGCGGGAACAAATTAATTTTATAATTTAAAAAAATTGTAAAAATAAGGAATAATATAATATATTGTAGTTAATTACACCATTTTTTTAATGGATTAAAAGAATTTAATGATCATACCATGAAAATTTTAGGGAGAGGCTGGTTGGAAAAAAAATAACTATACATTTATTATAAAAATGGTGTCATAATTTTTACTATAGTGTTCTAAAAGCACAGATTAAATTTTTTGAAATAATTACACATCTATTATGAAAATACGTCATAATTTTTTGAATTATTTAAAATTTTATTTATTATTTTTTTAACACTAATTAATAATACTTATTTTTTTTTATAATCCCATAATTGAATCAAAGTATGTATTCTCAAAAACAATATTCTATTAAATTTAGTTTTAGTTTTAATTGAATAGTCAATTGGGAAGTAATAAAATTGTTGAACCTTTTCTGAATTTTGCTTACCTAACCTGAGAGATTGCATTGATTTTGGTCTACCTTCTCCAACCAAACTGAATTTTTTAACAAGTGATTAAATGAAGAGTAATGTTACATCTATTTAAAATTTTATTAAAATTATATATATTTAAATATTATTGATATTTAAATGTCATTATTTTTTGATATTTAATTACATTTTACCTCTTATAATTTTAATAAAATTATTAATATATGTACAAATACCTCATTAAATCCTAGATTTTTAAAAAAAAAAAAAAAAATCTAGCTCACACGTGTTGACCAATTAATACCCTATTAAAGTGAAGAGGCCCAACTTTGATGGAGCACACCAAATTTCGTTGTATGTTTGTAGTTAATTGAAGGTGGCAACAAACAGTTGTAAAGTGCACCAGCGGGTGGTTGTCTAGTGAAACTTGGCCTTTCATATGGAAGACGCAACCTTCTTGAGAAGGTTGCGATGTACTCCTATCATAAATTTTAAGACTTTTGTCGTAGAGTGGGTGAAGAATTCTTCTTTTGAATTAAGTTAAATCTAATTATCGACTATACCGGAATCAACACTCCAGAAAATTATAATGTACCCCACAAAACTTTTCTTTTTCAGTTAAAAATAAAATAAAATAAACAGTTGTAAAGTGCTAAAAATTTATATCCAACCCATTCCTATCCATACCCTTAACGAGTGAGGATCAAGATTAGGTAGTAACTTTATACACATAGTACAAGGCTCATTTGAGTAAAAAAAAAATTCCCTTTGGTCAAAATTTGAAAAGAAAGAAGGAAATACTAAAAAAATTATATTTCATTCATATTTTTTTAAAAGGTAAATTATGAATACATTTTTTGAAATTTGCTTAAAATATAAATTGTCTCTTGTAGTTTGAAAAATTACATATACCCCCTTATTTAAAAAATTTATTTAACAAAATTAACTAAAAAAATGAAATTCATAATTGCTCTCTTATATAATAATAAAATTACCTAAATTATTAATTGAAACATATTTTTAATATTATTAAAAACTGTTAATTAACTTGATTTATTAACAAAAATGGCGATTTGTTATGAAATTAGAAACTTCAAGGGGTGGAATGTGAGTTTCAAAATTACATGGGGCGATTCGTACTTTAATCAAATCTCAAGAAGTGTATTTGTAATTTATCCTGTTTTTAATTTTAAATTTCTATTTAAATTCATAATTCATGATCTAAACATGACATTATTATAACGCTATTAGATATTTAATTCCAATTTTCATTATTCATATATGCAGACGGGGGATTTTATTTTGCTTTATTTAAATAAATAAATAAATAAGCAGAAGAAGAAGAGTAGGAGTCTACCTCTCTCTATGCCTATTCTCCGAATGCGTGACATAAAAACTCTTACCATTGAAGAATAGACATAAGAGACTTAAAACAAAACTCAAGAATACTATATACGTTCATTCAAGATGAGTTAGAGTATGACTTAATCCTAATCCCAGACGAGGGATAAGGAAAAGTCTCAATCCCAAGCCTCAATCAAAAACTCAAACTCATTACTACCAAACCACATGATAGAGAGGGATTATAGATCCCACTAGTCTCAAGTGGTGAGAGAGGGGGATTATAATATAAAACAATGGCACAGTTGGGGGTTAATTTTGTTTTTAGGTAGAAAGTGAGTAGTGTCCACCTTTTCTCAAGTCCTTGGGACAGAGTCACAAGGTCTCAAAGTGACCACACACCTGAATGTCATTTTCATTATCATTGATTCCTCCACACAGACCAATATGGAGAGAAATGAAATTACTGCCATAGTCACCTCCAACAACCAGATATTTCAAATCTTAGAGAACACTACTAAAATCTAACAAATACTTCAAGAACGATTTGACAAATCTCAAATCTTGTTGGCAAACGGGAAAAATTACTTGATAAATCCGACCTACACGGTGTGCCCTCCACTACTACCATGTTATGGGGTCCTCTTTCTCCTTCTCTTAAGAGGTAATAACACAGACAACATATCAAAAATAGACTAGAAAGTATCGAGTATCATGACACCAAACCTTAATGCCGCTGCTGGAAATGGAAGTCGAAAGATCAGCAAATTGCTTGACAAGCATGGACATCAATCAATATTGTCGAGGACAACCAATCTTCACTGAAATTCTTTAACCAATGCTTTTCCACATATAGATTGCCAAATATGTGTTGGTGTTTGCTACTCTTCTTGTCTCACTTGACGTGAGTTACAAAGGTATAAACCAATAATATACTATAACCTTGATGTGCACACCAAAAAACAAAAAAAACAAAAAAACAAACAACAAGAAGAGAAAAAGGAGGTTAATTGCTTAAGAAGCATTATAAATGACAGAGTAATGCCTTGATACATTGAATTTTAAGTGTATACAAATTTAATGCAAATCACACAATGTGTTTAGCAATAGAATACATTACCAATAATCCTTGCAAGAACAAGAACCATCTTTAAAACAATGGAACCTGTTTCGGTCACGCACTATTATCTCTCGGTCAACAATGCCAGATATTAGTTTCAAAGCAGCATGACAATCTTCACAAACACGAAGGTTCTTCATAATCCTGATTGGTGTTCTGGTTGGTGTCTTCATGAGCCCAAAAACCAGAGCTAACTTATCGCTATGGCGATTCAGGACTTTCTCCTTCTCATTCTCTTCCATGTCAAGCAGAACCACTGAAGTGTTTGGTTCATAACCTTTTAGCCTCATTTCTTCCAACGGCTTTTCCCACCTTTGAAATATCTCCTTGGCTTGAGGATGGGTCTCATCTCCGGCCACAAACTCATAGACCACACCATCTATAGTGATTGAACTTGACCCAGGCGTCTTCTTCACCCCTTGATCTCTCATCAACTTCCTCACTCTTGATACGTCTTCCCACCGCTTTGCTTCTGCGTAGATGTTGGACAAAACTACATAGTATCCATCATTCAACGGGTCCAATTCAAGAAGGTTTTTAATTGCCTCCTCAGCCAATTCAATGTGCTTGTGGACTCTGCATCCACCAAGAAGAGCTCCCCACACCACCCCATTCGGTTTGATAGGCATATTAATGATGAAGTCATGGGCCTCTTGAAGAAGCCCCGCTCGACTTAAAAGATCAACCATGCAACCATAGTGTTCGATTTGGGGAATTATTCTATAATCATTAGTCATCTTGGCAAAAAAACTACGCCCCTCATCTATCAATCCCATGTGGTTACAAGCATGTAACAGACCGATAAACGTGACCCCATTTGGCTTGATGCCTATTCGGGTCATCCTAGCAAATAGTTTTAGTGCTTCCTCTGCTTGTCCATGCATTGCGAGCCCTTGGATCATTGCCGACCATGACACAATTGTCTGTTCTTCCATGTCATTAAATACTCTACGCGCAGCTTCCAAGCATCCACATTTGATGTACATATCAATCAGAGTGTTACAAACATGAGTGTTTCTTCCAAACCCACTTTGGTTCGAGTAGTCGTGAATCCTCCTACCAAGGTCCAGTGCACCCAAATCGGCACAGGCTGCAAGAACAGCCACCACAGTCACTTCATTCGGCCTCAAACCAGCCTCTTCCATTTGCGTAAAAAGACCAATCGCATCCTTGGGCTTCCCACACTGGACAAAACCCGCAATCATGGCAGTCCACGACCTCACACTTCTCTCCGGCATTTGCGAAAACAACCCGAAAGCCCCATCAACATCCTCCTGCTTTACCAACCGGGTTATCATTATATTCCAAGTCACAACATCTCTCTGCGGCATTTTCTCAAACAGAAACCGGGCAATGTCCATCTCACCACAACTAGCATACAAATGAACAATCGAGTTCTTTAAAAACAAATTCGGCTGAAACCCAAGTTTCTCAATAACCCCATGAACAATCCTACCATTCAAAACGTCCAACAATTGCGTGCATGCCTTGAGAACAAAACAACACGTGAAAGAGTCAGGACATACATTAAACTCTCTCAATCGATAGAACAAAGTAATTGCATCAACCAGAGATTCACTTTTCGCAAAGGCTTTCAAACAAGAATTCCACACAACAATCTGGGGCTTCTCTGCTCGATCAAAGATTTGTTGTGCGTAAGCAAAACTAGAAGTGAAGGCGCAAACTGAGCCGACTCGAGAGAATGGGAGGACTAAGAGGGGAGTGTTGGTTTTGACGATGTGGGTGTGTACTTGTTTGAGCTCGGATGGTGAGTTGAAGCTGTGGAGGAGGTTTGAGAAGGTTTCTGAAGTGGGTGGTTAATGGGTTCTTGAGGGGTGGATTTGGTTGGGGTGGGGAGTGGAGTGAAGGTGGATTGAGAATACAAGAGAGGGTAGAGAGTGAACCATTACAGTTGGCCAGACCTGCTTGGACTGAGATTTGAATTCACAAAAGGGTTAGCAAATTCTTTTAACAGTTGGAATTGAATAGAGTGGTGTGAGCTGCTGAGACTGTACAGTGATCCAAGTATTGTCTTCCATATGGTTTCCCTCTCAATTCTACCATTTATAAGGCAAGACAAAGATCACTTTTGGAAGCGACCAGTTTCACAATACTGTTCACTTAAATAAATTTGTTTTTCATTAGTCAACAAAAGAAATATTTTTAAAATTAAAAAAAAAAAAAAAAAAAAAAACCCTTAAAATTTGACACTTGTAGCTGTCAAAAATCCACCATTCTCAAAAGTTTTGTTATCATGTTTTTAACACCCAATAAAAATCTTGAAGCAAAAAAATATTCCTCAAACTTGTATCCGAAATCCCTGTTTATCTTTTTCAGTTCCGGGCCCGAAAGAGAGAAGCTCGACTGCCCCCGAATTTATTATTTTTTTTTTTTCCTTTTCTTCTCTTCTTCCTTCCCCTCTCTGCTGAGCTGCTCTGGAGCTCACTCAAAACTCAACAAACAAACAAACTCCAAAAAAAAAAAAATCAAACCCACACAGCAACAGCAACAGACAGACCCAAATCAAAAATCAAAACTCAAAAATTCTCACAAATCACCAAATCTACACAAATCAAAAAAATCAAAATCAAAATAAAAAAAAAATTGAGGGGAAGAGAGAACAGAGAAAGAAGGAGAGGAGGAAGAAGGAGGAAGGAGAGGAGGAAGAAGGAGGAGCTCTCCACACACACAGATCTCTCTCGCCATCACGCCGTTGCCGCCGTTGCTCTCCGTCGCCCATCGCCATCACGTCCGTCGCCTCTGTTTCTCTCTCTCACCTCTGTGTTCAAAATGAAGAAGAAAAAAAAAGAAAGAAAAAGAAGAAAAAGAAGGGAAAAAAAAAATGAAACCCAAAACGACGTCGTTTTGGGTTTCGACCCACATCCGAGCGTTGATTTCGGGCCCTCAAACAATTTTCTATCTCTTTGTACACCTATAAGCATTTTGAGCTGCATTATGTAACTAATATCAAAACATAAAAATTTTGATGCACAACCATAGAGTTGAGAATTCAATCGGATATAAGGCCTACTCCACCATACTTGATAATCAAATCTCTAAGGCTGTATTTGATTAGGACATTTGAAAATGAATTTGAAAACCAACAGAGTCCAAGGACAACCCAACTACCTTAGGTTGTAGTCCTTTTTGCAGTCGGAAAAACAAACGGTATATCAGAAGAAAGAGATCCACACGTATTTTAAATAAAACTAGAAATGACTAAATGGGCTATCTTATAAGAGTTAACAGAAATGATAGAGAGCTCTAATGATGTGGCAGCTCAAAAAAAAAACCAAAAACAAAATAAAGATACACACATCACATCATAAATGGAACTCACTTATTTAGAGCTCCCTTACAGCTCAATAATTAGAGCTCTAAAACATTTTTCCAAGAGTTAAATTCTTCATAGTTCTCGTTACCAAAAAGGAAAGGAAATCCACATGCCTTCAATAGTTTCACAAACAACTCATATAGCCTGAGAAATAACCTCATACACCTGCATACAACTATTTGATGGTGGTCAAGTACAATTACTTGCTATAAAGAAAGAAAGACATCACTGCCATACCCATGTACTATCAAACATTTCAAAAGCTGGACTTTGTTTGGTAAAATGCGAGAGAGAGAGAGAGAGAGAGAGAGAGAGAGATCTTTCATTCCACAACAAAAACCGTAAACCTTCAACTAACGTGTTCCTTTAAATAGAAAATTAAGTTTAATACCGAAGAATCTTTAGAATCTAAGAGGAGATAATGAATATTCAGCTCATACATCAACAAGATCTTCCACAATCATAAACTCTCAACCTCTCACATCTTACTTTGTTTGTGGGTCGTTCGTCATACAAAATTCAAGCCATAAACAGCTGAGTAAGACCAATTAGAAACACCAATGCTAGCCGACTTTTGCCAAATGCTCATGAACTGAAGAGTTCGAGGTTCAGCCAGTCCCTGCAAAGAGGAGCAAATTGCAATATGTTTATGTCAAATTCAATAAAATGTAGCACTGCAAGCACAATGGTATGTGGAATTTGACACATGCTCTTACTTGCTAATGTCATCGAGATGGTCATCAAAATCAACAATATCCTGCCATTTCTGATTTGAAATATAGTCCAACAGTACTATATTTGCTGCTGGCTCCTTCATGGTTAATCGGCTGCTTCCATCTCCAATTAGCTTCCAACTCTTGGATGAATCTCTTGTGTAAAGCTGAATAAGAGGGAATTATAATAGTAGATGAGAGGGGTTCACTGTTACAATTTTTATTTCAGGTGGGTAAAGTGATAAAAGACAATAGTTTGATGGGGGAAAGTGTAATTTGCCCAAATATATAACAAGCCTAATTTAGAGAACAGCAATGGTAGCAACACTTCAGGTTTTCAAAGTAGACATGGGATGATTAGATGAGTCAAATTCAGCAGAACTGATCTGCCATATGCGATGCAGACCAATGTGCAACAAGGACAACTGAGATTGCAATGCAAAAATTGTGTTCATATATTTAAAATATAACAAAATAATGAAAAAGAATTCACAACATGAACTTAAAATAATAGTTTCACAAGGGTAAATTGAGACGATACTACTCAAACAACCAAGAAATTCATGTTACTGCATCTGCGTGAAAAAGGGAGCCACAGTTGAGAAATTTCTCTTTAGGGGTTCTATCCAGCTAGGAAGCACGGATACGGATATGGGATACGGGTACGATACGATACGGATACGGCGATACGACAAAATTTGAAAAACTAGGATACGGATACGGCGGGGATACGTTCGTAAAAAATATTATTTTTACAATTTTTAATAATGTAACATACATAAAAATAAAACTTAAACAATTGTTAGTTCTTTTAAACTAATAATCTAAAATTGTTTTATTTAGCACCAAAAAAAATCTAATATTTAGCACAATAATTAATTTATAAACCATAATGATATTTTTTGCCAAAAAAAAAAAAATGTGACAATTTATTTAGCCAAATAGGTTCAACTTTTTTCATAACCAAACACATTTACAACTTATTTTAATTCTTTTAAACTAAAAATCTAAAATTTTATAAGTATAAAAGCTAACATATAAATGATATCAAATGGGGCCAATGTGAAAACATGAAATTTCTTAGTTTTCATTTCAGAATCTGTAAATTTTACTAGAGAAATTGAGAAAAAAATTTCCCCTATAATCTCAAATTTAATATTGATTTCATTTTATAGATCTTAAAGAATAAATAGTATATTTAAAATAAATATAAAAAAAAAGAAAAAAATTGTGTATTATAAAAACAGCAACAGCCAACAGGAGATCGAAAGAAAGAGAGAGGAGAGCAAGACGAGACAAAAGAGGAAAACGGAGAGATCGAGTGAGAGCGAAAGAGAGAGTGAGTGAGATCGAGTCTATCAGTCCAGAGATATCGAGCGAGAGCGAAAGGGAGTGGGAGAGAGAGACAGTGAGATCGAGCGAGAGAGAAAGAGAGAGAGGAAGCGAAAGGGAGAAAGAGAGGGACGAACCTAATCGACGACGACGATGCTGCTGTTCGCGAACCTGATCGACGACGCTACTGTCCAGAGAGACGACGCTGCTGTTCCTCCTTCTTTGCTGCTGCTGCTGCTACTGCTAGGGCTTGGTTGGTTGTTTTTTTTTGTTTTATTTTACATAACTTTTGTTATTTTACAATTTGACCACATTATAAGTTTTTTAAATTATTTTTTCGCCCCGCCGTATCCCGAAAGTATCCCGAGCGTATCCCTAAAGTATCCTCGCGTATCCCAAACGTATCCGAAATTCAAAAAATTAAAAAAAAAACAGGATACTTATTTGACGTATCCGATACGTATCCGATACGCGTACG
This sequence comes from Camellia granthamiana, assembly GCA_036172215.1. NCBI lineage: Eukaryota > Viridiplantae > Streptophyta > Magnoliopsida > Ericales > Theaceae > Camellia > Camellia granthamiana. The sequence goes on along the minus strand of CM069911.1, from coordinate 6,814,366 downwards.
GGGGCCATTTCGGAGTATCCGTGCTTCATAGCTATCCAGTATTAGGAGGAAAGTCAAAGTACTAATCAACTTGTTTGGTTCTGATTTTTAAAAACCAGTTTACAGAAAATTCTACTTTTTTATTTTCCGTATTTTAATATTTTCAATCAATTTTTTTAATATTTTGAGAAATTTTTTTTTAATTTTTAGACACACCTAACATAAATACACTTAAAAAGTATAATATTTATGAAAAAATAATTTAAAAAATACACTAAATACGAAAAAATACAAAAAATACAAAACAAAACAAAAAAAACAAAAAAAATCAAAATTTAGTACATTTTTTGTATTTTTGTGTATTTATTAATTTTTTAAAATATTTTTTTACAAATATTTTACTATTTAGATACATTTAAGTAAGGTGTATCTAAAAAAATATAAAAAATTGCTTAAAATTTTAAAAATATTTACTAAAAACAAAAAAACACGAAAAACAAAAAACATAATTTTCAGAAAACTGAAACCAAACACACTGAATAATACCAAAAACACAACCTGACAGGATAAGGCCATTTATCCACCCCCAGCATTTCAGCTAGTTAGTCATTTTCTAGACATTAAAATTTAATTAAATAATTTTGTTAACCAAGACAATACACGTAGCCTCACAAAAATATCTGTAAGTCTGAAAATGAATACCATCTGGTCCTAAAGGCTTGCCAAACTTCATTTTCATTAATGCATTTAACCTCAAACTTACTTATTCTACCATAAAACTTGTATCATCCTGTTCCAACAACAAATATAATGTATTCATAGAAGTGACAGATAATCTAATTCAAGCTAGCCTAAGTGCAACCTATAAGATGATATCAAATATGAGCACAATATTTATTTTGCATAATATTTCTCATTAAGGATAAATTTGGCAACCTCAGCTAGGATCAACTCTCAGATTAGTGCACAGCATTGCTAAAACCAAAAAGAAAAAAAGAAGAAGACCAAATTTGAAGACTTATAAAATTTTGAATTAATAAAGAAAAACAATCCGGGGATATATCTCCTAGAAACTCATTCCTCTAGAGAAATGAATTTTGAATCACTCTATGAAAGTGCCAGTTTACTATGATGTCTAAATATTTAACATATTTTCAATAATACCATACTCACCACATAACTCCGCCGGGGTTGTTAACAACTCCACCGGTCCAAGCCCGGATAAAGGAGGAGTGTTGTGAGTTAGGTAGCCGACAGCCAACACGTAAAAAAATCACTCGGATCCCTTATGACAATGAATCCTACTTTGAATCATTTAAATGTTAGGTCATTTCCCTCAAGTGATGCGTTACGCTCGCCTCATACTGTTTCGAAAAGTGAGCACGGGGCGCCGCATCGACACTTAGGTGCGGTGAAAAATGGGCACAGGTTCCCGCATTTTTCTGGACGAGCGCAAGTAAAGAAACTAGTCCAAGACTATAAGTTTAGGGTAGCCACTTGGAATATAAGAACCTTACCTGGTAAGACGATGAAATTGGTAGATGTTATGATTAGGAAGAGAGTTAATATAACTTGCGTACAAGAAACTAAATGGACGGGTGAGAAAGCTAGAGAAATTGAGGATACCGGTTTTACTCTGTATTATAGTGGTAATAATTGCCAAGAATCTTATTAGTTAAACTAGTGGAGAATGTAGAAATCATAATTAGGGTAGGAATCATAATTGTCAAGAATCTTGTGGAGAACGTAGCGGCAGTCATTAGAAAAGGGGATAGGATTATGTTAGTTAAACTAGTTATTGGATGGATTATAGTGAACGTTATTAGTGCATACGCCCCTCAAGTAGGATTAGATGATCAGACTAAAAGGGATTTTTGGAAGCAAATTGATGAAATCTTACAGGAGATACCCATAGGAGATAACCTGGTTATAGATGGAGATTTTAATGGCCATGTAGGCATAAAAAAACTAGGCTTTGAAAGGGTGCATGGTGAATACGGTTTTTAGTGACAGAAATGAGGCTGGAGAGAGTATCTTAGATTTTGCTTTGGCTTCTAACCTGGTAGTGGCCAATACTATGTATAAGAAAAAGGATGAGCATTTGATAACCTTTAAGAGTGGATCAGCTAAGAACCAAATAAATTATTTTTCAGTGAGAAAAGTAGACCGCCTAAAATGCAATGATTGTAAGGTGATTCCTAGAGAGAGTCTGGCCTCTCAATATAGGATTTTGACATTAGATTTATGTTTTAAAGGGCAACACCAAGCTAGAAAGGATGGTAGGCGTCGTAGGACGAAATGGTGGGACCTAAAAGGGGATAAACTATAAATATTTAATAATAGAATGGATAAAGAAGGTACTTGAGACTTGGAAGATGATGCTAACACTATGTGGAACTTGATGACCGATTGTATGAGGAGAATCTCAAAGGAAGTGCTTGTAGAGTCTAAAGGAGCGAGACCCAACTCTAGGGAAACGTGGTGGTAGAGGGAAGAGGTTCAAGCAGTAGTTAAGGCAAAAAAAGAGTGCTTTAAAAAGTGACAAAATGATAGAACTGAGGAAAACCTTAAGAGCTATAAATTGGCTAATAAGAAGATCAAGAAAGTAGTGAGAGAGGCTAAGTTGAAAGCTTATGATGACCTATACACTAGACTAGATAGTAAGGAGGGAGAGAAGAGGATATACAAACTTGCTAAGATATGATATGGGAGAAGAAAATAAGAGATTTTAATTAAGTTAAGTGCATCAAGAGTGAAGATTCTAAGGTATTGGTGAAGGATAAAGAGATTAAGGAAAGATGGAATAATTATTTTGAGAAACTATTAAATGAGAAACATGGAGGTATATCAATAGAGAGAAGAAATAGCCAATAATACGATAAACCAAGACTATAAGTTCTATTGCAAGATTAGGAACTTTGAAGTGGAGATTGCACTTAAGAAGATGAAATCAAATAAGGCTTTAGGACACGATGATATCCCTATTAAAGCTTGGAAGTGTATAGATAAAAAAGGAGTTACTTGGTTGACTAAGTTGTTTAGCAAAATTTTGTTGACTAGGAACATGCCAGATAAGTGGAAGAAGAGTATTTTAGTGCCAATCTATAAGAATAAAAGAGATGTCCAGAATTGCAACTATAGAGGAATCAAGCTAATGTGTATATAATGAAAGTGTGGGAGAGGGTGATGGAACGCCGATTGCGAGATATAACAGAGGTGTCATAGAATCAATTTGGGTTTATGCCTGGCAAGTCAACAATGGAAGTGATTTATCTTTTGAGTAGATTAATAGAAAAGTATAGAGAAAATAAAAGCGACATTCATATAGTGTTTATCGACCTTGAGAAAGCATATGATAGAGTGTCTCGGGATATAATATGGTAGGTGTTAGAGAAGAAATGAGTGACAAAAGGTTACATTGATGTGTTTAAGGACATGTATGAAAGGGTGGTGACCACTATTAGATCACCTGCTAGAGAGACAAATAAATTTTCTATCACTGTAGAGTTACACCAAGGATCTACCTTAAATCCTTATCTTTTTGTTTTAGTTACGGATGAGTTGACGGAAAATATTCAAGATGACATGCCATGATGTATACTTTTTGCAGATGATATCGTGCTAGTTAATGAGACTAGAGAAGGGGTTAAAACAAAGTTAGAAATTTGGAGAAAAGCGCTTGAATCTAAAGGATTCCGGATAAGCAGAACTAAGACAAAATACATGGAGTGTAAATTTAGTAACAGTAACAATGAAAGCAGAGAAGAAGTAAAGATTAAAAATCAAGAACTGCCTAAGAGTGAACATTTTCGTTATTTAGGGTCAACTATCACAATAGCTAGAGAGATTGATGCGGATGTAGTCCATAGGATTAAGGCAGAATGGTATAAGTGAAGAAGTGCGTCTGGGGTACTGTGCGATAAACGAATACCCACTAGACTAAAAGGTAAGTTCTATAGAACGGCTATTAGACCAACGATGTTGTATGGGACGGAGTGTTGGACAACCAAGAAACATGTACATAAGATGAGTGCGGCTGAGATTAGGATGCTAAAGTAGATGTATGACAAGATTAGACAAGAGAAAATTAATAATGAGTATATTCGGTAATTGGTAGGAGTAACACCGATAGAAGATAAGTTGATCGAGAATCGATTGAGATGGTTTGATCATATTCAACAAAGACGAACAGAGACAGTAGTGAAAAGATGCGATATTGTAACGGTAGATGGAAGTGTTACGGGACAGGGTAAACCTAGATTAAGGTTGACTAGCGTTGTAAATAAATAAAGATATGGATCTACTTAATTTGACGGACCTTTGATAGGGCTGCATAGAGAAGAAGGATTCATGTAGCCGACCCTATTTGATGAGACTTAAGGTTTGGTTTGGTTACCATACTCACCACATGTTATTGACAGTAATTGCTAAAAAATGAGACACTCATGTACAGATCAAATAAGCATCAAGACGGTCAAATTGTCTTCGCATGACAAATTACATGGATAAAGATAGGGCAATATATCAGCAGTCCATTTTGAACCCCTCACACTCCAGTTGTGAGAGGCTAAAGGACATAGAATGGAGTATGAGTGGCTTATTATAGACTGTCAACATCATTGGTCTAAAGATAATGTCACTACATAGAAGCAACGCATTTCAAACTAGTAACAAGAGGTCATTAGATTTAACAAGCTTGGGCAATGAAATAGAAAATCTGTTTCGACATAACTAAGACCACATCCATTGTAAATGTCAACATGGCACATAATCTACAACTCAAACAGTCAACTGGAAATCCAGAATTTTTATTTCTGCTGAATTTTTTATATATCATCATATCAACAAATATTTTGTTTCTTTCTTCCCTTTCATTTTGGTCGTAATCCTCCCAATTAAATCGATTCAAATAATAAATCAAAAAACTTTATCCTTCAATCAATCACAGAACCAAATCTAAAAAGTTAAAACTCACCTGCAAATAAGTATGCAACAAGTAACAACAGTAAACTCACCTGTATCACAGGGCTCCTGTCCTTCCCCTTGGGTAAAGCTTCAAGCTTTTTGTTGTCCAACTGAAATTCGAGCAACAAAAATAGATTAATTAATTAATAAACACAAAACAAACAGAATTCAATTACGGCGTGATTCAAAACCTACCAAAAGCAAACCAGCTTGGGAGAAGTATCGGTGTATGTGATCGCCAATGTTCTTGGCGACATTTCCGAGCTCAGAATCATCGAACCTCTCGTTAGCATGAAAGTAACCAACAATACTCAATCCTTAAGCACCGTAGTACTCTTCTATCTATTCCAATGGATAATCATCAATAAATATAATTGTTAGAATAAAACCCTAAGATCGAGAATTGGAAGAATGAGAGGAGGAGAGACCTGAATTAACGCGATCTCGAGGGGAGGGAGGAGGCCGATCTGGGAGTGGAAGAGGAGGACGGAGTCGGCGATCTCGACGACGGGGTTGGAGTCGCCGCCGGAGAGTCGGCCGAGGAGGACGCCGTTGACGGCGGAGGATCTATGCTTCAGGGCATAGAGGATGAGTTTGATGTAGGCGTTTTGCCCGATCTGGTACCGCAACTCGCCGCCCATTACGGTGGCTGTGTGATGCTGGAGTGACACACTGCACCAGAGTAGAAAGAGAGAGAGAGAGAGAGAGAGAGACTCTGCGGTTGTGCTAGTGATCGCTGAGTTGGATTGGGGACTTGTATACGAGAGTCTAGGGTGTGTTTGGTTTAACTTTTCAGTTTATATTTATAAAAATTTTATAAATTAATTTTTGTTTATTTTTAAAAAAAACATAAACTACAAATGTATTTGATAATTGACAAAATATTTAAAAAAATTTAAAAATATAAAAAAGAGTGAGAAATGGCAAGTGGCGGTGGAAAATGGTGGTGGAAAGTGATGACGGTGGGTGGTGGGTAGTTTGTGGTGGTGGGTGGTGGTGGTGGGTGGGTGACGGTGGTGGGTGGTGGTGGTGGTGGTGGCAAGCGGGTGGCGGATGGCGGGTGGTGGTGGTAGGTGAGTGGGTGAGTGACGGTGGCGGGTGGTGGTGGTGGTGGTGGTAGGTGGGTGGTAGGTGATGATGGTGGGTGGTGGGTGGTGGGTGGTGATGACAGGTGGGTGGTGGATGGTGGTGGTGGTAGGTGGTGGTGGCGAGTGGGTGGTAGGTGGCTGGTGGTGGTGGGTGGTTGGTGGTGGCAGGTGATGAATGGTAGTGGCAGGTGGATGGTGAGTGGTGGTGGCAAGTAGGTAGCGGGTGGTGGTAGTGGTGGCGGGCGGTGGATAGTAATGGCGGGTGGTGGGTGGTGGCGGGTGGATAGCAGGTGGGTAGTGGGTGGTGGGTGGTGGTGATGGTGATGGTGGTGGTGGCGGCGAGTGTGTGGCAGGTGATGGGTGGTGGGTGGTGGTGATGGTGATGGTGGTGGTGGCGGCGAGTGTGTGGCAGTTGGGTGGTGGTGGCAGGTGGTGGATGGTGGTGGTAGGTGAGTGGTGAGTAGTAGTGACAGATGGTGGTGGGGGGTGGGTGGTGGTGGCGGAAAACGGTGGTGGAAAATGGTGGCGGGTGGTGGCTAGTGTTAGGTGGTAAAAAAAAAAAAAAACTCAAAATTCAAAACGGAAACACATTTTTTGTGTTTTTATTTTTTGGCCAAATTTATAAACTGAAACCACTGATTTATAAATCAAAAATTTTACCAAACAAGTTTTTATTTGAGTTTTTTAAATTTTTGTAAATATAAATAGAAAACTGAAAACGTAAGTGTTACCAAACGGCACCCTAATGTTTGAGGAGAAAGGATTTTAGGCCATGTTTGGACGTATTAGATTAGGTTGGGTTAGTATTTTCATAATTAAAAGTTTTACGATTACAAATTCTTTGGATTGTATATTTTATCTTATGTTTGAATTGAGTTGGGATTATAAAGAGAGATTAATAGTCCAAACTTTGATTTAGTCCTCCAATTTATATCTCACTCCTTCTGTGGGATTGAATAGTTCATCATATGTGAGATACCATATCCGAATCGATTGTTAGTCCGTATCTCAATTATTTAACCAAACAGTGGATTAATAATTTTATTAAATTATTAGTCTAATCCCAAACTCATATCTACCCAAATAAACATAATCATAGTGTGACCATATTATATGTGATGATTGATTGTATGACACCTATGTAAGCAACCTACAAATGTAAAGTGTATTTGGTTTGTATTTTAAGATAAATTTTATAAAAAAAAATTTTGAGAAGAGAGTTTAAAATTTTTTTTGATTTGTTTAGTTATGTATTTTGAAAATAATTTTAGAATTTGAGAGTTTAAAATGATTTGATATTTTGTTATAATTGAGTAAATGTATATGAAAAAAAAAATAATTGAGAAAGAAAGAAAAAAATAATAATTGATTGACCTGTAAAAAAAAAATTTAATTTTAAAATTTTTTAAAAAATTATGCATACAAATCAAACAAGTCGTAATTTTCCATTCAATGTGAGAGAGGGCGGCAGCATATAGGAAATCTTCGAAACGACGGAAGCATAACAAAATGACATCGTAGTTGGCGCAAGATATTTTCAGTGACCACCGTATAGTCCAGACTGATCGAGCCCATTTTGTTTGGCTCTATTTGGTTGCATTCGTTTTTTTTTTTTTTTTTTTTATATATTTTTCAATGTTTGTAAAAAAAATTCATTATTTTTATTTTGTCTGTAAAAATAACTTTCAAATTTTTTTTAAAACTAAATATTGGTATTTGTTTTTAAAAAAATACTTAAGATACCTAATTTATATAATATTGTGTTTGATAACTGTCAAATTTTAATTTATAAAAGCTATGGGCAATTTGGGAAGAAGTTAAAAAAACTAACTTTTAACTTTTTTACACAAAAATAACAAAAAAGTCAAACTTTTTTAGCACAAAAAGCCAATAAATCACAAAAAAAATTAAAAATTTAATTTTTTACCAACTTTTCAAAACACCACATAGTATTGTTGTTAAAAAAAAGTTAAAAATATTTCCAAAAGCAGTGACTTTGTTTTTTGTGATTTCCAAATTAAAAAAACGGAGCAAGGATAGCAAAAAGGTTGTTTTTTTTATAAATCTCCTTTGTAAGTATTTTATTTCATCTATTTTATAAATCTTTTTTATAAGTATTTTATTTCATCTAATTTATATTCTTTTTTATGTCAGTAAGTCAATATGACCAAATCATCCTATCTAATTTTTTTATACATGTTTCTATTTTGAAACTAATAGAGGACAATATTTCCTCATAGAGAAAATCTTTCCTTTATTTCATATGAAAAAAAAATAAATTCTCCTTTATTCTAAGGAGAAAATCTCTCCCACATTCCATAGAGAAAATATCAAATTATGAATTTTGAACCTATAACTTGAAAATTTTTAAAATAACGCAATAAAAAATCTGAATGAAATCAAAATATAATATGAATGTTTACAGCAAACAACAAATATACAGCTAACCTTTAAAAAAACAAAATACATACTAAAGTAGAATGTGAATGTTCACAGAAAACAATAAACATACAACTAACCTCCAAAAAAATAAAATTAATACAAAAATGCAATGTGAATGTTCACAATTTATAATTAACATACAACTAGTCTTAAAACAAATAAGTCATACCAATGTGAACATTTACACAGCAACGTGAAAATATAAAACAAAATTGAAAAAAATAAAAATCGCCTATTTCAATTGTTCAATGGTAACAAAAATAATTGTTCAACCAACAAGTATAGTAACAAAAACAACAAACATACGATTAACTTTTGAAAAAATAAAATTTATACTAAAATACAATGTGAATGTTCACAATTGACTATTAATATACAATTAGTTTAAAAAAAATAAACTCATACCAATGTGAAAATTCACACTGCAACGTGAAAATATAAAATAAAATAAAAAAAAAGTGAAAATCAAATATTTCGATTATTCAATGATTACAAAAATGATTGTTCAACCAACACGCATAGTAAAAAAGACAACAAAATACAACTAAGTTTCGAAAAAAATAAAAATAAAACTCATACTAAAATACAATGTGAATATTCACAATTTACAATTAACATGCAACTAATATTAGAAAAATTAAATTCATACCAATGTGAACATTCCCACTACAACATGAGACAAAATTGAAAGGGGAAAAAAAAAAAAAAAGACTATTTTAATTGTTTAATAGTAACAAAAAATTATTGTTCAAACAACAAGTATAATAACAAATAACCAATAATATGTGAATATTCACATCTTACAAAATATTAATTATGTCCAGATCTATATTCCAACACTTATTTCTCAGACTTTCAAATAATGTGAACATTCACACTGATTGACAACAAAATAGAAATAATGGCAGCAACAGAATCAAAAATAAAAAAATAAAAAAAAACTCAATCTCTAAAAACAAAAAATATCACTCACATCCTCATCTTTATCATCATTTTTATCATTATCACTATCATTAACAATTTATGCAATTTCACCATTCCACCAATCCAAATCAAACAAAACTCACCTTTGAAGAATATGTTTGTAACAAAATTGACTGAACATAAATATAGCTTCAACTTACAACAATAGAGAAACATATAAAGTTTTGAACACAAAGCTACAATAGACAAACACAGAACTTCAAACACAAAGTGACAATAGAGGAACACAAAACTTCACCACAACAATGGAGGAATATAATATTATTTCAGCACCATATGTAAACTAGAGTCTCAAAACCCTATCAAATAGAAAGTTTTGAAACCCTAGCACAATGAAAAATACCACAAATATGCATGCAATTGATTAAAAAAAAAAAAAAAACACGTGAATAATGATAACTACCAAAATAGAAGTAACAATAAAAAGAAAATGTGTATATCATTTTTCTATGTAATATATATCAACAATAGACATAAGAATATAATAGTCCAACAAATAATATAAATTAAGAAAAAAAACCTCATGAAATAAAAATATAAATACATGAGACTAATTAAGTTATAATTTTTCTTGAACTTATTGAGTTAGAGCACTTCTAAATAAAATTTATCAATAAAAAAAATCCATAACAAAAGGCACAACCAAATAGATCAAACTATATTTGTATCTTCAACTTGTGGAAGAGAAATACATAAAAAAATGTATAGTGAAGTTAATTGGTATTTACTACATATTTTTCTTTCTTCCCATCACACTTTCTACAAAATACTCATTTTAATCTTATATGAATCTCAATGTAGACAAGTTCAAACACCCACCCGTTAAGAATAGAATTAATCTACAAACCCAAATTAACCTACCTAGAAAATTTGGAGTGTGTGATTAGATGATAAAATTTAATTTGTATAACATAAGATTCATATTTAAAATAAATCTAAAACACAAAATAAAAATTCTCAATAATTTTTGAATTGATAAAAATAAATAAAGTATTACTGTTAAGAATAATGAATGACAAGTTTTTTTTTTTTTTTTTTTTTTTTGAGAAATGAGAAAGTCAGTTGTCATAAAACAAAATTTAGTTGATTATATTATTCTTCCACTTAGTTGTTGATATTATTTCTGGGGCTCCAACACCAGCACATTTTGATTCCTACACAATTTTGAACTTTTTTTTTTCTTTTTTTTGCTGTGAGAACAAGTGAACCATCATATTTATATAACAGTAGAACATAGAGATTCAACAAGCAAATTCTCTTGCTTTGAAACTTGAGGACAATAAGTGTGACTCGTGATTCCAAAAAATGCCCACAGCTACATTTTGTTTTGAGAAGAAGTTTCATCCAGGGAAAAATCTGGCAATGAAACCAGAGGTAACAAGGCCAACTAAGAAACCCAGGGATAAATCTACGAAAATAATCTGGTACTAATAAAGCTGACCCTTTCTCTTTTTGACTAAAATAAATATAACAAATACACAAAACCATATCTGAGCCCAAAAACCAAAATCCAAATCCACACTATAAGAAGGCAAATACCCATTGTAGAAAAATACACATTTGCTATTCTTTTGATCTTTAGAAAATATAACTAAAACGCAAACAATGCCCTATTTCAGGCTTGAACCTTCAGGAGAGGGAGAGGGTGAAGAGAATATGAAGTTTCAAAGAGTCTGATTTTATCAACCCTAGTGAAAAAACAAATTTGGGAGGTGAGTAATGCCAACAAAATTGTTTTCCAAGAACAAGTTACACAAGGACTACAACATACATGTTCATAAAGGTTGCCTAATAAATAACTTTACCATTGACAAATACACTATTATCACAATTAGAAACAGGTTTAATCTCAATGAAATTAGCTGTGAGGGGTACATTCATTATGACATTCATTTGTGAAGCAGACCATACTGTCTTCAGTACCTATGAAAATACACCGTTGACTCCAAGTTCACTAGAACAGACAACTTCTAAAAACCATCCAAATTGCCCAATACTTTAGTAAAAAGCCATTTTCCACCACATCCCAGCAGTGCACAAGTTAACACAAATAAAGTCACTATCATCTTATACCACCATAGATGTTTCGAGCATAGCTAGCATTAGATAGATGAAGAAGTTTTCCTTTGTCACTAAAACAAGGGGGAGGATGAAGAAAATAGATATGGCATCCACGACTGGCTGTAAATAGAAACTACACCGATTCACGGAGTATAAACAGCTCCATAATTCAATTAAAAAAATTAAGCAAGCAAGCTGTCTTGATCATGAACGTCAACAGTCTAAAACCATGCAATAAGGTAAATGTCAAGCACTATTTCATGTTATTTCCCAGCAGGAAATTTATCTTTCTTAAAACTAGAGGGGTATCTGAATCTGTCTGCCAACCTGCAAGGAAAGTCAAGACAATCTTTGCCCTTAAAATGTAAACTATCAACGATACCTGTAAGACCTCAAAATTAATCGAACTAGTAGCTCAAATGGCTTGAGTTGTGCCTCATATTTCAGCATAGACATCTCACTAATCCACTTTATTACCTGCAAGTTGATGTAAATCTAAAATGGTAGCCTAAAACCATAGTGATATTTGCTACCCAAGTCATACAGGGACATGAGAGGAAAAATCCCTATCTTAGAACAGACTAAATGGTCGTGGTTACAAGACCCAAGTCAAAAATGCTAAAAAGTAAACATAAAAGCTAAATAAATTTATTACACGAGAAACATCTAATTCTAATTCAACTAGAGGAAAATGTAGCAAGCTCACAAACAAGATGCTATGTTCTACATAACAAACTAGAGAGATTAAGCTAGATCACCACAGCAGACACCAAATATAAATCTAAAACACTACAAGGTTCATCTAAGACATACAATAGATTCTGATCTTTAAATGCGTCATCAGTTGCAATGGTAGGAGACACCTCTAGTACTCATGTGATAGCACCTATCAATCCACGATATATAATGCAGGAAACTAGAGAAACCTGTGAGAAATCTCTAAGGCAAAGCTTGCCTTTTCTACCTTGCATAAGGATGGTACCGGCTACTGCCACTATAGCCTTCCCTTCCATACAGCCCACTTGCTCCACCATAACTAGCACCAGGACCAGACTCATAAGCATCATAGCTTGAACCCCCATAACTCCCATAACCTTCGCCTCGGCCATATCCACCTAAACCACTGCCACCATAACCTGCACTAAACCCACCACCATAGGGTCCAAAGCGACTAGAATAACCAAGGGAAGATTCACCTCGGTAGCCTCCTAAGCTACTGCTGCCAAAACCTCCATAACCACCAAATTCACTTCCACCACTACCATACCCACCGTATCCGCCAAACCTACTGCCAATACCTCCAGGTGTCCTATAGGGGCCAGGGCCAAACCCACCATCAAAGCCCCCATAGGAGCCGCCAAATTCACCAAAGCCATCATTGAAAGAACGAGCCCTAGAATTGCTACCATGTGCAGGAGCAGGTGGAGGGTTTGAGGCTTTCTTTGGTTCTGCTTTCTTGATCTCCACCTAACAAAGCAACTTAGTTAACCTAAGTTCTGCTGAATGTAAACTATCATGAGCGTCCTCCTGAGAAGATCTATGCCTGTAAAAAACTTGACCTAACATCAGAAATAAGTCCCGCAAGCAATTACTCCAAGTGAGATAATATACAAAGAAGTATGCAGTCTAAAAAGCCTTAGCATATATACCAGAGAGTAAAAATGAGTAAGCAGTTTTACAATATCCTGGATAAACATGTATTTGTTTACATGCTGATTTCTCGGAGACCATAGAACTAAGCTCACCTGGGTACCCGCCATATCAATCATATTTCCATTGGATACCATTTCATCAACAACTTCCTCACTGTCGAATATTACAAATCCAAAACCTCGAGAACGGTTGGTCTCATGATCACGAATAATCTGGTGTTCAACAACGTTCCCATACTTCGAGAAGAAATTCTTCAACTCATCTGATCAATTCAACATGCCCAAAACAGGTTGCACAACTTTAAATACACAACACAAATAATAAAAGATATCTACATATTTTAACAACGAAACAAACAAACCTTCAGTGACTGCAGATGGCACACCCCCAACAAATATTTTCTTTGTTTTGAAATCCTTTGATTGGCCAGATCCTTTCGGAATGGTTCTTTTAATCTCAACCTACCCCATTTTCACACAGCAAGTCAATATATATAGAGAAAGAGATGTAAATATTTGTAGCTTTGTACATTATATTGCAAGGAACCATGCATCCATATAGAATAATATTGCACCAGAAGTCACAAGTAGCATAGAGTACAAACCACCAAATTTCAAAAGAATCTTGCCTGTTTTCCATTGATGATGTGGGTATCTTCAATAACCTGGTCAACAACTGATGGGTCAGCATAGGTGATGAATCCAAAACCCCTCGGCTTCCCTGTGTACCGATCTTTCATTATCACTGAGTCTGTAATCTCCCCATATTTTCCAAAGTGCTTAACAAAAGTAGCTGTTTTCAATCAATAACAATTCCACATCAGATAACAAGCACTACCCAACACCTAATTACCGTTAATCATTGCAACAATAATTACCGTTAATCATTGCAACAAAAGTAGCTGTTTTGGGTTTCGACCCACATCCGAGCGTTGATTTCGGGCCCTCAAACAATTTTCTTTCTCTTTGTACACCTATATGCATTTTGAGCTCAAACATATGCATTTCGGGCCCTCAAAAATTTTTGAGGAAGAAAAAAACAATTTTGAGCTCAAAAATTGTTTGAGCTCAAACATTTCGGGCCCTCAAAATTTTTATGCATTTCGGGCCCTCAAACATTTGAAAATGAATTTGAAAACCAACACAGTCGAAGGAGAACCCAACTACCTTAGGTTGTAGTCCTTTTTGCAGTCGGAAAAACAAACAGTATATCAGAGGAAAGAGATCCACACGTATTTTAAATAAAACTAGAAATGACTAAATGGGCTATCTTACAAGAGTTAACAGGAATGATAGAGAGCTCTAATGATGTGGCAGCTCAAAAAAAAAAACAAAAACAAAATAAAGATACACACATCACATCATTAATGGAACTCACTTATTTAGAGCTCCCTTACAGCTCAATAATTAGAGCTCTAAAACATTTTTCCAAGAGTTAAATTCTTCATAGTTCTCGTTACCAAAAAGGAAAGGAAATCCACATGCCTTCAATAGTTTCACAAACAACTCATATAGCCTGAGAAATAACCTCATACACCTGCATACAACTATTTGGTGGTGGTCAAGTACAATTACTTGCTATAAAGAAAGAAAGACATCACTGCCATACCCATGTACTATCAAACTTTTCAAAAGCTGGACTTTGTTTGGTAAAATGAGAGAGAGAGAGAGAGAGAGAGATCTTTCATTCCACAACAAAAACCGGAAACCTTCAACTAATGTGTTCCTTTAAATAGAAAATTAAGTTTAATACCGAAGAATCTTTAGAATCTAAGAGGAGATAATGAATATTCAGCTCATACATCAACAAGATCTTCCACAATCATAAACTCTCAACCTCCCACATCTTACTTTGTTTGTGGGTCGTTCGTCATACAAAATTCAAGCCATAAACAGCTGAGTAAGACCAATTAGAAACACCAATGCTAGCCGACTTTTGCCAAATGCTCATGAACTGAAGAGTTCGGGGTTCAGCCAGTCCCTGCAAAGAGAAGCAAATTGCAATATGTTTACGTCAAATTCAATAAAATGCAGCACTGCAAGCACAATGGTATGTGGAATTTGACACATGCTCTTACTTGCTAATGTCATCGAGATGGTCATCAAAATCAACAATATCCTGCCATTTCTGATTTGAAATATAGTCCAACAGTACTATATTTGCTGCTGGCTCCTTCATGGTTAATCGGCTGCTTCCATCTCCAATTAGCTTCCAACTCTTGGATGAATCTCTTGTGTAAAGCTGAATAAGAGGGAATTATAGTAGTAGATGAGAGGGGTTCACTGTTACAATTTTTATTTCAGGTGGGTAAAGTGATAAAAGACAATAGTTTGATGGGGGAAAGTGTAATTTGCCCAAATATATAACAAGCCTGATTTAGAGAACAGCAATGGTAGCAACACTTCAGGTTTTCAAAGTAGACATGGGATGATTAGATGAGTCAAATTCAGCAGAACTGATCTGCCACATGCGATACAGACCAATGTGCAACAAGGACAACTGAGATTGCAATGCAAAAATTGTGTTCATATATTTAAAATATAACAAAATAATGAAAAAGAATTCACAACATGAACTTAAAATAATAGTTTCACAAGGGTAAATTGAGACGATACTACTCAAACAACCAAGAAATTCATGTGTACTGCATCTGCGTGAAAAAGGGAGCCACAGTTGAGAAATTTCTCTTTAGGATGAAAGTCAAAGTAGGATGAAAGTCAAAGTACTAATCAACTTGTTTGGTTCTAATTTTCAAAAAACAGTTTACAGAAAATTCTACTTTTTTATTTTCCGTATTTTAATATTTTCAATGAATTTTTTAAATATTTTGAGGAAATTTTTTTAAATTTTTAGACACACCTAACATAAATACACGTAAAAAGTATAATATTTATGAAAAAAATATTTAAAAAATACACTAAATACGAAAAAATACAAAAAATACAAAACAAAAAAACCAAAAAAAAAACCAAAATTTAGTACATTTTTCGTATTTTTGTGTATTTATTAATTTTTTAAAATATTTTTTTACAAATATTTTACTATTTAGATACATTTAAGTAAAGTGTATCTAAAAAAATATAAAAAATTGCTTAAAATTTTAAAAATATTTACTAAAAACAAAAAAACACGAAAAACAAAAAACATAATTTTCAGAAAACTGAAACCAAACACACTGAATAATACCAAAAACACAACCTGACAGGATAAGGCCATTTATCCACCCGCAGCATTTCAGCTAGTTAGTCATTTTCTAGACATTAAAATTTAATTAAATAATTTTGTTAACCAAGACAAGACACGTAGCCTCACAAAAACATCTGTAAGTCTGAAAATGAATACCATCTGGTCCTAAAGGCTTGCCAAACTTCATTTTCATTAATGCATTTTACCTCAAACTTACTTATTCTACCATAAAACTTGTATCATCCTGTTCCAACAACAAATATAATGTATTCATAGAAGTGACAGATAATCTAATTCAAGCCAGCCTAAGTGCAACCTATAAGATGATATCAAATATGAGCACAATATTTATTTTGCATAATATTTCTCATTAAGGATAAATTTGGCAACCTCAGCTAGGATCAACTCTCAGGTTAGTGCACAGCATTGCTAAAACCAAAAAGAAAAAAAGAAGAAGACCAAATTTGAAGACTTATAAAATTTTGAATTAATAAAGAAAAACAATCCGGGGATATATCTCCTAGAAACTCATTCCTCTAGAGAAATGAATTTTGAATCAATCTATGAAAGTGCCAGTTTACTATGATGTCTAAATATTTAACTTATTTTCAATAATACCATACTCACCACATAACTCCGCCGGTCCCAAGCCCAGGTAAAGGAGGAGTGTTGTGTTTTAAGTAGCCGACAACCAACACGTGAAAAAAGCCACTCGGATCCCTTATGACAATGAATCCTACTTTGAATCATTTAAATGCTAGGTCATTCCCCTCGAGTGATGCGTTACGCTCGCCTCCGACTGTTTCGAAAAGTGAGCACGGGGCGCCGCATCGATGCTTAGGTGCGGTGAAAAAGGGGCACAGGTTCCGGCATTTTTTTAGACGAGCGCGAGTAAAGAAACTGGTCCAAGACTATAAGTTTAGGGAAGCCACTTGGAATATAAGAACCTTACCTGGTAAGACGATGAAATTGGTAGATGTTATGATTAGAAAGAGAGTTAATATAACTTGCGTACAAGAAACTAAGTGGACGAGTAAGAAAGCTAGGGAAATTAAGGATACCGGTTTTAAACTGTATTATAGTGGTAATAATTGCCAAGAATCTTATTAGTTAAACTAGTGGAGAATGTAGGAATCATAATTGGGGTAGAAATCATAATTGTCAAGAATCTTGTGGAGAATGTAGCAACAGTCATTAGGAAAGGAGATAGGATTATGTTAGTTAAACTAGTTATTGGATGGATTATAGTGAACGTTATTAGTGCATACGCCCCTCAAGTAGGATTAGATGATCAGACTAAAAGAGATTTTTGGAAGCAAATGGATAAAATCTTACAAGAGATACCCATAGGAGATAACCTGATTATAGATGGAGATTTTAATGGCCATGTAGGCATAGAAAAACTAGGCTTTGAAAGGGTGCATGGTGAATACGGTTTAGTGACAGAAATGAGACTGGAGAGAGTATCTTAGATTTTGCTTTGGCTTCTAACCTGGTGGTGGCCAATACTATGTATAAGAAAAAGGATGACCATTTGATAATCTTTAAAAGTGGATCAGCTAAGAACCAAATAGATTATTTTTTAGTGAGAAAAGTAGACCGCCTAAAATGCAATGATTGTAAGGTGATTCCTAGAGAGAGTCTGGCCTCTCAATATAGGATTTTGGCATTAGATTTATGTTTTAAAGGGCAACACCAAGCTAGAAAGGATGGTAGGCGTCGTAGGACGAAATGGTGGGACCTAAAAGGGGATAAACTATAAATATTTAATAATAGAATGGATAAAGAAGGTACTTGAGACTTGGAAGATGATGCTAACACTACGTGGAACTTGATGACCGATTGTATGAGGAGAATCTCAAAGGAAGTGCTTGTAGAGTCTAAAGGAACGAGACCCAACTCTAGGGAAACTTAGTGGTAGAGGGAAGAGGTTCAAGCGGTAGTTAAGGCAAAAAAAGAATGCTTTAAAAAGTGACAAAATGATAGAACTGAGAAAAACCTTAAGAGCTATAAATTGGCTAATAAGAAGATCAAAGAAGTAGTGAGAGAGGCTAAGTTGAAAGCTTATGATGACCTATACACTAGACTAGATAGTAAGGAGGGAGAGAAAAAGGTATACAAACTTGCTAAGATATGATATGGGAGAAGAAAATAAAAGATTTTAATTAAGTTAAGTGCATCAAGAGTGAAGATTCTAAGGTATTAGTTAAGGATAAAGAGATTAAGGAAAGATGGAATAATTATTTTGAGAAACCATTAAATGAGAAACATGGAGATATATCATTAGGGAGAAGAAATAGCCAATAATACGATAAACTAAGACTATAAGTTCTATTGCAAGATTAGGAACTTTGAAGTGGAGATTGCACTTAAGAAGATGAAATCAAATAAGACTTTAGGACACGATGATATCCCTATTAAAGCTTTGAAGTGTATGGGTAAAAAGGGGTTACTTCGTTGACTAAGTTGTTTAGCAAAATTTTATTGACTAGGAACATGCCAGATGAGTGGAAAAAGAGTATTTTAGTGCCAATCTATAAGAATAAAAAAGATGTTCAGAATTGCAACTATAAAGAAATCAAGCTAATGTGTATATAATGAAAGTGTGGGAGAGGGTGATGGAACGCCGATTGCGAGATATAACAGAAGTGTCAGAGAATCAATTTAGGTTTATGCTTGGCAAGTCAACAATGGAAGCGATCTATCTTTTGAGGAGATAAATAGAAAAGTATAGAGAAAATAAAAGCGACATTCATATAGTGTTTATCGACCTTGAGAAAGCATATGATAGAGTGTCTCGGGATATAAAATGGTAGGTGTTGGAGAAGAAAGGAGTGACAAAAGGTTACATTGATGTGTTTAGGGACATGTATGAAAGGGTGGTGACCACTATTAGATCACCTGCTAGAGAGACAAATGAATTTCCTATCACTGTAGGTCCTATCACTGTAGGGTTACACCAAGGATCTACCTTAAGTCCTTATCTTTTTGTTTTAGTTATGGATGAGTTGACGAGAAATATTCAAGATGACATGCCATAATGTATACTTTTTACAGATGATATCGTGCTAATTAATGAGACTAGAGAAGGGGTTAACACAAAGTTAGAAATTTGGAGAAAAACGCTTGAATCTAAAGGATTCCGGATAAGCAGAACTAAGACAAAATACACGGAGTGTAAATTTAGTAACAGTAACAATGAAAGTAGAGAAGAAGTGAAGATTGAAAACCAAGAACTGCCTAAGAGTGAACATTTTCGTTATTTAAGGTCAAATATCACAATAGCGGGAGAGATGGATACGGATGTAGTCCATAGGATTAAGGCAGAATGGTATAAGTGAAGAAGTGCGTCTGGGGTACTGTGCGATAAACGAATACCCACTAGACTAAAAGGTAAGTTCTATAGAACGGCTATTAGACCAACGATGCTGTATGGGACGGAGTGTTGGACAACCAAGAAACATGTACATAAGATGAGTGTGGCTGAGATTAGGATGCTAAAATAGATGTATGACAAGATTAGACAAGACAAAATTAATAATGAGTATATTCGGTAATGAGTAGGAGTAGCACCGATAGAAGATAAGTTGATCGAAAATCGATTGAGATGGTTTGATCATATTCAACAAAGACGAACAGAGACAGTAGTGAAAAGATGCGATACTGCAACGGTAGATGTAAGTGTTACGGGACGGGATAAGCCTAGATTAAGGTTGACTAGCGTTGTAAATAAATAGAGATATGGATCTACTTAATTTGACGGACCTTTGATAGGGCTGCATAGAGAAGAAGTATTTATGTAGCCGACCCCATTTGATGAGACTTAAGGTTTGGTTTGGTGACCATACTCACCACATGTTATTGACAGTAATTGCTAAAAAATGAGACACTCATGTACAGATCAAATAAGCATCAAGACGGTCAAATTGTCTTCGCATGACAAATTACATGGATAAAGATAGGGCAATATATCAGCAGTCCATTTTGAACCCCTCACACTCCAGTTGTGAGAGGCTAAAGGACATAGAATGGAGTATGAGTGGCTTATTATAGACTGTCAACATCATTGGTCTAAAGATAATGTCACTACATAGAAGCAACGCATTTCAAACTAGTAACAAGAGGTCATTAGATTTAACAAGCTTCGGCAATGAAATAGAAAATCTGTTTCGACATAACTACGACCACATCCATTGTAAATATCAACATGGCACATAATCTACAACTCAAACAGTCAACTGGAAATCCAGAATTTTTATTTCTGCTGAATTTTTTATATATCATCATATCAACAAATATTTTGTTTCTTTCTTCCCTTTCGTTTTGGTCGTAATCCTCCCAATTAAATCGATTCAAATAACAATAACAAATCAGAAAACTTTATCCGTCAATCGATCACAGAACCAAATCTAAAAAGTTAAAACTCACCTGCAGATAAGTATACAACAAGGACTACAGTAACAACAGTAAACTCACCTGTATCGCAGGGCTCCTGTCCTTCCCCTTGGCTAAAGCTTCAAGCTTTTTGTTGTCCAACTGAAATTCAAGCAACAAAAATAGATTAATTAATTAATAAACACAAAACAAACAGAATTCAATTACGGCGTAATTCAAAACCTACCAAAAGCAAACCAGCTTGGGAGAAGTATCGGTGTATGTGATCGCCAATGTTCTTGGCGACATTTCCGAGCTCAGAATCATCGAACCTCTCGTTAGCATGAAAGTAACCAACAATACTCAATCCTTGAGCACCGTAGTACTCTTCTATCTATTCCAATGGATAATCATCAATAAATATAATTGTCAGAATAAAACCCTAAGATCGAGAATTGGAAGAATGAGAGGAGGAGAGACCTGAATTAGGGCGATCTCGAGGGGAGGGAGGAGGCCGATCTGGGAGTGGAAGAGGGGGACGGAGTCGGCGATCTCGACGACGGGGTTGGAGTCGCCGCCGGATAGGCGGCCCAGGAGGATGCCGTTGACGGCGGAGGATCTATGCTTCAGGGCATGGAGGATGAGTTTGATGTAGGCGTTTTGCCCGATCTGGTACCGCAACTCGCCGCCCATTACGGTGGCTGTGTGATGCCGGAGTGACACACTGCACCAGAGTAGAGAGAGAGAGAGAGAGAGAGAGAGAGAGAGACTCTGCGGTTGTGCTAGTGATCGCTGAGTTGGATTGGGGACTTGTATACGAGAGTCTAGGGTGTGTTTGGTTTAACTTTTCAGTTTTATATTTATAAAAATTTTATAAATTAATTTTTGTTTATTTTTAAAAAAACATAAACTACAAATGTATTTGATAATTGACAAAATATTTAAAAAAAAAATTAAAAATATAAAAAAGAGTAAGAAATGGCAAGTGGCGGTAGAAGATGGTGGTGGAAAGTGATGACGGTGGGTGGTGGGTAGTTGGTGGTGGTGGGTGGATGGGTGGGTGACAGTGGTGGATGGTGGTGGTGGCAGGTGGGTGGCGAATGGCGAGTGGTGGTGTGGGTGGGTGGGTGACGATGGTGGTGATGGGTGGTGGTGGCAGGTGGGTGGTGGATGGCGGGTGGTGGTAGTGGTGGGTAGGTGACGGTGGCGAGTGGTAAGTGGTAGCGAGTGGGTGGTGGTGGTGGGTGGTGATGGCAGGTGGGTGGTGGATGGTGGTAGTAGTGGGTGGTGGTAGCGAGTGGGTGGCAGGTGGTGGGTGGATGGGTAGTGGTAGCAGGTGGTGGATGGTGGTGGCAGGTAGATGGTGAGTAGTGGTGGCAAGTAGGTGGTGGTGGTGATGGCAGGCGGTGGATGGTAATGGCGGGCGGTGGTGGTGGTGGTGGTGGCGGCGAGTGGGTGGTGGTGGCAGGTGAGTGGTGAGTAGTAGTGACAGGTGGTGGTGGGGGGTGGGTGGTGGTAGCGGAAGACGGTGGTGGAAAATGGTGACGGGTGGTGGCTAGTGTTGGGTGGTAAAAAAAAAAAACTCAAAACTCAAAACGGAAACACATTTTTTGTGTTTTCATTTTTTGGTCAAATTTATAAACTGAGACAACTGATTTATAAATCAAAAATTTTACCAAACAAGTTTTTATTTGAGTTTTTTTAATTTTTGTAAATATAAATAGAAAACTGAAAACGTAAGTGTTACCAAACGACACCCTAATGTTTGAGGAGAAAGGATTTTAGGCCATGTTTGGACGTATTAGATTAGGTTGGGTTAGTATTTTCATGATTAAAAGTTTTACGATTACAAATTCTTTGGATTGTATATTTTATCTTTTGTTAGGATTATAAAGAGAGATTAATAGTCTAAACTTTGGTTTAGTCCTCCAAATTTATATCGCACCCCTTCTGTGGGATTGAATAGTCCATCATATGTGAGATACCATATTCGAATGGATTGTTAGTCCGTATCTCAATTATTCAACCAAACATCGAATTAATAATTTTATTAAATTATTAGTCTAATCTCAAACTCATGTCTACTCAAACAAACATAATCGTAGTGTGACCATATTATATGTGATGATTGATTATATGACACCTGTGTAAGCAACCCACAAATGTAAAGTGTGTTTGGTTTGTATTTTAATATAAATTTTTAAAAAAATTTTTTGAGAAGAGAGTTTAAATTTTTTTTTGATTTGTTTAGTTATGTATTTTGAAAATAGTTTTAGAATTTGAGAGTTTAGAATGATTTGATATTTTGTTATAATTGAGTAAATGTATATGAAAAAAAAAATAATTGAGAAAGAAAGAAAAAAATAATAATTGATTGACATGTTAAAAAAAAAAAAAATTTAAAATTTTTTAAAAAATTATGCATACAAATCAAACAAGTCGTAATTTTCCATTCAATGTGAGAGAGGGCGGCAGTATATAGAAAATCTTTGAAACGACGGAAACATAACAAAATGACATCGTAGTCGGCGCAAGATATTTTCAGTGACCACCGTATAGCCCAGACTGGCCGAGCCCATTTTGTTTGGCTCGATTTGGTTACATTCGTTTTTTTTTTTTTTTATATTTTTCAATGTTTGTAAAAAAAATTCATTATTTTTATTTTGTCTGTAAAAATAACTTTCAAATTTTTTTTAAAACTAAATATTGATATTTGTTTTAAAAAAAAATACTTAAGATACCTAATTTATATAATATTGTGTTTGATAACTGTCAAATTTTGATTTATAAAAGCTATGGGCAATTTGGGAAGAAGTTAAAAAAAACTAACTTTTAACTTTTTTACACAAAAATAACAAAAAAGTCAAACTTTTTTAGCACAAAAAGCCAATAAATCACAAAAAATTTAAAAATTAATTTTTTACCAACTTTTCAAAACACCACATGGTATTGTTGTTAAAAAAAAGTTAACTATTTTCAAAAAAATATTTCCAAAAGCAATCATTTTGTTTTTTGTGATTTCCAAATAAAAAAAACGGAGCAGGGATAACAAAAAGGTTGTTTTTTTTATAAATCTTCTTTACAAGTATTTTATTTCATCTATTTTATAAATCTTTTTTATAAGTATTTTATTTCATCTAATTCATATTCTTTTTTAATATGTCATTAAGTCAATATAACCAAATCATCCTATCTAATTTTTTTTGTACATGTTTCTATTTTGAAACTAATAGATAACAATATTCCCTTATAGAGAAAATCTTTCCATTATTTCATATGAAAAAAAAAAAAAAAAAATTCTCCTTTATTCTAAGGAAAAAATCTCTCCCGCATTTCATAGAGAAAATATCAAATTATGAACTTTAAACCTATAACTTGAAAATTTTAAAAATAACACAATAAAAAATCTGAATGAAATCAAAATATAATATGAATGTTTACAGTAAACAACAAATATACAACTAACTTTTGAAAAAACAAAATACATACTAAAGTAGAATGTGAATGTTCACAGAAAACAATAAACATACAACTAACCTCCAAAAAAATAAAATTAATACAAAAATACAATGTGAATGTTCACAATTTATAATTAACATACAACTAGCCTTAAAACAAATAAGTCATACCAATGTGAACATTTACACAGCAACGTGAAAATATAAAACAAAATTGAAAAAAATAAAAATCGCCTATTTCAATTGTTCAATGGTAACAAAAATAATTGTTCAACCAACAAGTATAGTAACAAAAACAACAAACATACAATTAACTTTTGAAAAAATAAAACTTATACTAAAATACAATGTGAACGCTTACAATTGACTATTAATATACAATTAGTTTTAAAAAAATAAACTCATACCAATGTGAACATTCACACTGTGAAAATATAAAATAAAATTTAAAAAAGTGAAAATCGAATATTTCGATTATTCAATGATTACAAAAATGATTGTTCAACCAATACGCATAGTAAAAAAAGATAATAAAATACAACTAAGTTTAGAAAAAAATAAAAAAATAAAAATAAAACTCATACTAATATACAATGTGAATATTCACAATTTACAATTAACATGCAACTAACATTCCCACTACAACATGAAACAAAATTGAAAGGGAAAAAAAAAAAAAAAAAAAAAGACTTTCAATTGTTTAATAGTAACAAAAAATTATTGTTCAAACAACAAGTATAATAACAAATAACCAATAATATGTGAATATTCACATCTTACAAAATATTAATTATGTCCAGATCTATATTCCAACACTTATTTCTCAGACTTTCAAATAATGTGAACATTCACACTGATTGACAACAAAATAGAAATAATGGCAGCAACAGAATCAGAAATCAAAAAAAAAAAAAAACTCAAATCTCTAAAAACAAAAAACATCACTCACATCCTCATCTTTATCATCATTTTTATCATTATCACTATCATTAACAATTTATTCAGTTTCACCATTCCACCAATCTAAATCAAACAAAACTCACCTTTGAAGAATATGTTTGTAACAAAATTGACTGAACATAAACATAGCTTCAACTTATAACAATGGAGAAACATATTTCGAACACAAAGCAACAATAGACAAACACAGAACTTCAAACATAAAGTGACAATAGAGGAACACAAAACTTCACCACAACAATGGAGGAATATAATATTATTTCAGCACCATGTGTAAACTAGAGTTTCTAAACCCTATCAAATAGAAAGTTTCGAAACCCTAGCACAATGAAAAATACCACAAATATGCATGCAATTGATAAAAAAAAAAAAAAAAAAAAAAAAAACGTGAATAATGATAACTACCAAAATAGAAGTAACAATAAAAAGAAAACATGTATATCATTTTTCTATGTAATATATATCAACAATAGACATAAAAATATAATAGTCCAACAAATAATATAAATTAGGAAAAACAACCTCATGAAATAAAAATATAAATACATAAGACTAATTAAGTTATAATTTTTCTTGAACTTATTGAGTTAGAGCATTTCTAAATAAAATTTATCAATAAAAAAATCCATAACAAAAGGCACAACCAAATAGATCAAACTATATTTGTATCTTCAACTTGTGGAAGAGAAATACATAAAAAAATGTATGGTGAAGTTAATTGGTATTTACTACATATTTTTCTTTCTTTTCTTCCCATCACACTTTCTACAAAATACTCATTTTAATCTTATATGAATCTCAATGTAGACAAGTTCAAACACCCACCCGTTAAGAATAGAATTAATCTACAAACCCAAATTAACCTACCTAGAAAATTTGGAGTGAGTGATTAGATGATAAAAATTAATTTGTATAGCATAAGATTCATATGTAAAATAAATTTGAATCACAAAATGAACATTCTCAATAATTTTTGAATTGATAAAAGTAAATATAGTATTACTGTTAAGAATAATGAATGATAAGGTTTTTTTTTTTTTTTTTTTGGAGAAATGAGAAATTTAGCTGACATAAAACAAAATTTAGTTGATGATATTATTCTTCCACTTAGTTGTTGATATTATTTCGGGGGCTCCAACACCAGCACATTTTGATTCCTACACAATTTTGATTTTTTTTTTTTTTTGCTGTGAGAACAAGTGAACCATCATATTTATATAACAGTAGAACATAGAGATTCAACAAGCAAATTCCCTTGCTTTGAAACTTGAGGACAATAAGGGGTTGTTTGGAGTGTCATAAATAAGTACACTTTTTGTCTTTTTGGACTAAAAAATTGAAGAAGAAAATATAGATGTTTGGGTTAACTTTTTGACTTTTTATGAAAAAATGTATAATAAAAAATTATAAAAATTGATTTGTAGGGAAAAATTAGTATTGGGAGTTGTGCAGCCGTAATTGTTGACTTTTGGTGAATAGTGTTAACTTTTTAACTTTTTGAGTAACTTTTTGACTTTTTAACTTTTTTCATGTATGCCAAACTTGGCCTAAGTGTGACTCGTTATTCCAAAAAATGCCCACAGCTACATTTTGTTTTGAGAAGAAGTTTCATTCGGGAAAAATCTGGCAATGAAACCAGAGGTAACAAGGCCAACTAAGAAACCCAGGGATAAATCTACGAAAATAATCTTGTACTAATAAAGCTGACCCTTTCTCTTTTTGACTAAAATAAATATAACAAATACACAAAACCATACCTGAGCCCAAAAACCAAATTAAATCCAAACCCACACTATAAGAAGGCAAATACCCATTGTAGAAAAATACACATTTGCTTTTCTTTCGATCTTTAGAAAATATAACTAAAACCCAAACAATGCCCTATTTCAGGCTTGAACCTTCAGGAGAGGGAGAGGGTGAAGAGAATATGAAGTTTCAAAGAGTGATTTTATCAACCCTAGTGAAAAAACAAATTTGGTAGGTGAGTAATGCCAACAAAATTGTTTTCCAAGAACAAGTTACACAAGGATTACAACCGAAGGCACATACATGTTCATAAAGGTTGCCTAATAAATAACTTTACCATTGACAAATACACTATTATCACAATTAGAAACAGGTTTAATCTCAATGAAATTAGCTGTGAGGGATACATTCATTATGACATTCATTTGTGAAGCAGACCATACTTGTAATAACCCACATTCATATCTTAGTCATATTCATTTGCATTTGCATGATTTCGTCTTGTTAAGCTTGGATTTGTAGACTTTGACTCGTTTTTCCTAAGTAAAGATCCTTGTCTTGTTTTGTACTTATGTGATTTGCCTAAGTGTTGTATGCATGCTTTGTTCCTTCCTTGCTATCTCAAGCCTAGGTCATGCCAAGCCTAGGTCATGTCAAGCCTAGGTCATGTCAAGCCTAGGTCATGCCAAGCCTAGGTCATGCCAAGCCTAGGTCATGTTAAGCCTAGGTCATGTTAAGCCTAAGTCATTCCAAGCCGAGGTCATCTTAAGCCTATGACCATCTTGGAACCATTTTAGTTGACCTGCACCATCACCTAGGCATATTGACCGAGATGTCATCATCTAGGCCGAGGTGTGCATCACCTAGGCCGAGATATGCATCATCTAGGCCGAGATGTTATCATCTAGGCATCCTAGATCCTTAATCCTTGCACCTAGTGATCTTGTTCTGGGACTGGAATGACCTAGACCGAGGTGTGGAACATCTAGGCCGAGGTGTGGCACAACTTGGCCAAGTGTTATCCTTCCTAGCCGAGGTCATTGAGACCTTACTTGCCGAAGCCTATGTCCTTAGCCGAGATCATTACTTGCCGGAGTGCCTTGCCGTCTAGCTTGTTGAGTACGCTTTGTCATAGCCTTGTCTTATCATTCAGTCACCTTTTTGAGGAGAACCAACCAGCCGTTGCCACGTGTCCGAGCAAAGTGTTAAGTCAGCCAGCAGAGAGAGAAACGCGTCATTTGCTGTATGTCTATGTTTTGAAGAGGAGAGAGAAGCTCTAGGAGTGGAAGAGGAGTTCTTGAGGGAGAGTAGATTTCCAAGCTTGATCCCTAGAGATCGAACCGTTAGATCCGTGTTCTAAGGTTAGATTCTTGATCTGCTCATGTTGTTCTTTATGATCATGTTATTGCATTGCATGATTGAATACGATTTGTAAGCCATGCATTGATTTAAAGTTCGGTTTTAGAAAGAGAAAGTGGTATTCATGTGTTCTTCAAGAAAAGTCATGTTTTGATCCAAGAGTTTGCACTAAGATCCATGTTTTCATGTTTGTTTTCATATGACCTTCAAGTATGGGTACCCAGGTCCATGTTTTCGAACTCATAGCATGAAATCCCAGATTTTGTAATAACAAGCTATGATTTTAGCATTCATGTTCTTCATGTTCATGTTCTTCATGTTCTTCAAGGAGGAAACCCAGATTTCCAAACTTCTTTTCCCTAGGTGTGATCACCGAGACCACTCTTGCCTAGATCACACACCTAGGCCAAGCATCGTATCTCACCTTGGCCTACCTTGCATGATCACTTGAACCTTAATCTATCTTGCATGCACACCTAGGCTAACCACTGCACACCTAAGCCGACATGGTACACCCTTGCCGGCACCTTGTAACACCTCGGCAGGAAGCTGCACCCCGAAGCCTAGGTAACCACACCTCGGCCAAGAGGTGTGGGACCTCGGCCAAGACCTCCTGAGTTCACCCAGCTAGGTCATTTTAGCCTAGATCATCTCTGTACATCCATTCCAGGACCTGGTTGGTACCCAGCATGTTTTCCCTAGATGTTTACCAGCATGTTTTCCCTAGATGTTTTTCAGCATGTTTTCCCTAGATGTTTTCCAGCATGTTTTCCCTAGATCATTTGCATTCATGTGAAGCTTATTTTTACGAGTGCATTTAGTAGACTTTGCCATGTGTTTATAGGACTTGGACCTTTGCCTTGATCCCGACGTCCCAAGAACTATGTGAGTGGCATTTTTAATAAAACTATGTTATAATGTTTTGATAAACTTTGCTTTGCTTTGTTTTGAAAAGTATTTGTTAAGCATGAATGATTATCCCTATTTTGTGTATCAAGTATTAGCTTTGTTTTGGATGACATTCTTGGAAAGTCCTCCCATGCTAGGGGACGTTAAGCCCAAGTAGCATCGTCCTTTCGTGCTAGGGAACGTTAAGCCCAAGTAGCATCGTCCTTTCGTGCAAGGGGACGTTAAGCCCATGTAGCATCCATGTTTGAAAAGTCTCGACCACCGACGGTCTATGAACGGGTGGATTGTTTGTCCAGAATGTTATCACCCCAAGTATATGTTGATGTTTTAACATCCAAGAATGCTTTGAAAGTTTTGATTGATGAACTTGCTTCATCCCATGTTTTAACACAAGTTATGCCAAGTACATGTTTTGAACAAGCTATGATATATGTATTGTTTTGACAAGATTTCGGGAATCATTCATTTAAAACTTTTATTACTTGTACCATTCACTGAGTATCCAAGCTCACCCTCTCCTTATATATATATAGGTGGCAAGCAAGAAGGCGGTGATGCCTAAGATGTTATGTGCAAGATGCTTGATTCATGTTTTGTATCGTCTTGAAGATTATGCTTCTTAGTTGTAATTCATGTCTTTTGTATACTTCGGCTTGAGAAGCCTTTTGATCAAGATGTAACATGTACTTTATTTTATTTGTATCCAAGTTGTAAACTATATTAAGATGTATGTCATTTCATTTGATCTATGCACAGCTCTTATGGACTAATTAGATTTATATATATTGCTTCCGCACATGCTAGCCCCATATATAATACTCTGATTTTGTGTGAATTTTGAAAGCTGGCCTTCGGTAATCTCGGATTACTGGCCATCACGGCACCATTCTACTAGGGGCGGAATGGGGTCGTGACAATACTGTCTTCAGTACCTATGAAAATACACCATTGACTCCAAGTTCACTAGAACAGACAACTTCTAAAAACCATCCAAATTGCCCAATACTTTAGTAAAAAGCCATTTTCCACCACATCCCAGCAGTGCACAAGTTAACACAAATAAAGTCACTGTCATCTTATACCACCATAGATGTTTCGAGCATAGCTAGCATTAGATAGATGAAGTTGTTTTCCTTTGTCACTAAAACGAGGGGAGAGGATGAAGAAAATAGATATGGCATCCACGACTGGCTGTAAATAGAAACTACACCGATTCACGGAGTATAAACAGCTCCATAATTCAATTAAAAAAATTAAGCAAGCAAGCTGTCTTGATCATGAACGTCAACAGTCTAAAACCATGCAATAAGGTAAATGTCAAGCACTATTTCATGTTATTTCCCAGCAGGAAATTTATCTTTCTTAAAACTAGAGGGGTATCTGAATCTGTCTGCCAACCTGCAAGGAAAGTCAAGACAATCTTTGCGCTTAAAATGTAAACTATCAACGATACCTGTAAGACCTCAAAATTAATCGAACTAGTAGCTCAAATGGCTTGAGTTGTGCCTCATATTTCGGCATAGACATCTCACTAATCCACTTTATTACCTGCAAGTTGATGTAAATCTAAAATGGTAGCCTAAAACCATAGTGATATTTGCTACTCAAGTCATACAGGGACATGGGAGGAAAAATCCCTATCTTAGACCAGACTAAATGGTCATGGTTACAAGACCCAAGTCAAAAATGCTAAAAAGTAAACATAAAAGCTAAATAAATTTATTACACGAGAAACGTCTAATTCTAATTCAACTAGAGGAAAATGTAGCAAGCTCAGAAACAAGATGCTATGTTCTACATAACAAACTAGAGAGATTAAGCTAGATCACCACAGCAGACACCAAATATAAATCTAAAACACTACAAGGTTCATCTAAGACATACAATAGATTCTGATCTTTAAATGTGTCATCAGTTGCAATGGTAGGAGACACCTCTAGTACTCATGTGATAGCACCTATCAATCCACGATATATATTGCAGGAAACTAGAGAAACCTGTGAGAAACCTCTAAGGCAAAGCTTGCCTTTTCTACCTTGCATAAGGATGGTACCGGCTACTGCCACTATAGCCTCCCCTTCCATACAGCCCACTTGCTCCACCATAACTAGCACCAGGACCAGACTCATAAGCATCATAGCTTGAACCCCCATAACTCCCATAACCTTCGCCTCGGCCATATCCACCTAAACCACTGCCACCATAACCTGCACTAAACCCACCACCATAGGGTCCAAAGCGACTAGAATAACCAAGGGAAGATTCACCTCGGTAGCCTCCTAAGCTACTGCTGCCAAAACCTCCATAACCACCAAATTCACTTCCACCACTACCATACCCACCGTATCCGCCAAACCTACTGCCAATACCTCCAGGTGTCCTATAGGGGCCAGGGCCAAACCCACCATCAAAGCCCCCATAGGAGCCGCCAAATTCACCAAAGCCATCATTGAAAGAACGAGCCCTAGAGTTGCTACCATGTGCAGGAGCAGGTGGAGGGTTTGAGGCTTTCTTTGGTTCTGCTTTCTTGATCTCCACCTACAACAAAGCAACTTAGTTAACCTAAGTTCTGCTGAATGTAAACTATCATGAGCGTCCTCCTGAGAAGATCTATGCCTGTAAAAAACTTGACCTAACATCAGAAATAAGTCCCGCAAGCAATTACTCCAAGTGAGATAATATACAAAGAAGTATGCAGTTTAAAAAGCCTTAGCATATATACCAGAGAGTAAAAATGAGTAAGCAGTTTTACAATATCCTGGATAAACATGTATCTGTTTACATGCTGATTTCTCGGAAACCATAGAACTAAGCTCACCTGGGTACCTGCCATATCAATCATATTTCCATTGGATACCATTTCATCAACAACTTCCTCACTGTCGAATATTACAAATCCAAAACCTCGAGAACGGTTGGTCTCATGATCACGAATAATCTGGTGTTCAACAACGTTCCCATACTTCGAGAAGAAATTCTTCAACTCATCTGATCAATTCAACATGCCCAAAACAGGTTGCACAACTTTAAATACACAACACAAATAATAAAAGATATCTACATATTTTAACAACGAAACAAACAAACCTTCAGTGACTGCAGATGGCACACCCCCAACAAATATTTTCTTTGTTTTGAAATCCTTTGATTGGCCAGATCCTTTCGGAATGGTTCTTTTAATCTCAACCTACCCCATTTTCACACAGCAAGTCAATATACATAGAGAAAGAGATGTAAATATTTGTAGCTTTGTACATTATATTGCAAGGAACCATGCATCCATATAGAATAATATTGCACCAGAAGTCACAAGTAGCATAGAGTACAAACCACCAAATTTCAAAAGAATCTTGCCTGTTTTCCATTGATGATGTGGGTATCTTCAATAACCTGGTCAACAACTGACGGGTCAGCATAGGTGATGAATCCAAAACCCCTCGGCTGCCCTGTGTACCGATCTTTCATTATCACTGAGTCTGTAATCTCCCCATATTTTCCAAAGTGCTTAACAAAAGTAACTGTTCCAATCAATAACAATTCCACATCAGATAACAAGCACTACCCAACACCTAATTACCGTTAATCATTGCAACAATAATAGGTATGCTAGAAAATCTCATAACGTTCATCATCAAATTGGCCAATTGGAACCAAGTTAGAGATCTACAGAGACAATCCATGAGGCCCCAAACATGTAAATGTCATAGGCCCAATCAAAATGAAGATAATCATCACCCCATTACAGAGAGGCTTAACAGAACACAAAGTTCACTAGCCCAGTTAAGATATCACCCTCTACTAGAGAGACCAAAAAAGGTGGGTGGGGAATTCAATAAACAAACACTCTACTCTATGAAACTGAATGGTCAGAACACCCCCCCCCCCCCCCCCCCAAAAAAAGGTAATTAATTGGCTCTATCACTGATGTACTTAGATGTACCAAACAAACAAATAAAAAACAACAGTAATCAACCCATAAATTTACCATATAAACCACACCACCCATAATTTGATCACAAACAAGCTGTTAAAAAATGATGAATCAAATCTATCCCCAGAAAAAATAATAAAATAAAAACATATAAAAATCTACAAATCAAACAAACCCAAAACTATCATCAGCCTCCAAATCACACAAATCAAAACATGCAAATGGGTGCAGTTAGTCCCTGGATGGATCCATTTGGTAACTGTGAATTTCTGATATCTTTCTCAAAGGAAAAATTCAACAAGTGGGTTGTAAGATCACCTCCAGCCCTCACTCAAATTAGAGTAAAAATTTATTAAAAAGCACTCCACCGAACAAACTCATATTAAAGAATAAGTTCGATACAAGTTTGAGACAATTGGTGGAGAGGTCTTTGAACCCAAATTCAAGTTTGATATAGGTTTGTGTACATGCATATACATAAATACACACACACACACACACAGAGAGAGAGGGAGAGAGAGGGAAGAAGAATAAAAAATATATATATAAAAAGGGAATTCTAACCATGAGTTGCATCTTTTGCTAATCCACCTATGAAGATCTTCCTGAAATTTGGAGGAAAAAACAAAAAAACTAAACAGAAATTCTCAAAAAGCAGATCAAAACAGTTAAAGCTGAAGAGGGGTTAGAGGATCGAACCCAGGACTCGCTCCATCGCCTGTGTGTGGGTTGTGACTCTTCGATTTCGAACCCATTAATCGAGCTATCTCTCTCTGGTTTGAATCTCCTTTGAGCGATTTGCAGTGAGACGAAGAACAAGAAGGCTAGGGTTTGTGATACGGGTCTGATTTACTATGGAGGTGATGCGCGGACTACAGAGAATATACCGACACCCACCTTCTCAGTACACCGCCTTCCTTTCTACCCCCACTAACAAATTAAAAATGAAAAAATTACAAGTTAGAGCATCTCCAACGGTTACTCAAAATTTTCACCAAATTTGAGTCAAAAATGACCCATTTCACCAAATTTTTCAACAGATGCTCCAACGGTTCACCTTTCATCAAATGTGTCCCGGGACAACCGGGTGGTCGACCGGCCGGTCGACCGGCCGGTCGACCGGCCGGTTGACCGGTTATGCCATTTTTTTTATTTTTTTATTTTTTTTTTGAATTTTTTGAACCTTTTTTGTGAACTTTTTGAACTTTTTCCGGGTCGACCGGTGGGTCGACCGGTGGGTCGACCGGCCGGTCGACCGGTTAGGCAAAATATATATTTTTTTTTTTTTTTTTTTGAATTTCTGAATTTTTTTCCTGAACTGTCTGAACCTTTTGCCGGTTGACCGGTTGGTCAACCGGGTGGGCAACCGGTTGGTCGACCCGGGGCCCCTCCAACGGTCCGCAACAGTGTCCGCTACAGTGTTTTGATGAATTCATTACTTCCTCCGCGATCTGATGAAATTTTTGATGAAAACTCAATTTGATATCAGATTTGGTGCACCGTTGGAGCCATGAACAGTGTCATTTTCATCAAAATTCAAATTTGATATCAGATTTGGTATAGCGTTGGAGATGGTCTTAGTGGTCATTTCACAAAAATTTTATAAATTTATGAATAAATTTATAGATTTAATTATTAAAATTTATCACTAATTTGA
Source organism: Camellia granthamiana (assembly GCA_036172215.1). Classification (NCBI taxonomy): domain Eukaryota; kingdom Viridiplantae; phylum Streptophyta; class Magnoliopsida; order Ericales; family Theaceae; genus Camellia; species Camellia granthamiana. The sequence continues at coordinate 6,779,614 of CM069911.1, read as the reverse complement.
CATTGTTTTTGAAAACGCACTAATTTCCAATTTTCCTAATTAATTATGTTGTTGAAATTCCTTGACAATCATTAAATACCACTTTGTCCTCTCAGTATTATAAAGGTAAATTATAATGACCTTGTTTGAGATTTTGAAAAAAAATTTAACAAGTTTTAAAATTTTAACGTAATTATATATATTTTTATTTTAATTCACATAACAAACAAATTTCATTTTCGTCAATTATGTTATTTCGTTTTTGTGCATATTGAATCTCACACTGAATGAAATGAATCAGAGTTTTGTAACTAATTTGGACTATCCAAAAATTTAAGACCTATAAGATAAAGCACCGTCAGAATAATCCAACCAAGGTTGGTTAGATTGAAAAAAAATGAAGTTCTCTCTCTATATACATAGAAATAAAATGGTTGGGTTATGACTAGCTAAAATGAGAGATAAGATACCTCCAATGTGATGAGAATGTTTACTTATATAAAATATTTAACTTGTTCTCTAAGGTGAGAGTCATAGAACTCGGGTGCCTCAAAGCTTTTTTTTATCATTAATCGAGGTGGAAGATCACAGAGTGATTAGCTGTGATATCCCAAATGTTTAATTAATTTAATACCACGTTAATATTAAATTTTGAAAGCATATGATTTAAAGAGTTAGTTGTTATTAAATTTTGAAGTATTGGAAATTGAAAATTTCGAGGACTACATTTGTTGTAAAATCACATATTTTTATAAATAAAAGTAGTATATTTTTATTGATTTTTTTTGTATAATTATTCACATTATTTTAAATTCAATAGTCTGTATATTTTTCTATCAAAAATTATTTTTAAAAAAAATTAACTTTATAATATTATTTGATTTTTTTTTAAGTATTATAGTGTTTTTATGTTTGTCCTATATTTTTCTTGGATCGAACTTCACTAAAATATAATATTTTCTATACGAATCCAAACCCAACTTACTCCCCACGCAAACTTGTTGCCTAAGTTTGTTTGCTACCACGTGTTGCTCATTGAGCCTCTCATATGCCCTCTTTCACTCTCTCTGTATATGTATATATATATATATAAGAGGCGGTTTGCTGCCTGTGGCTTGTCATGTTTTTTCCTATTTTGCCCTTTGTTTATTTTGAAATTATTATTTCACCCTTTAATTTGGTTGGTGAAACAATTTAAATATAATTACGCAAACGTTCTTGGTCAATCATGAAATATAAATCTTTTATTTTTTAACAAACTACAAATACACCTATAAGGTTTATTTAAAATATGAATAAGTCTTATAATATTAGAAATTACAATTATCGTTTATTATAAATTTTAATTTAACACAATACTCAAAAATATATATATATATATATTCTCCAATGTAATAATAAATTATTAAAATTATTTATTGAAAAATATTTCTCATATCATTAAAACTTATTAATTGACTTAATAATTTATTTATTAACAAAATTGTTAATTGAAAAATATATTTCATATCGTTCAAAAATATTAATTTACTTAATGATTTACTTATTAATAAAATTAGTTATTTGTTATTCAAGTATGATTTATGTATTAATAAAATTAACCATTTGTATATAAATGTATTTTTCTTCTGCTTCTTTATTAGTTCAATTAATTATCTTAATAGTTTTTTTTAGATGGAGGAATTATCTTAATATTTATTTTATATTTATGTATTAAGAAAGGTTACACACGTAATTTTTTTAAAAAAAATTATAATTTTTTTTTATAAATTCACCCAAAATGATATTGTAATAGAATTGAAATCTACGTCATTGAGTGTATAACAAATCAAAAAATATACATATCATACCACATAATTTTATCATATACTTAATGATTTATTTTGTGTAATTTTATATAACAATATTCTAATTTTAAAAAAATTATCAAAATATAAAATTTAAATATACTATACTAATAGCCCGTGCCTTGCACGAGCCATTGTAAACTAGTATATATTAATTGAAAAATATATTTCATATCATTAAAAAATATTAATTTACTTAATGATTTACTTATTAATAAAATTGGTTATTTGTTATTTAAGTATGATTTATGTATTAATAAAATTAACCATTTGTATATAAATGTATTTTCTTCTACTTCTTTATTAGTTCAATTAATTATCTTAGTAGTTTTTTTTAGATGGAGGAATTATCTTAGTATTTATTTTATATTTATGTATTAAGAAAGGCTACACACGTAATTTTTAAAAAAAAATTATATTTTTTTTTATAAATTCGCCCAAAATGATATTGTAATATAATTGAAATCTACGTCATTAAGTATATAACAAATCAAAAAATAATACATATCATACCACATAATTCTATCATATATTTAATGATTTATTTTGTGTAATTTTATATAACATTATTCTAATTTTAAAAAAACTATCAAAATATAAAATTTAAATATACTATACCAATAGCCCGTGCCTTGCACAAGCCATTGTAAACTAGTATATATATCCATCAATTTGCAAATCGTGTCTCCACATCTCATTCTCAAGCAGTAAATGAAAAGTAAAAGTTTAGAATCAATATTAAGGTAAATTATATTATATCTTGAGTAATCATAAAATTATTTATTATTTTATGCAAATCATGCTTTTTAAATTATGTTACCATCGCAATTATGTTATTTATTTCTATGAACCCTGTTCGCTTAAAAATGAAAATCCATGGATATAACTGTCTATTAAATATATTTTTTAATAATTATTTTGTAAGTGTCACCACATAAGTCCCATGCTCTGGAGGACTTAAATATCCTTTGGCCCTCTGATTAGTTACTTTAGTGATCGTTTGACGGTCTCATATATTGGGAGACTTAAATAACCACTGGCTCTCTGATTTGTTACTTTGTGGCCCTCCGTCTGTCATGAATCCATTGACTTCCATTCTGTTCTGTACCATGGTTATGGTTATTTCGCTTATATAATTTCTATATTATAGGTCTATTATTTTAAATAATTTATTTATTCAAAACAAACTATTCATTGTTCAACCTAAATAATTATCTATGATGATTTGTGTATTTTTATGCTCTTAATATAATATTCATCACTCTGCTATGTGATTATAACTATTAAACCCTTTCAGGTGAAATAGCAGGACCAGTGGGAGGGATAGACACAATGCACTTTGTAAATATAGTCTAACTTTGGCAATGTTAGAGCTTGTTTGGGTGTGCTATATGAGCCCACATTTTATTTTTTTATCTTTTTTGGGTCACATCCCATTTCTACTTTTTTGCACATATTTTCGTAAAAAGTCAAAAAATGAACTTATTTAGATCATTCCAAATAAAAGCTCTAATGTATATTTTAATTAAATAAATATTTGGATACCCTTTTATTTTATTCCGTTGTATTATTAATTGGTTATGGCTTCAGATTTTGTCTTGTTATGACACCTAACCTGTAGGTATTGGACTTGGGTTGTGATGTTAGCCATGGTGGCATATGCTCATTATAATTGTGTATCTCGCATTCTCTTTACAATTGTTTTCGTGATTCTAGGGAGGGGGGACCAGCTAAGGTGGCATTTTGCACATGTATGTGTTCACAACTTCCATGTCTGCTGATGGGTATGACCCATCAGTTTGGCTCAACTTAGCACCTCGTCTGGACTAGTCCTAACATTATGAGCTTGTTCCGAGTGTTGAGGACTTGAGAGGATGATCTATATGAAGTTGAACTCAATATAATTTGCCCCACATAGGTATCTGGCCCATGTTAGATGGTTATCTGGGTTTGGGTTTAACGGTTTGGATCGATCCAATATTTGAACCTGCTCAATTTATATTTGGTCCCTTCAGTTTTTATTAAAATGCATATTTTTTTTCTTATTTATTATTATGTTTATATAAAAAATTTGAGATTTATTATATTTTTTTTCCAAATGTCATTGGATATTAGTGTAATTTACCTAATTTAAAACTACACAGCTGCATCACTTAAATAAGATATTTGTATAATTTCTATCGAAAATGACTGGTAGCTCGAATTCATGGCTCAATTTTGGCTCGACAACCCAAAACAACGTCGTTTTGGGCTGTCTTTTTTTTTTTTTTTTTTTTTCTTCTTCTTCTTCGTCATGCTGTTTGAAATAGAGGGAGAGGAGAGGAGAGGAAGAGGGAGAGAGAGAAAGAGAGAGAGAGAGAGAGAGAGGAGGCAGGTTGTCCGTCGCAGCCCTCCGCCCGTCGTCGCCTTTGCTCGATCGTCGCAGCCCCGCATCCGCTGATCGTCGTCGCAGCCACTGCCTCGCAGCCCCCCGCCCCCCGCCCCTCCTCCGCCTCCGCCCCCCGCCTCTGCCCCAATATGTTGGCCCCCTCCAGTCCCTCCTCCTCCTCCTCCGCCCCTCCTCCAGCCTCTCCCTCCTCCTCCTCCTTCTCTCTCACTTTTTCGAGCCAATTTCGAGCCAAAAATCTTGAGCTACCAATCGCGATCGGATTTCTATATCTAAAACATTATTTTAAAATTAGTGGCCAAAACATCACTTTATCACTGCATTTTTAAAACTACACAATTGCATTATTTCCAACTTCATGAGACGATACATTTGTATAATATAATATTTATAAGGGTAAATTATGAATACATCTCTTGAGATTTGATTAAAATATGAATCGTCCTCTGTAGTTTTAAAAATTACATTTCATCCCCTGAGGTTTCTAATTTCATAACAAATAGCCCTTTCTATTAATAAATTATCAAGTCAATTAACAAATTTTAATGATGTTAGAAATATGTTTCAATTAATAATTTAAGCCAATTTATTATTGTATAAGAGAGCAATTATGAATTCCATTTTTTAGTTAATTCTATTAAATAAAAATTTCTAACAAGGGGGTATTTGTAATTTTTTAAATCACAAGGGGCAACCTGTACTTTAAGCAAACCTCAGGGTGTGTATTTGTAATTTACCCTATTTATAATTAAGAGATTTAATATAGAATTTTAAAATAAATGAAATAAAGTAATGCATAATAATAATTAGGGGATTTTTTTTTTAAAGTCCCTAGTATTAAGATTTTATAGTATAAAGGACACTCAATATTTTTATAATGTCTAAGGTCCCTCAATATTGATCCAGAGAATTTCTCTGGACGAATTTTCTCTAGACTTTACAAAGAAAATTTGATTCACAGAGAATTACTCTTGTCGAATTTTCTCAGGACTTCATAGAAAAATTCTGGTTCACAAGGCTTCATTATTATTGAGAATTTCTCTGGACTATAAATTTGAATTGTTGATAATTTCTCTGGACTATAAATCTATAATTTATTGTAGGGTGCATTCACAAGGCTTCAAAATTTCTCTGCTTTGTTCTTACCTGATCTAGAGAAAATTCAAAACACTCTGGAGAAATTCAAAATTTCTTTGCTTTGTTCTTACCTGATCCAGAGAAAATTCAAACCACTTCAGAGAAATTCAAAATTTATCTACTTTGTTCTTACCTAATCTGGAGAAAATTTAAACTACTCCAGAGAAATTCTTTGATATCATCATCATCATCATCATCATCATCATCATCATCATCATCATCTTCTTTCTACATCAAATAAGCAGCTGTAGCAGCACCATGAAAGCCATAGAAACAACAGCACTTTGATAGCATCAACACAAATGCACAACAAAACAAATGATTAATTGGATGTAGCATGAGGTAATAACAGTATTAACCCCACTCATCAAATGCCTCGATTTGACCCTTCTAGAATAAGCTGGATAACAAGCACATACAACAACTGCAAACTAGCCACCTATGATCTCACTTGAGTCAACAACAGCTCAAAGAAAAGAGAAAAAAAAAAAAACACAGCCACAACTCCAGAGAAATTTTGGGAATCCAAAATTTTCTAAACTGGACTTCTCTGTGAAACTCAACAGACTTGTCATCTTCAAACAATCTCTCCACAAGCACTTCTCTTCCAAGCTTTTCAACACAACGTGCAATTTCTTCGTCGATATCAATCAATTCTCATCCTAACCCTAACTCAAACCCAAAGCCATTGGCGTTTTACGGAGACGAAGAAGAGGTCCAAACAAAGAAATTCTGGTTCCAGATAAATTCTCTCCAAACTAGAGAAAATTGAAAATGTCCAAAAAATATCAGATGGGCTATTTCAAGATGATAAAATAATAATTAACTCAGTTAATGTTGTTTAGTTAAACCAAAGAAATCTAATACCAGAGAAATTTATCAGAGAAATTTGAACAACCAGAGACCTACCAGAAAAATTTGAATAACCATAGAAATTTGAACCACCAGAGAAATTCAATACCAGATAAATTCTAATGCAGAGAAAATCCAATACCAGATAAATTCTAATGTAGAGAAAATCCAATACCGGAGAAATTTGAACAACCAGAGACCTACCAGAGAAATTTGAACAACCAAAGAAATTTGAACAAACCAGATACCTATCCAGTTAGTTTTGGCAGATGCTATTGAATGGAAAACAAGTCTCCAATTTTCAAAATTCCACTAGGATTAGTTCTTACCTGGTTGGATGGTGCAACTAAAGGAAACTCAGGATTAGCCTTTGTGGGAGCTATTATAAAGATTTACGTGACAATCCAAGTATATTAGCTGAAAAGCACAGTTCGCAAGAAAATCATAGACCTAAAAAGGAGAGGAAAAAAAAAATGTAAATGGTTTTAGAATTAGGAAGAGTTCACTCAGATTAAGGCATGGTTGCACGAAATTGAAATTGCAACTGCGGAAAGAGTTCTAAACTCGAATCTAACTTTCAGAGTTGTATTTCAATGGAAAACTACATATTCGAGAAAATTAAATTGAGAAAAAAAAAATAATAATTACCAATTGTTGAGGAGTCGCTGTAAGGACTAGGCAAGGCACAGATTATCGATTTTGTTGAGTTTATGCATAGAAGATTACTTTTGAAGAGTAAAAACAATAATTGAAATATCACAAACTCCAAAATTCAAGAAAATAAAACAAACCAACCACAAATTCACAATTTTACATATATGTATAGACATTTACTAGAGAGAGAAAGATTTTAATACCTACGAGAAGCAAATGAGAGAGACGACACTATGTTGCGAGAAGCGATTGAGAAACTCAGTGGAACTGAGATGGCTGAAGCTACCATTTCTACAACTTGAAAGAGAGAGAGAGAGAGGAGAGAGAGAGATGCCGACTCTGAGTACTTTTTATTTGTTGTTGTCATTCATGTTGGAAGTGGGCCAAACCACGGGCACTATGTTAGCCTTATGAAAAGCCATGACCACTGGTTGTTATTTGATGATGAGAACGTAGAGATGATTAATGAGTCTGCTATTCAAACTTTCTTTGGATCTGCTTAGGAGTATTTGAGTAGCACAAATAGAGGGTTTGGAAAAAAAGATTGGAATATGCATAATGAGAGAGAGTTTGGTTTGGATAGAATAAAGATTAGAAAGAGATAGTCAAATTTCTCTGATCTGATATATAGGTGTAGATTCAGGGACCTTAGATATCAAAAAAATATATATTATGGATCTATTCCATTGCTAAAAATAGAAGAGGGACCTTAGATTAATTTTCCCTAATAATTAAGACGATGTCTGTATACTTAGAATCTAACTCTTTTTTAATAAGTACATTTATCCTAATCTAAAAATTATCCTAATGTTTGTAAAAACAAAACGTAATATTAGCATGATTAATTGGTCAATTGAGTTAAATAAAAATATATAAATTTAAATGAATAAAAACTTAATTTTTTTTTTTAAAGATGAATCAAGATTTTTTTTTGTGCATGATAATCATTCATTTAATATTTTGTCCCTTCTACTTAAAAATTTAATGTCTAATAATTTCACAAAATTATTACAAATGATTCGATTTGAAGTAGTGTCTAGACACAACATGAAACTTTTCATCTTATGAAAAGTATGTAATTTGGTTCAAAGTCGTCTTCCCTTTAAACTTTTATCTAATCCAATTATGTATGTTGATGCCATTTTGGGAACATAGTAAAAAGTCACATTTTTTGATAAAATGTCAAAAAACGTGATTGTCAAAAACGCAACAAAATCTCTTTGGGAAGTGCAAAAAACGCAGTCTTAAAATTACAAATTAGGGTCTATGAAAAAAAAAAAAAAATCTTTTATGTTGGGTAAGGGTATTTTGGTTATTTTAATTTGATTTGACACCATAAATAAATATTAAACTAAAAAGCAAAAAGTTAACTTTTTACCAATTTCTCAAATCACTTCAAAAAAAGCAAAAAAACTTGATAAAAAATCAAAAGCCAACTTTTTACTAATTTCCCAAAACAACTTTGAGGCCTCGTTTAGAAACATATTATTTTAATATTTTTTAATTTTTTATAAAAAGATGTATGAAAAAAAAAAGTGATAAAATAACTTATAATAATTTTTAACTTTTTAATTAAAATAAAAAATTATCAAACGAGAATTGGCACAATATGAACAAAACTTGAGGTGAACCTAAACCTAAAGATTGAATCCCGATTTCATTAATAATAAAAAAAATACTATATATATAAGTTTGGATGTTGTCCTATTGAATTAAATGCGAAAGATAAGAGTACATATAGGTTAAGTCAACTAGGCAGACCAGTAAAAAAGTTGTTATAGGCTTAGGAGTTTTTTTTTTTTTTTTTTTTTTTTTTTTTTTTTTAGCCATTCATTCTATCTGCTAAGTCATCCAAGTCTGCGTCTGAGAGTTGTTCGTAAAAGTCTTCCCCATCTCCCATCGGTGGCTCCCATTCTTGGTCATCTTCTTCCATTACCGGTGATACATGTGAAACGCCATGCTGATAATTAGGGTACTGACTTTCATTGACGAATGTCTCTTGGCTGAACGGATATCCTGGGATGGCTAGATTGCAATATATCTTCTGATGTCTATCTTCACAAACTAAATGTCCATAGTTTCCATTATAAGCTAGTAGAGTGTCTTTGGCAAATTTTCTCCATTTATTGAGCTGGTCTTTGAGTGGAAATCTTTTGCAAGGCCAGGGTCTCCTGTTGAGAAGTCCTGGGTATCCTGGGAATGTAGAGGTTCCTCTGAGGTACATTTTGTGTTTAGCTGGATTACACCATATTCCTTTCCACTCCGGTAGTTTGCTATCTATCAAAGCTTCCACATACGGATGATGTTCTTCCATTTCGCACTGTACTGCATAAGCTAGTTTGTGTCCAAAACTATCTGTTTGATCTGGTTCTGAAAAAATTAATCTGGAGACAAAGCCGTAATCTAACAATTTTGGAGCTGTTAGAGAACAAGTTTTGCCTCGAATTTCTATCTCCAATGGCTCGAATGTGGCTAGATTTATCTGGCAAAGGCATATGCTGAAGTCTAGGTTACACTGACATCTACCTCTTTTTGCATTTTTCTTCTTCTAAGCAGGGCTGCTCTTTATCTTCGTAATTATAAATCCAATGATAAGCTAAGCCAGGGCAATCGACTCTTGCTATGGAGAGATCCTGAAGAAATTGCTGAATAATAACTAGCTCTTTATTTCTGCTATCTTCGGCTAGGGTATAAATATAGGGTTTTAGGTCTTCTATTGCTTGGCTTTTCTCACAAAGGGATCGAATGATAGAATGTCTGAAGAAATACATTCTAGCACTCAATTGGTCAAATTCCTCACTGGTGAGTTGTTTGATTTCTGGGCTAGGTAAGGAGGTTGGTATTCTTTCTGGAGCTAATTTTTTAAGCTGGCTGGTTAGGGTTCGAACGGTTGCTCTCAATTGTTTTTCTTCGTCTCGGAGCTGGTCTAGCTCTTCATTGACTCTTTTGCCTTTATCCATAATTTTCTTGAAATTTCTGGTAAGGCCTTCACAATGTCTGCATAATTGGAGAGGATTTTGAGGATCTGTCTGAGGGTTAGAACTGCTACTACTGCCTGAACTACTGCTTCCAATTATCTGGCTAGCTGGAGCTCCACTGGTAGCAAAGATGGTTGATCTCATCTTGCTCAATGTGTCCAGGTAATCTTTAGCTATCTGACTGACAAAGTAACTAGTTCCTATTTGTCTTCGAGCATAGGTACTGGCTGACTCAAAATCATAAAATCCCTTATACTGAGGTAATGTAAAATTTTTAACTAAAGGTTCTACTTCCGTCCAGTCATGGTAAATACCGGGCTCGGTTCCTTTAGCTACTACATAGAAAGAAAAAATTTTTGACAAAGGTTTATTTTGGATTTTTGAAAAATATATACTGAGAGAGTTTAGGGCTGAAAGACGTTTAGCTGGGTGATTCTGGCTGTTCCAAAGGTTATCTAAGAGACACTGCTGAACTGAATCTACCTCTATTCCTGTTAAAGGTCTAAACTTTTTGCTTTCATGAATGGGAAGAGAGAATCCTCCAAAGTTCATGGTCTTGTTGTTCTTGCTGTTCTCCATTATCTGCACAAAAATTAAACTGGTTATCTTCTTTTTCTAAATAAATTTTCCTACTTAGCCAATCTATTAACCTATTATCACTACCCTTAATATGTTCAAACTCTACTTTATATCCTTGCCCTACTATACAATCTAAAAACTTTGCCCATCTTCTAGTACTTAATTTACGCTCATTGAGTTTGTTATGGAATCTAACTATTGCTTCACAATCTGTTCTAATTGTAAAAGGTTTGTGCAAAAATAATCTAAATTTATTTATTGCATAAACTACTCCTAGTATTTCGAAATCTAAGCTGGTCATGGTTGTATCTTTTTCTTTAAATTTTCCAGAACTGTATCTACAAATGCGTTCTTTATTCTTACTATCATATTTACTAGGTTTAGCTAATAAAATTGTTCCCCATCCTAGTTGGCTTGCATCTGTTTCTACAATTATGTATTCTGATTCTAAGGGAAGCTGCAGGTCTGGTAAATTTTTACAAATATCTTTAATTTTTCTAACTAAGGCTATATCTTGTTGATTAAAATATTTTTGTCCTGTGGGTGTGGTTTTACTGTATAGTGGTCCTATTATTTTACTAAGATTGGGAATGTACATTCGTGCATAATTTAGAATTCCTAAAACTGATTGAAGCTGTTTAGTGTCTTCTAATCTATCTGGATAATCTAAAATTTTCTTTACTATATGGGGTTGTAGTCTAATTTTCCCATCTCCTAACTCCATTCCTAAAAATTCTATGTGAGGTGTATTTAATACCATCTTTTTCTTACTAATTATTATTCCATTATTTATGAATTCTTCTAATGTTATATACAAATGATCTATGTGACTATTTTTATCTGGACTAAAAACTAAAATGTCATCAATATATACCAATATAAAATTATATTTACTAAATATACTATCCATTTTACGCTGAAATATGGAAGGTGCATTTTTTAATCCAAAAGGCATGACTAGCCATTCATAATGTCCTTGTGGGCAACAGAAGGCTGTCCATGGTATACTTTCCTCTTCCATTTTTATCTGCCAAAATCCTGATTTACAATCAAATTTGCTAAATATCTTTGCTGTCTGTATCCTATTTATAAGCTGATCTTTATCTGGTATATTGTATTTATCATCTTCTGTATTATCATTTAATCTTTTATAATTTATTACCATTCTAGCTTTTCCTCTTTTTATCTCTGCATGATTTCTAACCATAAATGCTGCACTTCTATGTGGACTATTACTAGGTTTAATTACTCCTAAGTCTAATAATTCTTTAATCTGAGTTCTAAATTCTTCTACATCTGCTGGAGTATGATCTATTTGTGCTGAAGTAATCCTATAATCTCTGTTTTTTATATCTAGGCTGGCTAAAATTTTATTTCTCTCCCAATATTTCATGGGCTGTTCCCCTAAAATTTCTGTTGTTTCTGCTAATCTTATTATCTCTTCTAAATCATTTTCTGTTCTTTTGTATGTTGGCTTTTTCTTTATTTTTCCTATTTTTGCAAGAATTAATTCTAAGTTAACTATTTCTTGAAAATCCTCTAAGTTCCAATAATCTTCTTTATCTTCAAAATGAAATTCTTCGAAGTCTTCTATCTCATAATTTTCTAATTTTTCTAAAGAAGGGTTTGCTATCTCTTTAGGTATGTATGTTTGGGCTATCTCGGGAAAAATCTTTCTACTAGGAAATAAAAAACTAACGGGCAACTGATCTATGGTACCACCACGCTTCGCACGCAACTCTGATGAATGGGCGATGGTGCTAAGGCTATATGCTGTTGGTGTATGTACTGTTCGTTTGAAGAAACTGATGTTATGTTGGCTGATGAACATGCCTCCTTGTAAGCTAAGTATGAAATTAAGTCCTAAAATGAAAGGATGATTTTGTCTAGAATTCCCAATCCAAACTTGAGGTAAAGGGAACCATTCTATATGCTGATCTTGAGAACCTAGATGGTGAAAACTAATCTGTGCGCCATTAATGCAATGTGTATATGTCTGTTTGGTGCCATCTGCTATGCTAACTAAAGCTGGGGTTGCTAAGGCTGTACTCCATCCTGGTGGAACTACGTGTTGTTCTATGTATGATTTACTGGCTCCGGTATCTATCATGGCATCTATGCTAAGGGTTTTTTCTACAAATTTAAGTACACAAGAAATCTCAACTAAATTTGACTTGGGTATAACAGGGTAATTGAATGGTAAATGGGCATTATCTGGTTGGGCCTGAGAGTATTGACTAAAGGGTTGAGAATCAACTAAATTAACTAATTCTAAAGAGTTCATATGATCTTCAACTATTTTATCTTTTAAGGGGTATTTACTGTGAAATTGTTCTAACTGCTGTTTGAGCTTCCTATTTTCTAATTCTAAACATTCTATGTTAAAACTAGTTTTGCTTTCTATCTCTCGTATTTGTATTTTGAGTTCTCGTACTTGTACTTCTAATTCTCTATTTGCTAGTCGTAATTCTCTACTCTCTATGCTATTATCTTCTCTGGTATTTTCTAATTGTATCTTATGTGTCATATTTAATTTTTCTAAACAAATAATACAGTAAGTTATGCTACATAATAAACACTGAGCTCTCTTATCTTTAGCTGGAAACCATTTACAATAACTACATCTAGTTGTATCAAATCCTATTCCTATTTGAAAATTATGTTGACATTCTGTATCTGCATTACACTCCATCATATAAAAACTTTCTTGAGAGGGATTTATTCCTATTTCTTGGTTAAGCTGTCTTAAAAGATTATCTACATCTGTATCACTTTCTGAACTACTATCCGAACTTATAGCTTCTAATTGATATTCACAATTACTAATTATGCTATAGACTTCTGAATCATCACTATTTATGCTGACTATGTCCTCTTCTAAATTTTCTATGATATGTAATCTTTCTATCTGTTTATTAGTATTTGGCTTGTATCTTTTTGGACAATTTTTTGCAAAATGATTGGGTTCTCCACATATAAAACAATTACATTTTTTACTATTGGGCTTCCTAACATATCTTTGTTTTCTTTTATCTCTTTCTTCTTTGGGTAATTTTTTATAATTTGTCCTATTAAAAGTTCTACTTTTCCTAATGAATTTCTGTTTTTTCCAGGGTTTTCTAAAATTTTTCTTCCAATATTTATCTTTTCTATATTTTCCATATCTTTTGTATTTTTTCTTATTATAATTATCTTCATACTGCTGAGGGGTATATATTACACTGCTACAAAAACCATAATTTTGTTTTTTCAAATCTTTCTGTATTTTAACTTCTATACATTTTTCTCTAAGCTGATGAAATGTAAAAATTATTCTAGGTCCTATTCCTAAAGTTCCTCTTACTGTTATTTCTCCTGTGGCTATTTTTTCTGCTAATCCTGCATAATAAGCTGACCATCTATTTTCTATTTCTCTACCTAGTTCTCCTGGTAATTTTCTAAAATATTTACTTCCTATTTCTTCATCAAAACTTTTTCTTGTTCTAGCTGCTAAAGCTAAATATTCATTACTAAAAGGTACAATATATTTCCAACTTCCTAATGTTATCTGATCTAATTCAGTTAATGCTAAACTTTGAGCTGAAACATTTCTTCTAGAGGGGTCGTATCCTATAAGTATCTCTTTAATAAAACTGGTAAAATTCCATGGGTTATTTCCTAATTCTTTAAGCTGTTTAATTGTCTCTTCATATTTTCCTTTAAAGGTTAAATAAATATTTGAAGCTGATTCTCCTAAAAGTGTTTCCATGTATTCCCACATATCTGTTGATTCATAGGGATTGGTCATCCATGCTTTTACTGCATCTTTTTCCCATCTTTCTATTACTACCTGCCATATCTGGGGGTCGAATCTAGCTAAGTCTAAAAGGGTTCCTTGACTATTAACCGGCTGTAATTGTATGCTCATATCTAATGGTCTACGCTTTCCATGAAACTTATAACTCTTATTTGGATCTGCATGACTTTTTCCTGAACTGCCTAATGGTCTTCTTCCTCCTACTTCATAATGCATTGATTCTACTGGGTCTTGTACAGTTGAATGGGGGTTACTAGTTCCTGTGCTTTCTGTGTTCATATAAAAAGTATCTTCTAACTTAAAGTGTTCTAATATTTTAGTATCTTCTACCTTAGGTTTTTCTGGTATTCTAAATATTTTACTAGGATGTATAATATCTTCTATAATATCATCTACATATTCTGTATGGAATTCTTGATCTAAAAATGACACTGCTTCATCATGGGTATCTCCTCTGGCTAAGTATTCGAAATATCTGGCATCTAATATCTTATTCATGTCTTCTAAGGTGAAATTTTCTAAATCTATCTCATCAATATTATATATCTTGTTCTGTGATACTGTTTTTTCTTCTGTCATTACATAAAGTTGATTTATTTCACTATGATTATCTTGATTTTCTTCTCTATCTATACTACTAAATTCATCATCTTCGGATTTTTCTGGTGCTACATAAGTATACTGAGTAAATCTTACTGCATAATTTCCATCTGCTGCTTGATATAATAAATTATCTTGAGGGGCTAATCTCTTTTGTCCTAAAAAATCTCCTAATTTCCAATCTAATGCTGCATTATCTTCCGAATTAAATTTTTTAGCTGGTAATGCTTTTATACCTTTTGCGCCTAATAACTTAACTATCTGATCATTTGTAAGTCTATAGTGAGTATTACTTTCTGAAACTGCTAATCCTAAAAATCCTGTGCATACTAATAAATTCTTTTCTCCCTTTTTCATTTTGTATCCTCTACTCTTTATTCCTATTTTTATCTTTTTGTGAAAGGTTGAGGTTGGTAATAAGAAATCTGGTGTAAAATAAACTATTCCTCCCTTTGAGTTCATATCTAATTCGTAACTACCTAAGATACTTTGTCCTACATCATTAAATCTATCATCATAAAGACATACAAAAACTTTAGCTCCTAAATTCTCTCTAGTTAATGCTTTAACTCCTACCACTACTAATCCTAAGTGAGTCATTTTAAGGTGTTCATTTACTGCATATTTATAGCTTTCTCTTTCTATTAAATTTAGCTCTATTTTTTCATCTTCTTGAGTTACACTAATCATCTGTTCACCATAGTGTTTAAATAAATATTGTTTTTTAGGTATCTTACCTAGTTTATACACATATTTAGCTGGGATTAATTCTAACCTTTCTTTTTAAAATTTTTCTATTTGTTGTTCTACATCTATAAACTCTTCTACTTTAATATCTTCATCATCATTACGCTTTTTACTACTGCTACCTTTTATTAGCTGTTTAAACATATTTATTTTCTATATATTCTACAGGCTGATCTCTTTGGTGGTAATTTAAGCTTTTCAAAATATTTAGCTATATCTTCCTCGTTTATCTGAGTTTTGGGTCTATTTGATCCTTCTACGCCTTTTCCTTTTTGAATTATTATTTGTTCTAAAGTGGCTAAACGATTTTCTAAGCTGTGTATCTGTTCTAATAAATATTCAAATTTTTCACACAACCTAATTAAAAATAAAATTTCTATATTATTCTGTCTGACTGTTATTTTATCTGATTGACTTACTCCCTGATAACTACTGATTCCTTCTGGGTTATTATGAAAATCTTCTGCTTGTTTTAAAATATTTAGATAATCTCTATTAGCCTTTTTATCACTACTCATATACTAAGACCTTACTAGTTGTTCTAAAATTTCTAATTTCTGCTTTAAGTTATCTTGAATCTGATTAATCTGTTCTATTTGTTTAGCTATTTGATTTGTGGCTGAAATTAAAGTTTCTATTTCTAGCTTTGTAGGAAATTTTTCTAAATTTAAATCTATTCTCTTTTGTAGGATAGAACTACACTGATCTTGGATATAATCTAATTTTTTATCTTGATCCTTAATTAAACTGCGATTATTACGGAGATGATCTATGGATGAAATAAAAAGATTACTAATTTTATCTATGTCCTTTTTAATATTTTCTGCAAAATTTATCTGATAATCTATGATACTATTTAGCAGAGGATTATTTTCACTATGAAGCTGATGGGTATAACTATTTTCAAAATTACAACGGAAATTATTTTTATTTATGCTAAGACGATGGTTATGGCTGCTGAGTTCTAAATCTAGATACTCTACTCTTTTCATACACAAAATTAACTCCTATTTTAAAATTATTAAAAGCTACTATAATATGAAATTTATAACTAAAATCTCCAAAAATAAAAACTACTCTATTACCATAAGCAAAATGCATAAACTAACTTAAACTGTCCTAAAACCGAACACTGCTCTGATACCATTTTTTTTTTTGGTTGGGGGTTAGTGGTCTACCACTATTTTGAAATTGGGCTGAGAATTATCTGACTAATTCTACAGTTATGCTAAAAGAACTTCTAGCTGTTGTATGGCTAATTTTAAGGCTCCTTGTTGTATAATTAGCTGTCTATTTATCTGAGAAATTTTTAAACTGTAATTTTCTAGAGATTTACCAGAAGCTAATGATAAAAGAAACTGATATCTAAATTTTTGATCTTCTAATTCTTGTATTAACTCAATACTAATTTTAATTTTATTCCTAAGGTCTTCGTCTAAGGGCATATATTTTTTGGATTTTTTGAATTAATTTTTAGTCCTAAGTTTATTTCTAAAGTCTATGTCTACGTCTAAATGTTAACAAACTTTGATGTTTTGAAATTCTATCTTTGAAACTAGAGTCTACATCTAAGGGCCTACAATCTTTAGATTTTTTGAAATTTTTCTTAAAGTTTACTTTTAAAGGTCTAAGATTACACAATTTTTTGATTTTTTGAAGTTCTTATATAGACAATATTTCCTTAATATTTCTACTCGGGTTGTTCTCCTTTTATTCTAAAATTCTTTTCTATGGTAAAAACTCTTTTTAGGGAATGTTTATTTTCACTACATGTACTCCCACCTTGAGGCTAAACCTCATTCAACATAGTATATTTTTATTCTCTAATTTTTACTTTTCCCTTTCTGCCTACAATTTGCCCTCCAACGCCTATCCACGGCTCAAACGGGCTCTTCAGCTAAGGTCACTCAGTAACAAATTAGAAAACTGAAGATACTACGAAGGTTCAAAGCATGTAATATTAATGAGCAAACAAGCATTCCATAAACTTAGTTTTTTCCAAAAAGAAAATAAATTTTTAGAATAGAAGAGTTACCCTTTCGAAATATTTAAGGAAAAAGAGAAACTACTCACACTTCATATTAATAAGAAATATACTTACAAAGATTATATTACAGACTCTGAAATTCTGAAAATACACTTAGAGGCTTTTTGAGAGGGGTTGGAAATTACAAAGCAGAGTGAAGTGGTGTTTTTCTTTCTCTGTATTTTTCATTCTGCTTAATTCGTTGGCCAACATGCCAATTTATACATCTCAATAAGAAACAAAAATCTAGAAATCCTAGTCTAAAGTCTAGCTTTTCCTATGTCAAAGTCTATAAGCCTAAATCCTAGGCTTTTTTGAAAGCTTCTTCAATTATATGCATACTTTGACGTAAGGTTGTAGGCCTATAAAGACAAAGCATATATGTACACAATTATATGCTTGACTCAAAGATATAGATAAATTTTATCAATAAAAGATTCGGATAATGATATCGGGTACTGCTTTGGGCCCCATCGCATATCATTCAATCCTTCTTTTTTGACAAAATTTTGACACTATAATTATTTACAAGATACGTATAAAGATTTTCACAGCTTTTCTTTAATAAAGCAAGATAAGAGATATCCTCTTTATTAAAGTAGTGAGTGAAGGAAAATCCTTATCACTGACAGACTCAAATAATTACAAGAAAAATTACAGACACAAAGTATCTACAAAAATCTTTTTTGTCTTTTCTTGGCGTGCATTTTCCTGATATCTGTAGAGAATCTTTATCTTCTATGGTCTCTGTCTTTTTCTGCTGGAGCGCCAATTATTGATGTCGACTTGTGGAGTGATGCTTCTAGGCGGTCTTTTGAATTCTTGCAATTTGAAAGAGTTACGTAGAACATTTCTTTTTTGAAATTTTGTAGGAGTTTTGTAGTGGGACCCGCTGTTTTTTTTTTTTTTTTTTTTTTTAGCCATACATTCTATCTGCTAAGTCATCCAAATCTGCGTCTGAGAGTTGGTCGTAAAAGTCTTCCCCATCTCCCATCGGTGGCTCCCATTCTTGGTCATCTTCTCCCATTACCGGTGATTCATGAGAGACGCTATGCTTATAGTTAGGGTATTGACTTTCATTGACAAATGTCTCTTGGCTGAATGGATATCCTGAGATGGCTAGATTGCAATATATCTTCTGATGTCTATCTTCACAAATTAAAATTCTATTATTTCCATTATATGCTAGTAGAGAGTGACTAGCAAACTTTCTCCATTTGTTGAGCTGGTCTCTGAGTGGAGATCTTCTACTTGGCCAGGGTCTTCTATTGAGAAGTGCTGGGTAGCTTGAAGTTCCTCTGAGGTAAATCTTATGCTTAGCTGGGTTACACCATATTCCTTTCCATTCTGGTATTTGGCTATCTATCAAGGCTTCTACATATGGATGAAATTCTTCCATTACGCTTAATACTGCATGAGCTAGTTTGTGTCCAAAACTATCTGTTTGATCTGGTTCTGAAAAAATTAATCTGGAGACAAAGCCATAATCTAACAATTTTGGAGCTGTTAGAGAACAAGTTTTGCCTCGAATTTCTATCTCCAATGGCTCGAATGTGGCTAGATTTATCTGGCAAAGGCATATGCTGAAGTCTAGGTTACACTGACATCTACCAAGCATTCTTTTGCAGTTTTCTTCATCTAGGCAGGGCTGCTCTTCCTCTTTATAAGCGTATATCCATTGATAGGCTAAACCGGGGTGAAAGTCTACTCTTGCTATGGATAGGTTCTGAAGAAATTGCTGAATAATAACTAGCTCGTTATTTCTGCTATCTTCGGCTAGGGTATAAATATAGGGTTTTAGGTCTTCTATTGCTTGGCTTTTCTCACAAAGGGATCGAATGATAGAATGTCTGAAGAAATACATTCTAGCACTCAATTGGTCAAATTCCTCACTGGTGAGTTGTTTGATTTCTGGGCTAGGTAAGGAGGTTGGTGTTCTTTCTGGAGCTAATTTTTTAAGCTGGCTGGTTAGGGTTCGAATGGTTGCTCTCAATTGTTTTTCTTCGTCTCGGAGCTGGTCTAGCTCTTCATTGACTCTTTTGCCTTTATCCATAATTTTCTTGAAATTTCTGGTAAGGCCTTCACAATGTCTGCATAATTGGAGAGGATTTTGAGGATCTGTCTGAGGGTTAGAACTGCCACTACTGCCTGAACTACTGCTTCCAATTATCTGGCTAGCTGGAGCTCCACTGGTAGCAAAGATGGTTGATCTCATCTTGCTCAATGTGTCCAGGTAATCTTTAGCTATCTGACTGACAAAGTAACTAGTTCCTATTTGTCTTCGAGCATAGGTACTGGCTGACTCAAAATCATAAAATCCCTTATACTGAGGTAATGTAAAATTTTTAACTAAGGGTTCTACTTCCGTCCAGTCATGGTAAATACCGGGCTCGGTTCCTTTAGCTACTACATAGAAAGAAAAACTTTTTGACAAAGGTTTATTTTGGATTTTTGAAAAATATATACTGAGAGAGTTTAGGGCTGAAAGACGTTTAGCTGGGTGATTCTGGCTGTTCCAAAGGTTATCTAAGAGACACTGCTGAACTGAATCTACCTCTATTCCTGTTAAAGGTCTAAACTTTTTGCTTTCATGAATGGGAAGAGAGAATCCTCCAAAGTTCATGGTCTTGTTGTTCTTGCTGTTCTCCATTATCTGCACAAAAATTAAACTGGTTATCTTCTTTTTCTAAATAAATTTTCCTACTTAGCCAATCTGTTAACCTATTATCACTACCCTTAATATGTTCAAACTCTACTTTATATCCTTGCCCTACTATACAATCTAAAAACTTTGCCCATCTTCTAGTACTTAATTTACGCTCATTGAGTTTGTTATGGAATCTAACTATTGCTTCACAATCTGTTCTAATTGTAAAAGGTTTGTGCAAAAATAATCTAAATTTATTTATTGCATAAACTACTCCTAGTATTTCGAAATCTAAGCTGGTCATGGTTGTATCTTTTTCTTTAAATTTTCCAGAACTGTATCTACAAATGCGTTCTTTATTCTTACTATCATATTTACTAGGTTTAGCTAATAAAATTGTTCCCCATCCTAGTTGGCTTGCATCTGTTTCTACAATTATGTATTCTGATTCTAAGGGAAGCTGCAGGTCTGGTAAATTTTTACAAATATCTTTAATTTTTCTAACTAAGGCTATATCTTGTTGATTAAAATATTTTTGTCCTGTGGGTGTGGTTTTACTGTATAGTGGTCCTATTATTTTACTAAGATTGGGAATGTACATTCGTGCATAATTTAGAATTCCTAAAACTGATTGAAGCTGTTTAGTGTCTTCTAATCTATCTGGATAATCTAAAATTTTCTTTACTATATGGGGTTGTAGTCTAATTTTCCCATCTCCTAACTCCATTCCTAAAAATTCTATGTGAGGTGTATTTAATACCATCTTTTTCTTACTAATTATTATTCCATTATTTATGAATTCTTCTAATGTTATATACAAATGATCTATGTGACTATTTTTATCTGGACTAAAAACTAAAATGTCATCAATATATACCAATATAAAATTATATTTACTAAATATACTATCCATTTTACGCTGAAATATGGAAGGTGCATTTTTTAATCCAAAAGGCATGACTAGCCATTCATAATGTCCTTGTGGGCAACAGAAGGCTGTCCATGGTATACTTTCCTCTTCCATTTTTATCTGCCAAAATCCTGATTTACAATCAAATTTGCTAAATATCTTTGCTGTCTGTATCCTATTTATAAGCTGATCTTTATCTGGTATATTGTATTTATCATCTTCTGTATTATCATTTAATCTTTTATAATTTATTACCATTCTAGCTTTTCCTCTTTTTATCTCTGCATGATTTCTAACCATAAATGCTGCACTTCTATGTGGACTATTACTAGGTTTAATTACTCCTAAGTCTAATAATTCTTTAATCTGAGTTCTAAATTCTTCTACATCTGCTGGAGTATGATCTATTTGTGCTGAAGTAATTCTATAATCTCTGTTTTTTATATCTAGGCTGGCTAAAATTTTATTTCTCTCCCAATATTTCATGGGCTGTTCCCCTAAAATTTCTGTTGTTTCTGCTAATCTTATTATCTCTTCTAAATCATTTTCTGTTCTTTTGTATGTTGGCTTTTTCTTTATTTTTCCTATTTTTGCAAGAATTAATTCTAAGTTAACTATTTCTTGAAAATCCTCTAAGTTCCAATAATC
Organism: Camellia granthamiana; assembly: GCA_036172215.1. Classification (NCBI taxonomy): domain Eukaryota; kingdom Viridiplantae; phylum Streptophyta; class Magnoliopsida; order Ericales; family Theaceae; genus Camellia; species Camellia granthamiana. The sequence continues at coordinate 6,757,828 of CM069911.1, read as the reverse complement.
TTCTTTATCTTCAAAATGAAATTCTTCGAAGTCTTCTATCTCATAATTTTCTAATTTTTCTAAAGAAGGGTTTGCTATCTCTTTAGGTATGTATGTTTGGGCTATCTCGGGAAAAATCTTTCTACTAGGAAATAAAAAACTAACGGGCAACTGATCTATGGTACCACCACGCTTCGCACGCAACTCTGATGAATGGGCGATGGTGCTAAGGCTATATGCTGTTGGTGTATGTACTGTTCGTTTGAAGAAACTGATGTTATGTTGGCTGATGAACATGCCTCCTTGTAAGCTAAGTATGAAATTAAGTCCTAAAATGAAAGGATGATTTTGTCTAGAATTCCCAATCCAAACTTGAGGTAAAGGGAACCATTCTATATGCTGATCTTGAGAACCTAGATGGTGAAAACTAATCTGTGCGCCATTAATGCAATGTGTATATGTCTGTTTGGTGCCATCTGCTATGCTAACTAAAGCTGGGGTTGCTAAGGCTGTACTCCATCCTGGTGGAACTACGTGTTGTTCTATGTATGATTTACTGGCTCCGGTATCTATCATGGCATCTATGCTAAGGGTTTTTTCTACAAATTTAAGTACACAAGAAATCTCAACTAAATTTGACTTGGGTATAACAGGGTAATTGAATGGTAAATGGGCATTATCTGGTTGGGCCTGAGAGTATTGACTAAAGGGTTGAGAATCAACTAAATTAACTAATTCTAAAGAGTTCATATGATCTTCAACTATTTTATCTTTTAAGGGGTATTTACTGTGAAATTGTTCTAACTGCTGTTTGAGCTTCCTATTTTCTAATTCTAAACATTCTATGTTAAAACTAGTTTTGCTTTCTATCTCTCGTATTTGTATTTTGAGTTCTCGTACTTGTACTTCTAATTCTCTATTTGCTAGTCGTAATTCTCTACTCTCTATGCTATTATCTTCTCTGGTATTTTCTAATTGTATCTTATGTGTCATATTTAATTTTTCTAGACAAATAATACAGTAAGTTATGCTACATAATAAACACTGAGCTCTCTTATCTTTAGCTGGAAACCATTTACAATAACTACATCTAGTTGTATCAAATCCTATTCCTATTTGAAAATTATGTTGACATTCTGTATCTGCATTACACTCCATCATATAAAAACTTTCTTGAGAGGGATTTATTCCTATTTCTTGGTTAAGCTGTCTTAAAAGATTATCTACATCTGTATCACTTTCTGAACTACTATCCGAACTTATAGCTTCTAATTGATATTCACAATTACTAATTATGCTATAGACTTCTGAATCATCACTATTTATGCTGACTATGTCCTCTTCTAAATTTTCTATGATATGTAATCTTTCTATCTGTTTATTAGTATTTGGCTTGTATCTTTTTGGACAATTTTTTGCAAAATGATTGGGTTCTCCACATATAAAACAATTACATTTTTTACTATTGGGCTTCCTAACATATCTTTGTTTTCTTTTATCTCTTTCTTCTTTGGGTAATTTTTTATAATTTGTCCTATTAAAAGTTCTACTTTTCCTAATGAATTTCTGTTTTTTCCAGGGTTTTCTAAAATTTTTCTTCCAATATTTATCTTTTCTATATTTTCCATATCTTTTGTATTTTTTCTTATTATAATTATCTTCATACTGCTGAGGGGTATATATTACACTGCTACAAAAACCATAATTTTGTTTTTTCAAATCTTTCTGTATTTTAACTTCTATACATTTTTCTCTAAGCTGATGAAATGTAAAAATTATTCTAGGTCCTATTCCTAAAGTTCCTCTTACTGTTATTTCTCCTGTGGCTATTTTTTCTGCTAATCCTGCATAATAAGCTGACCATCTATTTTCTATTTCTCTACCTAGTTCTCCTGGTAATTTTCTAAAATATTTACTTCCTATTTCTTCATCAAAACTTTTTCCTGTTCTAGCTGCTAAAGCTAAATATTCATTACTAAAAGGTACAATATATTTCCAACTTCCTAATGTTATCTGATCTAATTCAGTTAATGCTAAACTTTGAGCTGAAACATTTCTTCTAGAGGGGTCGTATCCTATAAGTATCTCTTTAATAAAACTGGTAAAATTCCATGGGTTATTTCCTAATTCTTTAAGCTGTTTAATTGTCTCTTCATATTTTCCTTTAAAGGTTAAATAAATATTTGAAGCTGATTCTCCTAAAAGTGTTTCCATGTATTCCCACATATCTGTTGATTCATAGGGATTGGTCATCCATGCTTTTACTGCATCTTTTTCCCATCTTTCTATTACTACCTGCCATATCTGGGGGTCGAATCTAGCTAAGTCTAAAAGGGTTCCTTGACTATTAACCGGCTGTAATTGTATGCTCATATCTAATGGTCTACGCTTTCCATGAAACTTATAACTCTTATTTGGATCTGCATGACTTTTTCCTGAACTGCCTAATGGTCTTCTTCCTCCTACTTCATAATGCATTGATTCTACTGGGTCTTGTACAGTTGAATGGGGGTTACTAGTTCCTGTGCTTTCTGTGTTCATATAAAAAGTATCTTCTAACTTAAAGTGTTCTAATATTTTAGTATCTTCTACGTTAGGTTTTTCTGGTATTCTAAATATTTTACTAGGATGTATAATATCTTCTATAATATCATCTACATATTCTGTATGGAATTCTTGATCTAAAAATGACACTGCTTCATCATGGGTATCTCCTCTGGCTAAGTATTCGAAATATCTGGCATCTAATATCTTATTCATGTCTTCTAAGGTGAAATTTTCTAAATCTATCTCATCAATATTATATATCTTGTTCTGTGATACTGTTTTTTCTTCTGTCATTACATAAAGTTGATTTATTTCACTATGATTATCTTGATTTTCTTCTCTATCTATACTACTAAATTCATCATCTTCGGATTTTTCTGGTGCTACATAAGTATACTGAGTAAATCTTACTGCATAATTTCCATCTGCTGCTTGATATAATAAATTATCTTGAGGGGCTAATCTCTTTTGTCCTAAAAAATCTCCTAATTTCCAATCTAATGCTGCATTATCTTCCGAATTAAATTTTTTAGCTGGTAATGCTTTTATACCTTTTGCGCCTAATAACTTAACTATCTGATCATTTGTAAGTCTATAGTGAGTATTACTTTCTGAAACTGCTAATCCTAAAAATCCTGTGCATACTAATAAATTCTTTTCTCCCTTTTTCATTTTGTATCCTCTACTCTTTATTCCTATTTTTATCTTTTTGTGAAAGGTTGAGGTTGGTAATAAGAAATCTGGTGTAAAATAAACTATTCCTCCCTTTGAGTTCATATCTAATTCGTAACTACCTAAGATACTTTGTCCTACATCATTAAATCTATCATCATAAAGACATACAAAAACTTTAGCTCCTAAATTCTCTCTAGTTAATGCTTTAACTCCTACCACTACTAATCCTAAGTGAGTCATTTTAAGGTGTTCATTTACTGCATATTTATAGCTTTCTCTTTCTATTAAATTTAGCTCTATTTTTTCATCTTCTTGAGTTACACTAATCATCTGTTCACCATAGTGTTTAAATAAATATTGTTTTTTAGGTATCTTACCTAGTTTATACACATATTTAGCTGGGATTAATTCTAACCTTTCTTTTTAAAATTTTTCTATTTGTTGTTCTACATCTATAAACTCTTCTACTTTAATATCTTCATCATCATTACGCTTTTTACTACTGCTACCTTTTATTAGCTGTTTAAACATATTTATTTTCTATATATTCTACAGGCTGATCTCTTTGGTGGTAATTTAAGCTTTTCAAAATATTTAGCTATATCTTCCTCGTTTATCTGAGTTTTGGGTCTATTTGATCCTTCTACGCCTTTTCCTTTTTGAATTATTATTTGTTCTAAAGTGGCTAAACGATTTTCTAAGCTGTGTATCTGTTCTAATAAATATTCAAATTTTTCACACAACCTAATTAAAAATAAAATTTCTATATTATTCTGTCTGACTGTTATTTTATCTGATTGACTTACTCCCTGATAACTACTGATTCCTTCTGGGTTATTATGAAAATCTTCTGCTTGTTTTAAAATATTTAGATAATCTCTATTAGCCTTTTTATCACTACTCATATACTAAGACCTTACTAGTTGTTCTAAAATTTCTAATTTCTGCTTTAAGTTATCTTGAATCTGATTAATCTGTTCTATTTGTTTAGCTATTTGATTTGTGGCTGAAATTAAAGTTTCTATTTCTAGCTTTGTAGGAAATTTTTCTAAATTTAAATCTATTCTCTTTTGTAGGATAGAACTACACTGATCTTGGATATAATCTAATTTTTTATCTTGATCCTTAATTAAACTGCGATTATTACGGAGATGATCTATGGATGAAATAAAAAGATTACTAATTTTATCTATGTCCTTTTTAATATTTTCTGCAAAATTTATCTGATAATCTATGATACTATTTAGCAGAGGATTATTTTCACTATGAAGCTGATGGGTATAACTATTTTCAAAATTACAACGGAAATTATTTTTATTTATGCTAAGACGATGGTTATGGCTGCTGAGTTCTAAATCTAGATACTCTACTCTTTTCATACACAAAATTAACTCCTATTTTAAAATTATTAAAAGCTACTATAATATGAAATTTATAACTAAAATCTCCAAAAATAAAAACTACTCTATTACCATAAGCAAAATGCATAAACTAACTTAAACTGTCCTAAAACCGAACACTGCTCTGATACCATTTTTTTTTTTGGTTGGGGGTTAGTGGTCTACCACTATTTTGAAATTGGGCTGAGAATTATCTGACTAATTCTACAGTTATGCTAAAAGAACTTCTAGCTGTTGTATGGCTAATTTTAAGGCTCCTTGTTGTATAATTAGCTGTCTATTTATCTGAGAAATTTTTAAACTGTAATTTTCTAGAGATTTACCAGAAGCTAATGATAAAAGAAACTGATATCTAAATTTTTGATCTTCTAATTCTTGTATTAACTCAATACTAATTTTAATTTTATTCCTAAGGTCTTCGTCTAAGGGCATATATTTTTTGGATTTTTTGAATTAATTTTTAGTCCTAAGTTTATTTCTAAAGTCTATGTCTACGTCTAAATGTTAACAAACTTTGATGTTTTGAAATTCTATCTTTGAAACTAGAGTCTACATCTAAGGGCCTACAATCTTTAGATTTTTTGAAATTTTTCTTAAAGTTTACTTTTAAAGGTCTAAGATTACACAATTTTTTGATTTTTTGAAGTTCTTATATAGACAATATTTCCTTAATATTTCTACTCGGGTTGTTCTCCTTTTATTCTAAAATTCTTTTCTATGGTAAAAACTCTTTTTAGGGAATGTTTATTTTCACTACATGTACTCCCACCTTGAGGCTAAACCTCATTCAACATAGTATATTTTTATTCTCTAATTTTTACTTTTCCCTTTCTGCCTACAATTTGCCCTCCAACGCCTATCCACGGCTCAAACGGGCTCTTCAGCTAAGGTCACTCAGTAACAAATTAGAAAACTGAAGATACTACGAAGGTTCAAAGCATGTAATATTAATGAGCAAACAAGCATTCCATAAACTTAGTTTTTTCCAAAAAGAAAATAAATTTTTAGAATAGAAGAGTTACCCTTTCGAAATATTTAAGGAAAAAGAGAAACTACTCACACTTCATATTAATAAGAAATATACTTACAAAGATTATATTACAGACTCTGAAATTCTGAAAATACACTTAGAGGCTTTTTGAGAGGGGTTGGAAATTACAAAGCAGAGTGAAGTGGTGTTTTTCTTTCTCTGTATTTTTCATTCTGCTTAATTCGTTGGCCAACATGCCAATTTATACATCTCAATAAGAAACAAAAATCTAGAAATCCTAGTCTAAAGTCTAGCTTTTCCTATGTCAAAGTCTATAAGCCTAAATCCTAGGCTTTTTTGAAAGCTTCTTCAATTATATGCATACTTTGACGTAAGGTTGTAGGCCTATAAAGACAAAGCATATATGTACACAATTATATGCTTGACTCAAAGATATAGATAAATTTTATCAATAAAAGATTCGGATAATGATATCGGGTACTGCTTTGGGCCCCATCGCATATCATTCAATCCTTCTTTTTTGACAAAATTTTGACACTATAATTATTTACAAGATACGTATAAAGATTTTCACAGCTTTTCTTTAATAAAGCAAGATAAGAGATATCCTCTTTATTAAAGTAGTGAGTGAAGGAAAATCCTTATCACTGACAGACTCAAATAATTACAAGAAAAATTACAGACACAAAGTATCTACAAAAATCTTTTTTGTCTTTTCTTGGCGTGCATTTTCCTGATATCTGTAGAGAATCTTTATCTTCTATGGTCTCTGTCTTTTTCTGCTGGAGCGCCAATTATTGATGTCGACTTGTGGAGTGATGCTTCTAGGCGGTCTTTTGAATTCTTGCAATTTGAAAGAGTTACGTAGAACATTTCTTTTTTGAAATTTTGTAGGAGTTTTGTAGTGGGACCCGCTGTTTTTTTTTTTTTTTTTTTTTTTTTTAAAAATCAATAAAAAAAGTTGTTATAGGCTTAGGAGTGTTTAAGAATTGATTTTTTTAATAATTTTTAAAATTTGTATAAAAAAATATAAAAAATGATTTGATAATTATAAGCAGCTTGCTTATTTTTATTTTTCAAAAAATACTTTCAGAAAATTTTATTTTTTTATTTTTTGTATTTTTTTATTGATTTTTTTTATTATTTTAAGAATTTTTTTTACTTTTTATACATACCTAACATAATTACACCTAAAAAGTAAAAAAAATTATTAAATACCAAAAATATCAAAAAATACAAGAATTCAATCTATTTTTTATATTTTTATGTATTTATTAATTTTTAAAAATATTTTTTACATAATTTTTACTTTTTAAAACATGCCCTACCGTGCCAAAGCCGATCCCCCGGCCGCGTCACGTGTGAGTGTTGCAATTCTGTACTTCAAATTCCTGACTTTGATTATAACATTTTTGCAGAAACATTAAAGGCTAAATTAAGGCCTAACTGTGCTGTGTATATATATAAATTATAATAAACCCTCCGGTGATACGATCACAACCCCAAGGGGCAATTGTCCCATCCCATCCCAAGCCCTTCTCTCTCTCTTGTTCTCCTACTTTCCATTGAATTCAATTCAAAATCTTCCAAAATCTCCTCTTTTCCTCTGCTTCGATTTCTCTGCACGCCCAAATATACCTATATTTATGTTTTGTCTTCTATATATATATACCCATTATAGTTAATATTTTGCTTCATCAATCTCTCTCTCTACCCATCCATCTGACTCTCAAACATGAGTAGTTCTAGGGTTTTGATTCCCAACAATGTTCGGAACATGATTCAAGATATCAGAGAGATCACTGGGAAGCACAGTGATGAAGATATATACACTGTACTCAAGGACTGCAATATGGATCCTAATGAAACTGCTCAGAGGCTCCTGTATCTTGGTAACCCTTCTCTATTTATATATTGTTTATTCTTGTTTATGTTTTAATGGTGAGGATTGTGATCTGACGCTTTATTGGGTGATTTTTGTAGTTGGGTTGTTGAGAAAATGAAACAAAATACAGAAACTAGATTGAATAAATAGTGTGCTTTCTTCTTGTTTTCATTCTTACTAAGCCTATTGGGCACATTGGAGTGAGGGTTTTCTTTCCTGGGACAACAAAGAAGAAAATGTTCATAATTTCTGTAATATATACATATTTTTTGTTTTTAATTTTAACCGTTTGTTTGTTATTAGTGTTATTATTTTTAAAACATTCATTATATCCTTTGTGTTTTTCCATAAGGAGTTTAATAATGTAGTTTGGCTGTTTTCATGGTTTTGATCTGTTGATTATTTGCAATTTAAAAACCAAGTGTGCTAAGTCTAATGCAGGTGTAGCATTCTCAAGCCACAACAATCTCCTTTAAACACTCATTTTAACCTAAGTACTCTTACAAACAATCCCAAGCTAAAACAACAGAATCCCCTCTTTTGCCAAACAGAAATTGCCAAACACTCTTTACATGTGGGAGAGAATGAGTGGACATGAAGAAAATTTATTGGAAAGAAGTGGTTTGGTATAGATCAAAGGAAGGTAGCATAGATGGGAAGAGTGACGTACCAAACTCACCGAGATGGAGGGTGGTTAGCTTTCTTCAAAGGCTCTTAATCACAGCGTTACAGATGAACATGATCGTGAACTTAATGTCTCCTGAATGAGAATATAAGACGATTGAAGAATATAATACATACATATATAGATATATACATTTATGTGTATATATGGAGAGAGATCTCCCAAGGGCATAAGATGGGCCTATTCATGGTATTTATAAACCATAAAAACCCATGGATACCTTCTAAAACATAATACCTACCCAACATTCTATTACGTAAGCCTCTACCCAACATGGTAACCTAGTATAACTCGCATTCATTACCTAAGCCTCTACCCAACATAGTAACCTGGTATAATTCGCATTCTGTTACCTAAGCCTCTACCCAACATAGTAACCTGGTATTACTTGCATTCTATTATTTAAGCTATTAGAAACCCAGCAAATTGAAAATGTAGAAAAATTATATAAATGATATCTAATAGGACTAATTGCTTAAATTTAAACATCAATTAACATATCAATTTTTCGTGAGTCCTATATCAAGTAAGCTCCATGATTTTATTTGTCAAGGGAATCAAGAGAACTCGGGTTCACATATCTTTTTTGCCATGCAGCATTAACTCTTAGGGAATGTGTACTACATCTTTACAATATTTATTTGAATAGCTTGCCGTAGTTATGTTTTCAATTGTGATTCTAATACTGCTGTAATTTGTTTATGTTCTTTGAACTCTCCGTCACTTTTGAAGTGGTAATGGTCTTGTCAAGTTGTCATGTCTATGAATACATAATGGTTACTTGATTATCTAACTCGTATCATTATAAAAATTCTCGAGGATAACTAGTGTTCTGTTTGGTCTTGCAGACACATTTCACGAGGTCAAAAGGAAACGTGACCCGAGAAAAGTGGTGAGCCTTACCATCAAGCATTTGTTTCTTCTTTTTAAGGACCAATATAATTTTGTTTTTCACTTTAGTTGAGAATAGGCTATCTTTAAAGTTTATAGTATGCTATTGGTGTGCTTATGTTTGACTTGTATATAAAATGACCTGGTTTGTACGGTAAGTTCCACTTTTTACTCGGTGTCAGACATCATCAGCATTCAACACAACTCTGTGTACAAAGAGGCCATATAGCTCTTACTAATTGGGGCATTGTAACAGGTTTTAGTTCAGTTTTTGGTCCAAATACAATAAAGTTGTGTACATCATTGGCTGTGCATCAGGGACTACTTCACGAGTTTTTTCCACTTACCTGTTAGCTATCTTAAGTGCAATAAATCTGAACATGATCTCTGCAGCCTGATTTACTTGTTTATATAGTTTTACGTTTTGTTGGTTTCTGTTTTATGATCTGCATTTGTACCATTGTTTAATATTGATACATGCATTAAATGGTGAAAAGTCTTCATTGCGGATAATTATGCGTCTTGGAGAAAGATAAAGAATACATTCCTATGCACATTTTTATCCATTTTGGGATGCAAATACGTCTCCAAATTGTCAAATTCTTATGTTTATCCGTAGCTAGCTTGACCATTTGTTAATTCCTGTACTTATCCCATTACAGAATTTGAACAACAGAGTCTATGAAGAATCTAGGTGGACAACAGGAACACAGGGGCGAGGGGCTAGAGGTGGTCGGGGGAACTATTCATCTTCTTATTTTTCTCATGGTATGTCCACTTTCGGTTTCTTTCTTCTCAGATTCATATCTCCTTCCACCCCTTAAAAAAAAGAAAATTAAAGGAAAAAAAATCCAAAAAGAACCATTGATGATTAATGCTAATGTATTACATTTGCGTGTCTCCAAATGTGAGACTGTCACCTCCGTGCCATGAAGCACGGATTCTAGAAGGGAATCATATCCGTATCGGATTCCAATGCTCCTCGGACATTTGCAGATAGGTATCCAATACTTGTTAAATACTTGATTTTCTTTAATTTTGAGAAGTATCGGATATTTTTAGATACTCTGGGTCCCGTAACCGAACTATTATTAAATTGAGATTGTAATAATTCTGGCATAACATCAGAGTATAATTGTTAGAATAAATATATTATAAGAATAGTTTTTCAATATATTTATATTTTGCGATAGTATCCTGGCCATACCCTTATTCATATTTTAAGTTTTGTCGTATTGATGTATCAATATTATATAATATCCATATCCATGCTTCATAGCTCTTATGTAGTTTCATAATGAATTTGAAAATATTTTTAATGGGTAATCTTTGAAAGGTGTCGTGTCTTTAATGAATTATGAGAAATCATGCCGTGAAATCATGTTTTACTTAATGAGCAGTGTGGTTAACTAGAAGTTGCCAAGATGTAGACTGGATAGCTTTTCTTTAAATTTCCATCGGGCATGTGACTCGTAATTTCAGATGTTGAACTTTTAGTTCAGGAGGAGTGCTTTTTCTTTCTTTTTCTGCTCTTTCAAAAGTTGGACAATGTTTTATACACATATAGAATAATAGAGATAACGACAAAAACCTCATGACATTGCATTTGATGTGCTTCGTTTAATTTTCATTTTGAGTCCTTGTAACTAAGACACAAGTACTTGTTTTTCAGCTGCAAGTTCTTAAATATTTTGGCTTTGTATTCTGTGAGATCTGTAAATGACCAAATATCAATTCACCCCCTTCATTTTTGCTTATATTATATATTTCATTGGACTTTTTTTTTGTCTTATCACTGCTAGGTGCTGCTGGTGGAAGGAATGTGAGTGCTCGTAAGGAAAATGGAGTCAGTAATAGCATGGAGAGAGGTTTTAAGCCCTCCCTGTCAGTTCCAGAAAAAACAAAAAATAATGCAAACCTTCATGTAACAAAGTAAATATGTTGCATTTTGTTTTTTTAGCCTAATTTGCTCATCTCTTTGCAAAAAATTGTGCTTCCACTCTGAATTTTGTCTATATGGTACAGATCTTCTACCATTTCAGTCAATGGGCCCACACATGTTCCTGATGGCAGTTCCAGTCATGAACGTGGCACCCAATCATCTGCAGGTATTATTGGTAATCTTCATTAAGATAATCCAGTTGTTGATGCCACATTTACAAACATGTTCTGTGAAACAATCTCCTTACTTCACTTCCACCTTTGTGGCCGGAGTTGGAGTCAAAAGGGAAAAGGTCAAATTAGGTTCTCATCTCTGGGCTTGCACAACATTGTATGTGTCAGGTGTTTACTCCTCTACTTCAGATCCTGTGGTGGTGGCACCTCTCAGTTCCCAGATCCCCAGCGTGGGGGCAATCAAATGTGAAATAAACAGCCAAAGGATTGCTGCAGAATCTGGTGCCTTTAACCCATCTGGGAAAAGATCGAGTAAGCTAAAAGAATCCCAGATTCTTGAAAAGAATCAGCCATTGGAGCCTTCCAAAGGTACAATTCTGTCATCATCACATGTGACATGTTTTTCTAGTAATTTTAGACGGCGCATTGTCCACACCTTTTTATTCCTTCGCTTGTGTGATATATTGTGCTGTGGACATCAAATACCCAAGCCTTTGTATAATTTGTTATTTTGATGACTTTATTTCTTCATTGTTGAATGCTTTTTATTTGTTTTATGACTAGTTTGTGCCTTGGTTTAAACCATTGTTTTTTGCTGTTGAACCAACCATGTTTTGTAAGATTCTGCATGTATTAAACAATCATATTATTTGGTCTGCAATGAATCATGTATTATCATGCTTTTCTATTTATCTAGATTGTTAAAAAAAAGGTTTCTATATATTCAATATCAATTTAAGTTAAATGTTATTTGATATTTTCCTTTGTCTCCATAGTACAGATATTACATAAAAATTGTGGTAGTCTAAAACATATAGTTGGATGGAGTCATTTCTACAGTAAGCTAGAAGTAGAGTTGGTCTATGGAGCTGGATGGGTGGGCTGTTGGCTTGTTTCAATCCCTTGATTTCTCATGTATGAGCTCTTGATATATTGATATTACTAAGAAGATTCTTGCAAATCTCATTTGTATATGCTGTCAATATGAAGATGGCAGTAATATGCATTTCATTTGGTTCCTGAATTTCACATAGGAAAGGCTTTTTTTAATTTTTTAATTTTTTTTTATCAGTCTTCAATACCGCAGATGATATAGGTAATCATGTCACTTCCCGTGTGCTTCTTGTTGGGATATGACTCAGGAAAACAAGTTTGCTAAATTAAAGAATGGTTTCTTAACACTTCTTATGGTGCACTGATCAATCAACTAAAAGTATTTGGCTATATAGCCTCAATAATTTTGCAATTTTTTATGAATTATATTATACAATGCATTGCATCTTTCTATACTATCTGCCCATTTTGATTTTTGACAATATCAATGTGCTTATTCTTTCAAACAGTGGTTGCATCTGAAGCTCCAACTTTGGCAGTGGAAGCTTTTCTTCAGTCACTTCCTGATGTCTCCTTTTTGGAGGAAGCTACTTCAAAGGTTGATATGAAGCTAGAGAAGTTAAAAATTTCTACTCGTCAGCCTGTTATTTTCCCAGACCACCTCCAAGTTCCTGAAGATTTTAAGAATGGATTGATTTTTGGAAGTTTGGATGCTACTTTTGAAGAGAGTGTAGCATATGTTGATGGCAATGATGACATGAAGAGCTCTATGCCTGCTATCGAATCGTTTGAGGAGAATGACAAGGTTGCTAAGGAAACTTTTTCCAGGTCAGTTTAGCCTCTGGGGAAATCATTGTGTTGCTGTTTTTTTGGTCTCTTGAGTTCTATTTTATTCATTGGGTCACTGTTTTTCCTTTGTTGAAAAAGTCATTGAGACTTTTTCTTACTAGCTTTGCTCTATTTTCTCTTTGTTTATTTATTCTTTTTATAATCACATTTAAAATAGTTAAAATTTTAAAAATATATTTTTCAAATTAGTCGCATATATTGGATTTCCGAAGATTGGTGATCTATATTTTCATGGGTTAAAATGGTTAAATTAAAAAAAAAATAAAAATAAAATTTCATATTGGTTGTATAGATTGGATTTCTGAAGATTGGTGCTATACATTTCATGGGATGACCACTAGGGTTTCTCAATTGAACTGTTTGATTTTGGCATATTCCTACACTTGTGGATTAAGCTTTTCAGAGGCTGATGGAGGATCTAGGAGCATTTCATAGTTGGTAGTGGATGTTCTGCTGGGTTGTATTAGGGGTGGTGGGTATATTTTTTGTATTTTTATTTTTTTATTTTATAAATAATTTGGTTGTATATGTGATGTGCTCCCTCAGCACATGTTCAATGCAATTTTTTGTTGCCATTAAAGAAAAAGCTAGGTACATTGTTGTTGGTAAGTTTTGTGAACCTGGTACTTTCTGATCTTGCATTGACAATTTACAACAATTGGCTGCAGCAATCCAATTGTATTCTCAACTGCTCACGAAGGAGATTATCCTAACGATCCACATTCTCCGCCACATGAGCCTCACAATTTGTCACCTGTGAAAGACAGCGTTTCATCTGGTACTGCTCCGGAATTCGACCAGTCCAAGCAAGAGAATATGTTGCCTCAAGTAGGACCTCAGTACCCCTTTGTTCACACTGCCCCAAGCTATGGTTTTCCTTACATTCAACCCATGCTAGGGAGCCAGCTTGTACAATGTGAGGGATCTGAGATACAGGCATGTGATTGTTTCTTGCCTTCCAGACTCTAATTACTGTTACCATGTCATTTTTTAATCAAGCTTCTATGTTTGTTTTTCTGTACCTATGTATCTATACTTTTCCATGTCAATTGTTATTTTGATTTTCTAATCTGTACGTATCTATGTACATTTGTAGAGTGGGAATTCGCCAGTTTCATCTACATCAGATTCAAAGGCAACTGCTACTCAACCAATTGGACAGAGTTCTATACCCATATCTCCGCCACCATTTCCCATTTTCCGGCAACCTTATCCTGTCAACTACTTTCCATTTGGTGCCTATTTTCCACCATTTTATTTGGCAACAAATGCACCACAATTTTTAAGCCACAGTGGGTTCCCTCAACAGCCATCGACTGGCAATGTTTATCTATCACCCATCGTAGCAGCTGCAGCAGGCCCTGGGGTTAAATTCAGTGTTCCACAGAACAAGGCAGGACATAATGCTGGAAATCTGACCCATTTCGGAATTCCGTCTGGCTTTGGTTCATATAACCCTAGTCTAGCTGTGAATTCTGGAAGTTGTGCTGGTAATGAAGATCTTACAGCATCTGAGTTGAAGGAGAACAGTGTGCACACAACTGTCCAGCAGGTTTTCTTCTAATTCCATATATTATTTTTAGTGAACTTTTTGTAATTTTTTTCAAAAAACTTTTCACTTTTAAGTCCTTGTCTGAAAGGATCTAAAAAGTGATTTTTTTGCCTAATGAAAGTAGTTCTCAGAACCTTTTGATGCTTGAAGTTGCATTTGATTCTAGTATGCAATTATTTTTCTGTTTCAAGTCCACCACAAATATGATCCTATGTGTTTGTGAGTAGCACGCATGAGTCTGTGACTGCATACTAGTGTCTTATTTTACCATCATATATTCGTCTTTCACTGTTCCTCATTAGGGCCTGCCGTTCCCATTCAGTATGAAATTGTATTGGACCACATTAATTAACCATTGCTTTCTTTACTGCTGGACTTAGGGCGAAGGTCCACTTGTCTGGTTCCCGGGCCGTGATATACCCAGTTTGCATGCCAATTCTTTCTATAACCACATTCCTCCGGGGCAGCACATTGCTTTCTCACCTGTACAGGCTGGTCATGCACCCTTTGCGGGAATTTATCATCCAGCGCAGACAATGGCTTCTTCTTCAACTGCTCGTCCACTTTAACAACCGTCAAAGGCTATGTCTGGATCCAATGAAAAGCAGTGGGACCTCCACTGGGGGATTATCAGCAGCCTCAGTGTGCAATTAATTGGAACTCTAGTTATTGATTCCGTAGTCATTACACAAGTGTTCATCAAGGTAACATTATCTATATGAGAATATGAAGCATTGGCCTGATATGAGTGTAAATATGAATTGCAGCTCTGAAAATTTAAGAGATGTTTCTCGGGTAGGATTATACAAGGAATGTTCTCAAAATTGGTTTCTGTAGCGAATGGTTAACTGTTTTTCGAGGTCAAATGAACTTGGAAAGATTGACCAGAGTAGGTGAGAGATTCCATTCTTTTACTTCTTTGTCTCACCTGTACATCAAATTTTGATAGCAAAAATGGATGATGAGCGAAACCATTGTAATTGCTAGAAGAGAATTAAGATTACAGCTTAATTATTATCAGTTGACTAAATCAGATTCTATTCAATGGAGGCTTTTTTCCGAGTTGAAGCCATACTGTTTTTGCATGTTTGTTTAAAACTTCTCTTCAAAGTGCTTCTAATGACTCAGTCATGTATGTGATATGCAAATGTGCAAGTAATTTTTTAATGGTTTGTGCTATTGTTAGTGATGATGTCCTGTTTGAAGCGAAGTTGATGATTTTCATAGTTGATCTTTAAAACAGTTCTTTTTAGAATTAAGCTGTTTAGATTCTTTGGCACTAGATTTAAATGTTTGGATGCTGGCAGCAGGTATAAGTTTGAATTGACAGGACATGATGTGACTTTTAGGCTGTGTTTGGGTATTGTTTTCTGTTTATTCTCTCCACAAATTTAAGTTCTAAACATATATCTTTTGATGAATACTGAACTATTGATGTGGGATAATATTTATCATCACTCAAACTGTTCATTCCATAAACATGTGAGCTTTGGAGATAATACCTGATTCTGCAAAACAGGAAAATGGCTTAAATTCCATTTAACAGTTGTGAGCTTTGGAAACTACATGATTCTACAAAATGGGCTTTTTAGCTTGTGGTACTACTCTTCTCACAGCTAGACTCCAGTTCACTGGAGAGAAGCTGTGATCTTCAATTCCCCAACCCTTTACCCCAGAGAGAGAGAGAGAGAGAGAGAGAGAGAGAGATAGGAACTACTGTATTGCTGAAAATGTATTTGAGATACAAAATTTAATAATGTTTGCAAAATTTAATGCACTTTTGTACAGAGCTTCCATCCCCAAATACCAAGTTAGAACAATAATTCTACAATTAATAACAATATTGGATCTCTCTCTCTCTCTCTCTCTCTCTCTCTCTCTCTTGCAAGGCGGGCGTATGGACTTGCAATGCCAAAGCTTCCTTATTTCACACAGCATTTGGGGTTTCATTCACATCTATCTGTTTTGTTTCGTCTTCTTCAATGCTTTTAGGTTTCAAAGCAGACAAATTCTGATTTGGAAGCTGGTTTGCAATGGCCTCTTGTGACTGCTTCAAGTTAAGTGAAGTGTAGACTGACATTCCACCAAGAGCTGTGACAGCTCCACAAATGCTTACAAACCCTGGATCCGAATTGAAGAGCAAGTAGCCTCCAAGAAGGATCACACAAGTCTTGAATTGCCCTAACACAACATGGGAAGTTGCAGAAGTCGCACTGTAAATGTAGAATGAAAACTTGTTAGTCACCTCGAGTAATGCCTTATTCAAAGACAGTTGAAATGTGGAAATGGATGGATGAATCGAGTATAAAAATCTCACCCAAGTGCTAAAGCTCCAGACCATTGTAAGAGAAAACCAAGAGCGGCTGATATTAGAATAGCGGATGAATTGTTGAGATTCCACTCAAAGGACAATCCCCCAGGAGGGTCTAACCATGGTATCAGCGTGACTAAGAAGAAGATTGTGACAGGAGTAGTCTTCCACATCAACCTACACCCAAGTATCAAGTTCTTCATGTAATTAATTATTAAAAAAAAAAAAAATGGGGAAAAGAAAAGAAAAGAAAATTTTTGAACATTTTACTTACGCGAGAGCAGTCCAATTGCCTTGTTGTTGCAGATTAGACCAGAGAATTTTATTTATTGCACTTGGGATTATCCAAGCAACTGCAATGCAAGCGCCAAAGAGATTGAATTCTAGATCTGTCACAGTTGCCACTGCCACGCCTATGGAGACAATAATAAGAGCCAGAATCTGCGAAATTGTGTTACACTTCTTATTTATTTGAAATAATAACCAAAAGAAAGAAAGTCACGAGCCCTAAAAACCTTCTCAGATGTTACAAAAGATAAAATCATTAGCGTAATATGTTTTTGAATACGTGCCTTATTTAAAGAAACAGTTTTTCTGAATAGGATGAACTCTGCTAGAACAATGGTTGGAGTGACAGCAATTTTAGCCATCTGGTAGAACCCAACACTGCACATGAGCTGAGTAGTTAGGAAATTGATAATAAAGTTTGGAATTCAACAAAAAAAAAGAAGAAGGGAGGAGGAAGACATCAAAGAGTTGCATTTGAACCTGTTATGCTTTAGGCTAGTGTTGGCAAGGCCAGAGGCAAAAGCCATGACGACGCCCAGAGAAAAAAGAGAAGAGAATGGCGTAGTTTTGGAAGGAGGAGAGGCTGGAAGCAATGAAAATGCTTTGAAAATCGCAAGTAGAACCCAAGCGGAAGTGTAGTGGATTAATGTGAGAAATATTGGGAAATTGAAACCAACTTTCCCCATAACCTGAAATTAGACATGAAGTTTGGTGTTAGTTTGATTGAACAATGCTGCAGCCCTGTTTGTTATTGCTTTCATTTTTCGTGTTTTTTTTTAAACAAAAACAATGAAAAGTTAAAAACGCCCATCATATATATTTTTATGTGAAAACAAGTTTCAAAAATTTAGAAAACAATCCAAAAGACAGCTTCAGAAACAATTTGCCAAGTAAGTTTTTTTTGTATCCATTTATGTTTTTCTGTTTTCAAGAACAGAACAAAAAAATGAAAACAATACCAAACGTGCTAATGATTTTATGGTAGTATAATGACTCAAGTCCAACAATGCATTTACCTTGAATCTGAAAAAGAACAAAAAAAAATTATAAAAAATCACCACAAATAAGAGGAAAAAGAAGGATTACGGACTAATTTGTTTGCCATAATGATTCCAACAGCAACCATAAAATTGAAGGTCATCGCCACAGCCGGCCCACAAAGACGTTGTTGTTGGCGCTTAGCGCCTTCTGAAGTTCGAATTTCACTATACAGAGCACCTCTAATTTCTTCCAATGCTCTACCTGATATCAATAAATTAAAAAATCCTAAAATAAAATAAAATAAAATAAGCCAAAGCAAAAGCAAAAGGTAGTTCATTTGTCTCACTTGTTCAATACTCTGTGATGGGAACAACAAACAAACACTATAAGCAAAAACCCAATTGGACAAATGTTAGTTCCAGACAACTTAAATGATTTGCAAATAAAGAATAAAGCTAAGATCAATTAAGAGAATGATATCATTACCTTGGAAGTTTTGGATTTTAATTCATGAAATGCGGTAGTAAAGAAACTCCAATCAGAGACAAAAAAAAATGGGAAACAAATAAAAGCATTTTGAATCACAAAGAAAGAATTGAAATAGGTATGAACTAAATTTCAAGGGATTCACATAGTGACAAGTTGAGCCGTGATAAGTTCCTCAAAGCAAGTCGCGAGCCCAAATCCATTCTCAAAGTGTAAGCCTTGGGACCTATAACTAGTAACTACCAGATATGTGTGGGGTGGGCCCCAAGGCTTACTACCAGTAATTACTTGGTGTATTTGGGACGGATATTAATCAAAACGAAACCCTAGATAGCACGGTGTAACTTGAACTAATCAAACCCAAATTTCATTGGCAATGCTATGGAGCATTAAAGATAATAAATGACTAAAAATCACTAGCATTTATACACAATCAACTCAATTAATAAACAAACCCATAAAAATGAGTAAATTTTCCATTTTCAAATGGTAAATACACAAAATCCAGTGTTAATAACCCAAAAGCTAGAACTGTTTCATAGTGATACAATGTCAAAATTCATCAATAAGAACTCAAAATCTGGTATATTAAAAAAATTTAATTATTGAGCATGCATAGACATATATCAACAAACTAAACACAAACCACATCCATACAAGTAATATAATGAAGAAAATGAAAAGGTCTAAGAACACAGAAACACATCACATAATTGAATACAATTTTTTCACATGAGGTCGGTTCGTTCTGTGATTAGTTTCTGTGCAAGTCAAAGAACTATATAATGAAACATCCAAATTTCAATATATATATATGTATGATCTAGAGAGGGAAAAGACAAACCTGCTTCACCAGCATCACTATCTTTTCGTTTGATGAATCTTCTGACATTTTTTCCCAACAAAAAACTGAAGAATCCCATTTCAACCCAACAAAAATCATCTGATAAAGAACATTTCAATCTCAAGATGACAATAAAATGAGAAAAGGAAAAAAAAAAAATGGAATCAGAAAATAATGGGTGAAGCTTGAGAATGAGAAGGAAAATTGTTGGAGGTTAGTTAGAAGAAGAAGAAGAAGAAGAAGAAAGAGTAGTGTTTTAGCAAAAGAATTTGAACAAATTAATTAAATTAAACAGATCTGATATGACCTCACAACTGTAGGACTGGTTTGTAGGAAGTAGAGTCAATCATGGGGTGACACGTGTAGGTAGTTTGATTATTGAAGGTAGTTTAAAAGTCCACATGCAGGTAACAATAGCATTGCTTAAAAGAAAAGCCATATGTGAGGCTCCTTATTTTAGGTACAATCTGGTACACATTTTAGTATGAATTTTAGCATTTTACTAACAACTGCGCGATGTTATTGCACTCAATTTTTTAATCTCAAAATTTAATGGGAGAAATAACAACACAGTCATAATAGTAAAAAAAAAAAAAAAATCATAAATTTAATTTTTTATGATTTTGTAATTTTTTATTTTATTTTATTTTATTTATTGTTATCATTGTATTGTTATTTCTCCAAATTTCTGGGTTTGTAACATTGTTATTTATCAAAGTTCAAATTTTATTAACCCAAGGAACACAAAAAATACAACTTTTTAGAGTGTCATTTTGGGATGGATTTTTTAGTGGTTTTTTTGATTTTTTTTTTTTTATAGTAGAATCGAAAAAGAGAAATTACAATTCAGTGTTTTTTCATAAAATAGTTACAAATTCATGAAAAAAATTAAGATTTTAATTATTAATACTTGTAAAAATTTCCCACTAATATGAAATTATTTTTAAAAACTTACAGTGAATTGAAATTCCCCAATCTAAAAAGCTAATGCATTTAGGACGTCGGGTGACTTTTTGAAAAAAAATTTTATAGTGAAAATGTTAAATATTTTTTTAACTTTTTAAATTGATGGCAAACTCATTTTTTTGACTTTTTAACATATTTGTTAGCCAAAAAGTTTGCTTTTTTAGAATATTAAAAACAATCCATGGGAATTTAATTAAAGCGGGATTTAAAAAAAAAACAAAATGTAAATAACTGGGCCAACATTATTGTATTCTTAAATCTAGGCATAATTCAATAATTGAGAGCATTGGGACATGGAGGCATAGAAATTCAAGAATAGAAGATCTAGTGCCACTCAATTTAATTTTAATTTTTATAAATTGTTATATGATTTGAACTCATATCACTAAAGGCGTTAACGATAAATTTTCTTGTTGGGTCCAAGTCATTTTTTCAATATGCACAAGAAGTAGGTTCATATTCAAATTGTAACCTTGAGTTTTCATTGCTTAAATGGATCAATCACAAGGTGAGACATCAAGAGAGGAGTCACAAGGTGGAGCTCATATTAAAACTACTCAAAATGTTATATGTTATTTTAGATTTAGCATTTAATAAATCAAGGGTTAAAGTTATTATAGTCAATTAATAAATTGCTGGTTTATTTTTTAAAGTTAAATTGAAAGTCCATTGGGAAGACTAAGGAAATATTTATCACTGTTTTCAAGAACTAAGTCCAAAAAAAAAAAAACCAAGTCAAAAGGGATCCTGTTACTCCCTCTATGTGAGGAATCTGGATTATGGATGTGGGTTTGTATAGAGAAGGTTTTATTGTTTTAAACAAACGTTTCTTTAAATTCCACTTTAAATGTTTTTAGAAATAAAATTATAAAATGTTTAAAAATTTTCATATTAAATTACTTTTATGTGAAAATAAAAATTCCCTAAAAAAATTATTATTATTTACATATTCATGTGGCCTTATGTCAATGACATGAGTCCTATTTAAATTTTCACATTAATTAATAAAAAAAATTATTATTAGTCAGGGCTCCATTATGATTTTAATCCAACTCTCAGTTATTTTGAGACAAGTGGCCAACTCGCCTTGTGCTGGGAGAACCATCTTCATGAAAATTGTTTGCATTATTGATAGAATGATAAATTAATTATAAAATCATTTATAAATAAAAAAATAGATGAGCTCACATGCAATTTTCATGGCTTCAATAAATACCCACACAAAGATCGAGCTCTCAATAGACTTTTTTTGTATGTGTTGGCTACATATTTTGTAGAAGCCAATTACAGTTCGACACGTGGCAAAGTAAGGGCAATATTGAGAGACTACTCAAGTCTTCGATCCTGATCGTCCACGTGACATTGAAAATTGGTTCTCACGTGATCTGAGTAGCACTGGATCAGTAAAGAGATACAAGGTGACGTGGCTTCAACGGTTACTTATATTCAAATTCAAATACAGGAGGGAAGCCCAACTGCAAGTGATGGCATAGTGGAACTACTTCTAAGGCAGCATGATCAGCGATCATGGAGGAGCAGTTCGACGGTTTGAAGTGCAGTTCGATGGTCATCCTTGAAGAGTATAAATAGCAAGGAGATCCCCAGAAAAAGCCCCCGGACTCAGATCATACAAACCAGTCTTACTTTATACATTTTCCTTTCCAGTTTTTACATTTCCAGTCTTTACATTCCTGCACTTTAAATACCTGTTCTGCACTTCATTTATAGGAGTAGTTTCAAGTAGATTGTCGCTGTAAACCTCTACGAGGCTGAGTTTGGACCATTGTAAGTTTTCATTTTAATGAAATACTTCAATTGCTTTTTGTTTAACTGCTATTTCGCTTAATTTCTCCTAAGTCAAGCCACCAGTAAAAGTCCTCTTCATTGAGGCTGAAAGAACTAAAACACAATCGTCTGATAATTGGTTGGCAATTATAATTTCTGTAAGGACTGATTGATCCTTACTGGCACGCTCGCATTTACAAAAATACCCTTCGAAAGCCAAAAAGCCAACATATATTTTTGGCACGCCCAGTGGGACTAATTAAAATGGATAGACGAAGACGACAAGGAGAAAATGAACGCCTAGAAGAAGGCGTAGAAGGAGAGGTTGAAATACCTAATCCAGAGGATAATGTGGTAACACATCCTATGGAAACTCCCATGTTATCAGAACCTATGGTCGAACAGACCAGTACTTCTGGACAAGAACCATATGTTCATAATATTGGACGAAACCAAGGGATTGGACCATCCACTGTCCCATCTACTCAGTCAACAAATCCTTGGGATGGTCTAGTAGATGCTATGGGACAACAATTAATGAACACAATGGAAAGGTGGGCAACATCCTTTTTTGATCGAATGAATAACCACCAACTAACAAACACAAGACACACAGAGGAAATTTTAAATGTCCATCAGCAAAGATTGGCTAGAGACAAACAGCCTATGCAAGTTAATAGACATTCTAATGGTCAAACTAGTAATCAGAACCATGAAAGACCATCACCTCAGTCTTGGTATGAACCCATTTCGAGACCTATGGCAGGTCAAAATACCCCAGTACTCAACAATGAAGCCACACAAGTTGGTGGATCTAGTCAAGTACAAGAAACTGGCGTAAGAATGGTTACAAATCCCATGTTCGAAGCCATACCTGGCACTAGGGGATATAATAATCCTTTATTCGAATTTACACTCGGGGGGTTGGAAGGCTGGCCTGTAAATGGAAGGGACACAATACCTGTTCCAGCACATTTCACAGGTCCTTTTGCAGGACAGGCTCAAAGGGGTTACCCACACCCTCAACAGCAACCTGCACCACAAGGACAACCAGTCCCAAATGTACCACCTTATGGACCAAGGGGACCACAAGCACAAGTTTGTCCACTAAATCCTGTGTTTGTCCCTCCAATAGTGGTTCAGCAGGCACAAAATATGGTCCCTAGGGACCAAATTGTTGATATTGTTAGGGAAATGTGTGGACCGATGACTCGGGGGGTCCAGACTCCTGTATACAGGAAACCATACCCATAATGGGTAGATAGGGTACATGAATACCCAAGGGGGTTCAGGATACCAGATTTTACCCTTTTTTATGGGAGTGAGAATCAATCAACAATAGAGCATATTACTAGGTTTGCTGCCCAATGCGGTGAATTTACTAATCATGACTATATGAAACTAAGATTATTCCCAAATTCTCTAATTGGGGGAGCGTTTGTATGGTACATCAACCTTACACCTGGCTCCATTCAAAATTGGCAACAAATGGAAGAGGCATTTCATGCCCAATTCTTTCAGTCGGAGCCAGAGGTTTCCATGGCAGACTTAGCCAGATTGAGTCAGAGGCCTGAGGAGAAGGCTATTCAGTTTATTGCTAGGTTTAAAAGGGCTCGAAATAAATGTAGAGTCATCCTACCAGAGCCAGAATTCGTAAGATTGGCTCAAAACGGTTTAGAGTTCAGGCTTCGAAAGAAGTTTGACTCAACTGAATTCAGAGATTTGGTCGAACTAACCTATAAGGTGTCTCGATATGAAGCATTACTAGAGGAGGAATAAGATCGAAATAATGCATCATACAAGACATATTATAGAGATCCTAATTATGAGATTGATGCAGCAGAGATTGTGGGCAAAGAACCTGTGATCTGTGAGGCATTAGTTCATAAGGATACAACAATTGACCAGCAATTTAAAAAGAAAGACTTTCACAGGAAGTACTCTTTCGATTTAACAAAAGCAGATGACATTTTTGATCATTTGCTCATGGCCAACTTCCTTAAGTTACCTAAAGGAGTAAAACTGCCATCTCTAGATGAACTTAAAGGAAAAATATATTGTAAATGGCATAACTCTTGGTCTCACTCGACTAAAAACTGCATTGTTTTTCGAGACAGGATCCAAGAACAAATTCGGAAAGGAAGTTTGAAGTTCCCAGCCAAAACAGAAAAGGCCATGGGGATCGACAGTAATCCGTTTCCAGAAGTTGGAGAAAGTACAGCTAATGTGGTTGTACCAAATTTCCAGAATTTATCTCTGCAGGAGTTGGAAGAGGTCAATGTGCAGATGCATATTGCCAACCAGACAACTACCAAGAAGGACACTAAAAACCCACCAGCTATTGGACAAAGTTTCTCACACCAGAAGGAACACTCTGATGAAGAAGTACTAGATGATGATTCCTTAGAAGCAGCTGTAATGCAGAGGATGTGTCCCAGGTGCAGATTGAGTTATAAATGGTTGAAAGGGCTCCCAATTGATGGAAAGCAATACTACAGGGATGTTCAGAGACGTCCTAAATCAACCAACGCTTACAACAAAAGGTCGTATCCGGCTAGTGATAGGCAGCGACCACCAGTGGTTGAGCCTGCAATGGACAGAACGCATGCTAAAGGCAAGAGGCCCTTGTATGAATCTAGGCCACCTAACTATTACCGAATGGAGAGCAGTCATTCTGAAAAAAGACTGGAGAGAGGCTCATTTCATGGGGTCAAAGCCAGGGATTGGCCTCCTAGGCCAGCCTCACGCAGGACAGAAAGTGGCTACCTTCATCGAAGGTCTGAATTAGGTTCAAAACATGAGGTCAGAGTCAAACACTTATCTTCACAGCCAGCTTCGAAGATGGCTTCGAAGGTTGAAAAAAGCAGTTCAACATCTGAGTCAAAAAGTTCGTGGGTACCTGGAGTCCCAGACTGGTTTGTAATGCAAAACAAACCCAGGGAACTGCCCGCCTGGAGAGAGGTTGGAACCCAAGGCAGGATGGTCAAGCCTCCTTTGGTGGCTCCAAACAATTGGGTATTGCTCAAACACCCAAAGACAAAGGAACCAGATATGGTCCCAGTTATTTCAAGATCACAAAGGAGAAAGATTCAGCGCAGGTACACTCAGTACCAGAACGATATGAAAGAAAATGGAGAGAGCTTTTCATTGGTCCAGACAGAAGGAAAGAAAGTTCCAAAGTCAGACCATACTCCCAAGCCGACTTTACAAAGCAAAGTGGGTTGCAACAGAGAACAATTGGCCAAGGTTCATTCTGAACTAAAAGCCAGAGAGAAGTCTAGCTTAGCAGGATTGGAGAAAGCTCTGATGGAGAGTGATAGCGAGACAGAACAAGAGATTGGCATAAGCCAGGAGAAAGAAATGATAGAGGAAGGAATGTTCGAAGCCTTCATGGCTGAGCAAACATTTTTGGTCGAAGAACCAGTCAAGAAAGACCCTTCGAAGGAATCTGCTAACAATGGAGTACCAGAGCGCAGCATGGAGGATGCTGCTGAAGTTACTGAAGGTGGCCAAGAGAGGAAGCAGGTACAGCCAGCCATCCAATTTGGCTCATTTCCTCCAGTATCAGTCAATATGGTACACATATTGCCCCATGAGTTCCAAGCTGGAAATGAGGACCGAGATGACCAAGACATGGATCCTATTCCTATTTCTAGTGAAGACTCGCAAGTAAGTATGGTACAAGATAATCCTGGGATGGCTACCCCAATGGAGACTGAATGCGAGAGTGAGGAAGAGGTGAGCATTAACCTCTCATATCCTTTTGAGTATCCTTCGAATTCTATGACACAACATGTCAAGCCGCTGTACATCAAAGCGTTCTTCGATGGGATACAACTGAACCGTGTCCTGATAGACAATGGGGCAGCAGTGAACTTACTACCAAAATCTTCTTTGAAGAAACTAGGAAAAAAGAATCCCAGGTTGATTCCAACCAGCACAACCATTGCTGGCTTTGCTGGGGACAAACAGATGGCTCAAGGGATTCTACCTATTAACTTGAGTGTGGGAACCAGGGACTGCATGACAGCATTCTTCGTAATCGACAGTAATGCTAAATACAATGCTTTACTTGGGAGAGATTGGATCCACACTAACAAATGTGTGTCTTCCTCTTTGCATCAGAAGATTATGATGGCCTTAGGCAATGGAGAGACGGAGGAAATCGATGCAGATCCTCAACCCTTCATAGCCTGTGCAGACTTTGCAGAGGCCAAGTTGTATATTGAGGGTGTAACACCACTTAGTATACTGAGGAAAGCTGATGGCTCAGCCGAAGTGACGGTTGATGAGGAAGTGACACACCTAAAGCACTTAGTACAAGAAAGTGCTCATGAAGAGATTGTCATTAAGGATGACAATGATGCCTGGTTGTAGGCAAGGAGATGAAGGACAAGAAGCCAAGTCTTTGCCTCTAATTAAATTCTCAACATTGGACGTAAAAGCAATAGTCCAGAAAGTACAGGAGCAAGAGAGAGAGGCCATGATAATTGGCTGTGAACAGGAACAGCAGCGGGTCAGAATTTTGACCCTTGGCAAATACTGTGCACTGGACAATGAAACAAAAGTCCAAGAAATACAGGAAGAGGATGCCTTATGGACAGACTTTGTCTATGAGGAGGAGGGCAAAGATGTTGAACTAAAGAACCTGGGAGCAGAACAAAGTGAGAAGATTGCTTCGAGGATAGCGGAAACCAAGGAAGAAGCTTCAATAAGCCCTCAGACACAAGACCCCTTAGAAGAAATAAATTTAGGGGAAGGTTCTATAAAACAGCCTACCTATATAAGTGCTTGTCTAAATGATATGGACAGGGACCAGTTATTGGTTGTTCTAAAAAAGTATAAAGATTGCTTTGCATGGTCTTATAATGAACTACTAGGATTGGATAGGTCATTAGTGGAACATAGGCTCCCTATGAAGCCTAACTTCAAGCCATACAAGCAGAAACCAAGAAGAATGAGTCCAGAAGTAATTCAGAAAGTCAAGGAAGAGATTCTTAGGCTACTCAAGGCAGGTTTTATTAGGACAGCCAGGTATGTTGAATGGCTATCTAATATTGTGCCTGTAGTCAAGAAGAATGGTAAAATGAGGGTATGCATTGACTTCAGAAACTTAAATCTAGCAACTCCAAAAGATGAATACCCTATGCCTATAGTGGATCTATTGGTAGACAGTTCAGCAGGGCATCAAGTTTTATCAATGATGGATGGACACTCTGGTTATAATCAAATCTGCATTGCAGAGGAGGACATCCACAAGACAGCATTCAGATGCCCTGGGAATATTGGCACCTTCGAATGGGTTAAAATGCCATTCGGCCTGAAGAATGCTGGAGCTACATATCAGAGAGCTATGAACACTATCTTTCATGACCTCATCGGAGGGTATTTGGAATGTTATATTGATGACATTGTAGTCAAATCCCAAGCCATGGAGGAGCATTTGTTTCACTTAGAAGCAGCCTTTGAAAGAATGAGGAAGTTCAAATTGAAGCTCAATCCTCTTAAGTGTGCTTTTGGCGTCTCATCTGGAAACGTCTTGGGTTATGTAGTGCACAAGAAAGGGATACAGATTGATCAGAATAAAGCCAAAGCCATCATTGAAGCTAGGCCTCCATCAAGTAAGAAAGAATTACAAAGATTTCTTGGACAGGTTAACTTTCTTCGAAGGTTTATTTCTAACACTGCAGGGAAAACTAAAGTATTTTCTTCCTTGTTAAGGCTGAAAGATGAAGAGGAATTTGTGTGGACAGCAAAGCATCAAATTGCTTTCGAAGGTATCAAAGCCTACTTGGCCAACCCTCCAGTGCTGATGCCACCAAAGGACAATAAACCCTTGAAGTTGTACATAGCTGCAGCAGAAGATTCATTGGGAGCTTTCTTGGCCCAAGACAATGAAGAAGGCAGGGAACAAGTTGTTTATTACCTTAGTAGGTTTTTAAATTCTTGTGAATGTAAATATTCAGCTGTAGAAAAGCTGTGTCTTGCTTTGTATTTTGCTGCAATGAAATTAAGATATTATCTTTTACCTACAACTGTCTTGGTAATTGCAACCACAGATTTGGTTAAGTACATGTTATCTAGACCTATGTTGAGGGGGAGAATTGGCAAGTGGATACTAGCCTTATCAGAATTTCATTTAGAATATGTCCCTCAAAAGGCAGTAAAAGGGCAAGTTCTGGCCAATTTTCTAGCAGATCATCCCTCTCAAACGGAGAGCCAAGAGATAATGGAACTTGGCATGGCTAGTGTTGAGCCATGGCAGATGTGGTTCGATGGATCGAAAGCCAATGGCTTGATTGGAATTGGTATTGTGATTAAATCTCCACAAGGGGTAGAGACCACACATGGGTTCAGAGTGGATGAAGCTAGCTGTTCCAATAACCAGGCTGAATATGAAGCCTTAATAGTGGGACTAGAAATCCTTATTGGATTACAAGTACATGCAGTTGACATATTTGGAGACTCTCAATTGGTGGTTAATCAAGTGAAAGGGGTTTTCAAGTGTCAAAGCATAAGTATTCTGCCACACTATGTTGTTGCATTGCATTTGCTTTCTCAATTTCAAATAGCAAATGTAACTCATGTTCCAAGATTCTTGAATAATAAAGCTAATGATGTGGCTCAGAAAGTTTCGAACTTCAAGAGAAGGGATAATGCCCAAAGGGACATAGGCGAAACAACATATCAGAAATTGATTCCACCTTTGAATAAAAGGAATGTGGTATTGGAAGTCAATCATAATGACTTACAAGAACAAGATTGGAGGCATCCAATAATACAATACTTAGCTGGTCCATCTTCGAAGGCCAGCAGGAAAATCAAATTGCAGTCTATGCAATATATGATATATGGCAATGCTCTCTACAAAAGGGGAGGAGATGGTTTGTTGCTGGAATGTTTAGGCTCAAAAGAAGCATTAACAGCTATGGCTGAGGTTCATGAAGGCATTTGTGGTGCTCATCAGCCTGGTGTAAAGATGAGATGGTTGTTTCGAAGGCATTCCTACTATTGGCCAACTATCCCTAAAGACTGCATAGAATATGCAAAGGGTTGCCAGGCATGTCAAAAGCATGGCACAATAAGGCATGTGCCTGTAACTGACTTGCATGCAGTAGTGAAGCCTTGGCCATTCAGAGGATGGGCCATGGATATGATGGGAAAAATACACCCACCTTCTTTGAAGCATCATTGTTTCATTCTAGTGGCCACTGATTACTTTACTAAGTGGGTCGAAGCCAAACCATACAAGGCTGTGGATCAGACAGAAGTCATTGGGTTCATTAAAGATTTGATCCATAGATTTGGCATCCCACAAACCATAACTGTGGACAATGGGACTGTGTTCGATGGGAAAATGGTGAAGTCTTTTGTGGCAGAATTTGGAATTAGCCTTATTAATTCCACACCCTATTATGCACAAGCCAATGGTCAAGCTGAATCATCCAATAAATCCTTGAAAAAAGGAATACAAAAGGTTGTGGAAGATAATCCCAGGGATTGGCATAACTTGTTGTTGGATGTTTTATGGGTTTACAGAACTTCCCCAAGATCAAGCACAGGAGTTACACCTTATGCCCTAGTATATGGGCATGATGCAGTGTTACCTGTAGAGATTAATGTTAAATCTTTGAGGGTAAGATGCCAAAACCAGTTGGATCCGGAGCAGTACCATCAGAGCATGTATTTGGAATTAGAAGGTATATATGAGGCTAGAATTTTGGCATTGAATAGTATTCTTTTCCAAAAGGAGAAAGCAGCCAAGAATTATAATAAGAAAGTCAAACACATTGGCTTTGATGAAGGTGATTTGGTATGGAAAACAATACTCCCAATAGGAATTAAAAGCCATAAGTTTGGCAAATGGTCACCTAACTGGGAGGGACCATATCAAATTCATAGAGTTCTGCCTTTTGGAGCCTACCATTTGAGAAATTTGAATGGATATGTGCATCCCAAAAAAAATAATGGCAGATATTTGAAGTCTTATTTTCCAACCATTTGGGAAACACAAGAAATAAAATAAACATTAAATACAAAAAAAAAAAAAAAACACAAGACTGCTCAAATGATAGACAAAATTTGTGCTTTCATAAAGAATCAAGTACATTTTGCCACAAATTGGCCCAAAATTCATTACAGTGTCTTAATTGTTTTTGTACAATAGATTTCCTATTGCTAAGTGAGGGAGCTACTTGAATAGCTGCAGCCATCTCTTCCTTTTGATCAGCCAGTCCTTGGTTGGTGATTTGCAATTTTGTATCAGTTCGGACCAAGGCTCGATTTACTGCAGCTAACTCCTCTTCAAGTTGAGCTTTCCTCTCCAGCAGCTGGACTCGAAAGTAGGAGGCAGAGGAATGTTGTTCCTTAAGCATCGATACTTCAGTATGTACTTGGGAAACAAAAATCCTGTCACCCGCCAATTTCTCATCCTCAGCTTTGGCAGCTTGGCAAATGCTGATGTAAAAATCGACAATAGCTGCTGCTTGAGATAAATGACTTGAAACATCCATGCCTGACTGCTCAGCAAGTTTACAGCACTGGAGGAACCCATTTCTAATTATAGGCCTTTGTAGAGCCTCGAAGGGAATCCTCGAAAAGGAAATCAGTAGCTCAAGGCATGTGTCCAGGTCTATTGAAGGTACAGAAGACTTGCGGCTGGAAGAAGAAGAGCTCTCAATAATTTCCAACAAGGAGTCAGCCAAAACTAATGGCTCAGCTTCAATACTGGATATTGGAGAGGTAGAAGGTATGTCAAAAAGACTAGCTAATCTCGCTTCGAAGATATCCACCTCATCCGTAGACATGAGGGGTGCAGAGAGAGTTGTGATGGAAGGCGTAAAGGACTGCATGGGGATAGGGGAAATAGATGAAGCATCTTTGGCAGCCTCTATGGTCTTAGCTACCAATGAATCAAGTGAAGAGGGGCTAGGAGTAGGTAAAGATAATGAGCCATGGATTGGGGAGCTACCAGCACCCTCTGTAGGAGAATCAACTGCCATTAGAGATGGAATAGCAGTTGGATGTTCTATAAAAGAAGGAGGAGCAAGGCTCGAAGGAGAATCGGACTGAAGTAGGTCAAAGGTCAAGAAAGGGAGGTATGGTTCTAAACCAAGAAGGAGAGATGCAGGAATGCTGGGGCTCAAAGAAGGTATATCAAATGAGGGTTTTGGAAGTGGGAGTACGATTTGAATAACCCTAACATTCTGCAGGTGATCAACTTCGACTGAAATTGAGGGGGGCCTCATCGAAAAGATAAACGCAGTAGTTGTTGCTGCAAAAGGAAGAAGTATAAAGCAATGTCAAGTTTCAAGTACCAAGAGCTAACAAAGGAAGAACAGCAGAAGTGTGAAAGAAATCACTTGTTTTAGAAGCACTGGCACTATTGGGAGAGCCGCGGAGGGAGTAATGTTCGGCAGCCTGTTGCCTTCTTGCCATCTCCCTTTGTAATGCGTCAGCAGCGGCAGCTTCATCTCTCAGAAATTGTTGCCGCCGTCTCTTCTCAGCTCTCTCAAAGACAATTATAGCTTTGGAATGTTCCTGCTCTACTGCCTTGGCAGCTACCTCATGAATGGGATCTTCAACCAAGGCAATAGTTGAAGTAGTCACTTTCCTTCTCTTTTCTATTGCTTGGGCAATTGTCTCGGAATCAGAGTCTTCAGTAAAATCAGAAGGAGAGACAGTAATCTTTTTTCTCTTCTTTCTTTGAATTGGCATTGTCTGCTTCTCAGATATCCTCTCAGCTTCTGCAGACTGAGATTCAGATTTCCTAAAAATAAGCTCTTTCTCTACTTCCCTAGCGGTTGTTTCCTCTTGAACCAAATCAATCATCTTTTTTCTTCTTATCAAGGGTGACTCATGTTCTTGGTCTGCTTCCCCTTCTTCTTCTTCTTCTTCTTCTTGCATCTCAGTTGTTTTCTTTTCAGGCTCAAGCAGTCTCCTCTTCTTTGGCTGCTGACCACCTTCACAAAAGGAAAATTAAGAATAAGATAATCAGCATTTTATAAGAAGTTGAAGGAAAGAAAACAAAGGCACATACCTGTCTTCGAAACAGCCCGAGTGGCTTTAGGAGGAGTTGAGGTAGCAGTTGTAGGAGGCACAGTGGAGGAAGGAACAGTTTCAGCTCCCTTGGGTTTGGGCACATCTAACACCTCCAGTAGGTTTCGAGGTGATATGGCCAAATAGACTTCCATATTGTTTACCCACCAATTTTGGTATCTCTTCAATACGGTACCTTGAGGGATGAAAGGGGTATACTCAAAATTGGCCAAGTCATCTATGAATTTGAAAGTTGCCTCTTCTAGCCTCGACTTCTGAACCTTCAAATCTCTCTTGGTAAGGCTCAGATTGGTGTTACTGCAGAGGGGTATTGGGACCCCTTGTGTGAAGCCAAATTGTCTAGCAAATTGAGCAGGATAATAAGGTTCAGCTATACATTTATAAGCTCTGGGGTTCGTGGTCCCAATGAATAGCTCTCTAGGAATCAAAAGGGAGGCCCATATATCCTTGTGAATAGGTGAAGCATAGAGCCTGTCACTTAGAAAATGACTTAACCAAGTTGGACCTTCGCTGGTTTCGAAGGGACGGAAGCGGTGAATGGAAAGAGCAGCTGGTAGTTGATGGAAAAAAGAGAAATAAAAAGCAAAAGTAGAAGGATAGAGTGAAGCATTGGCCAGTCTGATGCCATGGGTAAGAAAATGTAGCCCAAAGAATTTAAGGCATTTGGATTGTAATTCAGTAAAATAGGCAAAAAGCCAAAGCTGAAGGATCCAGAACGGCCCCCCTTGATTAACATCTAAGGGTTTCTCACAAAAGAGGGAACAAACTCTGTATACATGGCCTAGAACGTATGGAGCTAAGGCTACCCTTTTTTTGCAAAACAAAGGCTTTGGCAAGAGGAGCAAATTCAGACATGATTCTTTGGGAGGAGGTACAAAAGAGGAATTTGCAAAGCCAGTATAATAAAAAGGAAAAGAATTCTTTATCAGTTACTGGGCCCTCTCTTTTATTCTCAGCCTTAACAAAATCACTGTAAGATGAGTTAAGAGAAGGGAGGGAGAATGAGACGGCTAAGTCAGGGAAATCTGGTATAATGAGGGTACCAATAGGGGATACTCCTAGTAAGTGGCAAATGTCAAGAACAGTAGGGGCCATCATCCCACATTTAAATTGAAAGAAATTGAAGATAGGGTTCCAAAAACATAAAGCAACAGGGACTAGGAAAGGGTCCTCCGAGATAGTTACCCTAGATAGTCGAAGAGCATCGAGGAGGCAGAGCTCTTGAAGGTCCAGTGTCCTAGCAGGGATGACCCGATCGTACCATTCTTGCCATTCCGGTCTCACCGTGGGCCAACATCGGTGAGGGCAATTGATTCTCCAGTTCCTCCAATCGAGACCACCTTCATAAAGGAGACATTGGTTCTCCAGACGAGGATATAGAGCTGGGAGCTCAGTAAGGATCTCCTTGAATATTGGCCCGAGCACGTAGTCTTGTTGCTCATGGCGACGAGGGACAAAGATACGCCTGTCAATAGCGTTTTTTTCCCCAGCCTTGTACTTCTCACATTCTGCATCAATGAGTCTTTTCAAGGCTACAGATGAGCTCACACGCTCTATGACTGGTACCTTTGGTGAAGAAGAAGCCATTGGTATTACGTTTTTCAGAAAGTGAGAAGGGAATAGAGAGAAGTGGAAGATCGATGAGGGTTTATGCGTTGAGGGCGTAAATAATTCCAGAATGCGAAACAAAAGGGTTTTAAAACCTTTGTGTCTGGAAAATATATTTCATAAGTTGTTAAAGTACTAAAAGTACGAATACGAGGGGTCTCTTCCAATATTGATAGTTTTGGAGGGAGGAGCACATTCCGGCCGTTGACGCCAGCCTAGAAGCAAGATATTTGGCTTCGAACCAGATTTTGGCGCCAAAAAAATCAAACAACAACGGCTTCGAAATACATAAGTCGGCTTCGAAGCATACTACTGTAAGAATACTCAAGGGTTTGTTTACGTTGACGAGATCAAAGACCTGTAGTAAGTTTTTTAACAAAAGTAATACCCTTGAGGTAAAGCTAGAGGATCATTAAAGATATATTTGGGTGTTCGAAGCATTGAAACCAATAGTTGGTTTGTATATACACACAGAAATTGTCTTTTCGGATTAAACAATGCAACCCTAAGAACAGTTTTTGTATTGTTGTAAGTATGAGCTGTTCTTCGAAGCAAAAATAGTCAATACTAATCATGATCATATTTTGGTTATGATTAAGACAGACTTTAAGGGAAGAGATTGTTAAGTTCGAAGCACCAATTCTAAATAAGAATTAACAAAGGTTGATGACCATAATCCATAAATTGGAGAATTTATCCCAACATCCTTATTGGAAATTGATTGGATCTATATTCGAATGATAAGATTGTTAAACTCGAAGCACCATTTCTAAGATAATATCAGCCAAACTGTCAACTTTATTCCATGAATTGGAGAGGTCATGTTGGTCCTTAGTGTCTTCATTTTCAAAAACAATTGAGTCTACGTTCGAAGAATAAGATTATTCAGTTCGAAGCTCTAGATTGGCTTTAAAAGGCAAATGGAAACAGGATCAAACAATGCCAAGTGAAGAATTTCAGTTATATTATATTAAAGCCAAAGCAATTACATCGAATGACCCTATCTGGGTATGAACTCAAGTTCATAAAAATAAGGAATGAAATAAATGACAAGATCATGAAACTTGATCCAACAGTGATCAATGAATTTTTGTTCTTTCCTTATTATATCCTCTATTTCTTCTAATGTTGGCTGCATAAGTTGGTGTGCTCTCACTTTATAGTAGAGCTCTTCAGCCTTTATTTCGAAAGCTTCCTCTCTTAATCTTTGTTCCAATTCGTCTAAAACCAAATCATCCCAATACGCAGAATCTTTATTCTTGAAGTCATCGAATTCTTCAATGAAGTTCTCTGCTTCGTACTGGGCATGAACTCGCAGAGACGAGAGTTGATCTAAAGATTGTGTTGTGACCATGGAATTTCGATGCCAATAGAGGAGCATCGGAAGTTGGTCCAAGAACATATGAAGTTCTGCTTGGGCGATGGGATTAAGGATATGGCCCCTAGTCAGAATATCACAAGCCCATTGAAAGTTCTTGAGAGGGACTTCGTCCTCAAGAACATTGAAGGGCAAGTGAGAGAAAGCTACAAGCAGAAGTTGAGCTCGTTTCCGCTCAGCTGGAGTAGGGGAAGGAGGAGGTTTATAAGGTGGGAAGGCTTTTTCCATAGGAAGGGCAAGCCTCAATTTCTCTGTCCAGCAAAGAGTTGGCGGATGAGAAGGTGTAAATGCTTCTATTTCAGAAGATGGAGAAGGAGATGTAGATGGAGAGGAAGGTGTGGATGCTTCTATTATGGGAGATGGCACGGGAGCAGAAGGAACAAAAGCATTAATATGATTAAGCCAGTCAGAAGAACAAATTTTCGCCTTCTGGGCTAAGAATGAGGGGTTATACCCTTGTGCCTCTTCTGGGCGTCGGGCAACAAGCACTGACTTTGTAGGCATGGAGGATGTGTACCATGCCACAAGAAGGTTCTCCTCCAAACTACGTCGACAGTCAATAGGCACGTAAGGGTAGACCACTGAACTTCGAGCATAGGAAGGAAACTCCAAAGGGTCAGTGAACTCGACAAAATGATGGTTGATTCGTTCCCTCAAATCATAAGTTTCAGATGTTGACCAGCTAGTCCAGCCAGAAACTCCAAAAGATGAAGAAGTTATAGCTTCATCCCATGCAGAATTTTGTGAAGAAGAGTTTCCTAAGTCCATATTTGCAACTTGCCAAATCAAAGGTTTGAAAGCAGTTTGTTCGAGGTACAAGGGGGAGTCAGAGGAAGAATTTCTTGTATCTGTGTCTGCAACTTGTTGAATCGAAGGATTAAAGACAATGTGTGTATATTCCAAAGGTCGATAATTTGTATAGGCATCCATGACCTGAATATAGAAAGGCGAGTAAAGGTGGTTAATGAATGCGTGGAGGTTCTTTCGAGGGGAAGCAGCATTACTCAATGGCTCTTCGTGTGCTTGATCGAGGGAAGTTGATTTAGCCATAGTCTGTTCGAATGCTAAGGTATTGGGATGTTCAAACAAATTGAAAGAAAGTTAATGCAAATGATCACCAGATGAATGACGGTTGTGTTTCCAGAAGATAGACTCCATGCACGTTCCAGAAGCGCGGGAAAAGCTGTGATCCACTAATATCACCAAGTATTGGGTATATTAGTGCGGGGGGTAATGTTGGCTACATATTTTGTAAAAGCCAATTACAGTTCGACACGTGGCAAAGTAAGGGCAATATTGGGAGACTACTCAAGTCTTCGATCCTGATCGTCCACGTGACATTGAAAATTGGTTCTCACGTGATCTGAGTAGCATTGGATCAGTAAAGAGATACAAGGTGACGTGGCTTCAACGGTTACTCATATTCAAATTCAAATACAGGAAGGAAGCCCAACTGCAAGTGATGGTATAGTGGAACTACTTCTAAGGCAGCATGATCAGCGATCATGGAGGAGCAGTTCGACGGTTTGAAGTGCAGTTCGATGGTCATCCTTGAAGAGTATAAATAGCAAGGAGGTCCCCAGAAAAAGCCCTCGGACTCAAATCATACAAACCAGTCTTACTTTATACATTTTCCTTTCCAGTTTTTACACTTCCAGTCTTTACATTCCTGCACTTTAAATACCTGTTCTGCACTTCATTTATAGGAGTAGTTTCAAGTAGATTCAAGTAGATTGTCACTGTAAACCTCTACGAGGCTGAGTTTGGACCATTGTAAGTTTTCATTTTAATGAAATACTTCAATTGCTTTTTGTTTAACTGTTATTTCGCTTAATTTCTCCTAAGTCAAGCCACCAGTAAAAGTCCTCTTCATTGAGGCTGAAAGAACTAAAACACAATCGTCTGATAATTGGTTGGCAATTATAATTTCTGTAAGGACTGATTGATCCTTACTGGCACGCTCGCATTTACAAAAATACCCTTCGAAAGCCAAAAAGCCAACAATATGGTAGTCCAAAAATATACAAAAGCATCTTCACATGGGATTTATAACCTGCCAGTCTACTTATCATTAATGTATTTATGACGGAAACACTGCGCATAAAATTTTATATCACAAATTTCCTCAAATTTTTTTTTTTTTTTTTTTTTTTTTTTCAGGATATAACATTGAGATTTAGAATCAACACAATAAATCCTATAAATTATAATTATACTTGTGGGGATATAATTTTTAAGTACCAACACGTGGCCAAGGTGACGCCGACGTGTCAGCCGAGGTGCCACATATCCTGTTCGTGACGCCGAAGTGATCTCGGCTAGGCCGATGTTACCTCCGAAGATATCGGAATCCGAGATAAGCGGATAAGGCACAAGAGTCCTAGAATGAGGAAGGATTTCAGCATGGATAAGGATAACACTCTTAGGGAGTTTATCTTTATCTCTTGGAGAGTCTAGGATAAGCATTGAGCAGAAGTCCATTGAAGCTAGGCTTCTATGGGGACCAGGATTGAATTAACTATAAAAGAAAGGCACCCCCGATGGGTCTAAGGTACGCAATATATATTCTGAACAGTGAGTTTTAGCACTATTGATTATCTTTGAGAGATATACTGACTTGATCGTCGGAGTGTCCCCGGGTGGACGAACTGCCGCCGGAATCTTCTCTTTCTATTACAGGTCAACTAGGTGTCATCTATTCTACCAGTGCTCTCCAGCTGAATACTGAGGTGGTAGTGTAATCAGAAATTCACTCACATAATTTGGCGCCGTCTGTGGGAAAGAAAGGAGAATAGATGGCCAGTGACGGACAGAAAGATAAGGTTGGGGATGAAATCCCTGCTGGGAACGGTAAGTACATTGACCTTGATATAGAGGAAGATGGTTGCAACGAGGAGACTCAGGGTCAGAATCATGGCAAGAAAGACGTCGGCCAGGAAGGCGACGTACCAAAGAAATCGGACCGAAGCGGGTATTACAACGAGGACAACCTCCAGGTATGAAAGGATAGATGCCGGCGGAGGGATGCAGAGGTAAAAGATATGGCGAACAAATTAGCCGACCTGCAATCGGTCGTCAATTTCATGATGCAAAACAACGTCATGCAACCACCATTCTCGCTGCAGGACACGCCGATTCTAGCGGCCAATGCCCAGAAAGGAGGGCAGAAAACAATCCCTGCAGCCCCCCAGTACATCAGGAGCAAAAAACACTCATACCGGCCTTCAAGGGAGGTCGGGCGAGGTGAGCCGAGAAGGGAAGAATCCCGAAGGACGCATCGCGCCAAGGAAGCAGACCCCAGAGAACATCGGCATGTTCAGAGGCAGGAGCTGTGCTTCGACACAACTCATGGAGAAAGGTCGAAAAGGGCTCACAACGAAACTGAGAGCAGTGTGCCGAAAAGATTGAAGTCAGGAGATAGCCGAGCTCCTGGCCGGACCAAAGAGGACTTGAGAGATTACCTCAAGAGGAAGCAAGATCATGCCGAGGTAACTTCCCCTGTTAAACCGAGAACACCGTTCTCGGTAGAGTTAGACAAAGTAGAGGTCCCGAAGAGATTCAGTATGCCAAGGTTCCAGATATACGATGGGAAGTCGAACCCCAACTTTCACGTCGGATTATACCTGAACTCGATGGCATTGTACACTAGAAACGAGCCGTTGCTCTGCAAAGTGTTCCCCTCATCATTCGGGGAGATCACATCAGATTGGTTTCACAAAATGCCGAAATGAAGTGTGAAGACTTGGGAAGGCCTGGCCGAGATGTTTGTGGCCAGGTTCGTGACAAACAAACTACAGCCCTTGAGGGTAGACGCCCTAATAGGTTTGAAGATTGGCGAGGGAAAAAGCCTGAGGGCCTACGCCAAGAGGTATTACGAAGTGTTTAACCAAATACCAGAATTCAACCAAGAAGTGGCCGTCGTGTCATTTGGCTTGAAAGATAGCTGCCTACTCCGAAAATCACTGGCAAAGACATTGCCAAAAATATGGAGGAGCTCATGGCCAGAATTGAGAAGTATGCCAGAGTCGAGGAAGACACGTCAAAAGCTAAGGAGACAAAATAAGAGAAATGGAACGGCTCGCCGAAGCGAGGCCGAGGTAACAATGGATCCAACAAGCAAGAGGTAGGACTAAGGGCTGCGCAGGCAATCACAACACTGTTCTGAATCCCAATTCACAAAGTGCTGGACAAAATCTGATCCCAACCCTATTTTAGAGCACCAGCTAGGGTGCCAGGAGAATTTATGGGAAGAAGCCTTGGTAAGCATTGTGCTTACCATGACGAAGATGGGCATATGACTCAGGGTTGCAGAACCCTGAAGGCACACCTGGAAGACCTAGTAAGGTAAGGCCATTTGAGAGACCTTGTAGATGAGGCCAGGACAAGGGAAGAACAGGCAAGATTGCCTCAGGCACCAGCAGCTCCGCCTCCCCCAGCACAGCAACCTCAAGCAGGAGGACCTCGGGTAATTAACGTAATTCATTTGAAGGTTAACGAAAACGAAATACGAGGGGAGACCCAGAAGATAAAGCACTTGTAGCACGTATACCAGGTCAGGAAGAAACGACATTGGGCCGAGGAGTGTCAGGGACCAATAGTGTCCTTTACTGAAGCGGACCTTGAGATGGTCCAACATCCGCATAACAATGCCTTGGTAGTATCCCTCCAGGTTGGGGAGTGCCAAGTGAAGCGCATCCTGATTAACCAAGGCAGCTCTTGTGACATCATGTATGTCAGATGTTACAAGGAGCCTGGCATTCACCCAGACGATATAGAGCAAAGCAATGGCCCAATGGTCGGGTTCAATGGAACGCCGACATGGCCACTGGGAGCAGTAAGCTTAGATGTGTAGGCTGGCACGAAGAAGATAAAGACAGAGTTCACCGTAATCGACACACCCTCCCCTTACAATATTATCTTGAGAAGGTCATGGTTGCATGCAATGGGGGTTGTTCCCTCAACATTGTATCAACTATTGCGGTTCCCAACAGAGTATGGGATAGAGGAGGTCAGAGGAGATCAGCTGCAGGCAAAGAATTGCTCCATAGCAGCAATGAAATCCACCTGCAGCATACGAGAGCCAGAGAAGGCAGAGATCGAAAACGAGGACGTGGAAGTCCTAGAGGATATCGGCAAGGAGCTAGCCGAGAAGAGTGAAGAAGCACTGAAGAAAATCCTAGTCCAGGAGGGGGATGAAGAACGCTTCTTTTTTCGCGGCTCGGGTTTAGCTGAAGAAGAGGAAAAAGAGTTGGAAGCTTTCTTGAGAGCAAATATTGAGGTGTTTGCTTGGACGCCTTACGAAATGCCTGGCATTAATCCCGAGATCACTTGCCATAAACTGAACGTTGACAGGTCGGCCAAACCTGTAATCCAACGAGCAAGAAGACCGACATTGATACACGTCGAAGCAGTAGAAGAGGAGGTAGACAGACTTCTGGAGGCCAAGGCCATTCGAGAGGTAAATTACCCGACATGGCTATCAAATACAGTGGTGGTGAAGAAAAAGAATGGTAAATGGAGGGTCTGCGTAGACTTTACCAGCCTGAACAAGGCCTGTCCCAAAGACAGTTTTCCTCTACCCAAGATTAACCAACTGGTAGACGCCACTTCAGGACATGGAAGGATGAGCTTCCTGGATGCCTACAGGGGGTACCATCAGATAGCCATGTACCCCCCAGATGAAGAGAAGATTGCGTTTATCACTCCAAAAGGGCTGTATTGCTACAGAGTGATGCCTTTTGGGTTGAAAAACGCAGGAGCAACTTACCAAAGATTGGTAACCAAGATGTTTAAACACCTGATTGGTGGAACGGTGGAAGTTTACATCGATGACATGGTTGTGAAGACCAAGGAACCGGAGGGTAATTTGGCCGACCTAAAAGCAGTATTTGAAATCCTTAAAACATATTGGCTCCGACTCAATGCATCGAAGTGTGCATTTGGAGTTGGATCTGGTAAGTTCTTAGGATACCTGGTGACCAGAAGGGGCATTGAGGCCAGCCCAGATCAGATCAGGGCCATCTTAGAGTTGAAAAGCCCGACGTCGGAAAAACAGGTGCAAATGCTGACTGGAAGGGTTGCAGCCCTGAATAGGTTCATAAGCAGAAGCTCAGACAAGTGCAAACCTTTTTTCAACTTAGTGAAGAAAGCCATAGACTTCTTATGGACCGAGGAGTGCGAAAAAGCCTTAGCCGACTTGAAGAAGTATTTGACC
The DNA here is from genome assembly GCA_036172215.1 of Camellia granthamiana. Lineage (NCBI taxonomy): Eukaryota > Viridiplantae > Streptophyta > Magnoliopsida > Ericales > Theaceae > Camellia > Camellia granthamiana. The sequence continues at coordinate 6,716,505 of CM069911.1, read as the reverse complement.
ACGGCTCCAGTCCTCTCAAATCCAGAACCTGGAAATGATCTGTTTTTATACTTAGCAGTTTCAGAACATGCGGTAAGTGCAGTGGTAATCCAAGAAGAAAAAGGGGAACAAAGGGCTGTTTACTATGTAAGCAAAACCCTGGGTGATGCAGAAACCAGGTATTTACCCCTAGAAAAGTTGGCGCTGGCTTTAGTAATGGTTTCAAAGAAGCTGAACCATTACTTTCAACCCCATAAAATTGTGATGCTCACTGAACATCCATTGAAGTTCCTGTTGCAGCAGGGAGACCTGACAAGGAGAATAGCCAGATGGGCAATGACCTTGGGCCAGTATGACCTGGAGTTCAGACCTAGAATAGCAATCAAAGGCCAAGTTTTGGCCGACTTCGTGGTTGAGTTCACACTAGAATCCATCGTACATCGGGCTCCGCCGAGCCGAGGTGAACGATGTTAGAGCAAGTAAGGAGAAGCCCAGATGGGGGCAACGGAACAAAAGAAGAAAGAAAAACTCAGACCTTGCAGCATTTACATCGGCGACTCCTTTCGACTGTTTGTCGATAGGAGTTCAAACCGACAAGGAGCGGGAGCAGGAGTAGTACTGGTATCCCTAGATGGACAGCTATTGGAACAGTCCATTCGTTTGGGGTTCAAGGCCTCAAACAATGAAGTAGAATATGAAGCATTGATTGTAGGACTAAAACTAGCAGCAACAGCAGAAGCAGACGAGGTCATAGTCTTCTATGACTCCCAACTCATAGTCAACCAGACAACGGGTGAGTTTGCAGCAAGAGATGAAAGGATGTCGGCCTATGCAAAAGAGGTCAACAGGTTGGTAGCCTTGTTTCAGAATTGCCGACTACATCAGGTAAGCCGACATGATAACAGTCACGCTGATGCACTAGCCAACCTAGCTAGCGCAATACAACCTGGAAAAGCAAGGACGATAATGGTCGACTACTTGTCGGGCTTGAGCATAGAACCACTGACCACAGAGCATGAATCAATTTGCGTGGACATGGGACCAAGCTGGATGGATGCAATAGTAGCATTCCTGAAAGAAGGAAAACTGCCAGATGACCACAAAAAGGCACACAAGATCAAATTGAAGTCGGCAAGATTCAGTCTGACAACAGAGGGGCATCTCTACAGAAAATCCTTCACTGGACCACTTTTAAGGTGTGTACACCCTTCACAAGTTGAAGATTTTTTATATGAAATATATGAAGGAATTTGTGGAAGCCACGCTGGGGGCAGATCACTAGCTTATAGGGCCATTACCTAGGGGTATTGGCGGCCCTACATGCAGAAAGATGCAGAAGCATATGTCAAGAAGTGCGAAAAGTGCCAAAGGTTTGCACCTCTAATACACCAACCAGCAGCAGACTTGAACCCAGTATCCAGTCCTTGGCCGTTTGCCCAATGTGGCATGGATCTCGTTGGGCAATTGCTTCAAGCAACTGGGCAAAGGAAGTACTTGCTGGTAGCAACAGACTACTTCACCAAATGGATAGAAGCTGAACCCCTTGCCAAGATTCGAGATGTGGATGTAAAGAGCTTCATATGGAAGAACATCATCACCCGGTTTAGGATTCCAAGAGCAATAGTGGCCGACAATGGAACACAATTTGACAGTAAGCTCATCAAGAGCTTCTGTGCAAAATTCAAGATCAAGAATTATTTTTCAACCCCAAGCTTTCCTCAAAACAATGGACAAGCAGAAGCATCCAACAAAGTCATCTTGGATGGGATTAAGAAGAGGCTGCAAGCAGCGAAGGGGAAGTGGGTAAATGAACTGCCAAGCGTACTCTGGGCATATCGGATTACGCCGAGAAGATCAACTGGGGAATCCCCATTTGCCATGGCTTATGGCACAGAAGCTGTCATTCCGCTGGAGGTCGGCATCCCAGGGATCAGAACCCAGGGAGTAAAAAACGGGACTAATGATGTACTCTTAGCCCGAGATATGGATCTTCTAGAAGAAATAAGGGAGAAAGCTGCAATTCAGCTCGCAGCATACCAACAACAGCTTGCCAGAGCTTATAATAAAAAGGTCAACCCAAGAGTGTTTCAAATCGGTGACCTCGTCTTGAGGAAAGTCGTCGGCAACAAGAAGAATCCTAGAGAGGGCAAGCTTGGCCCAAATTGGAAAGGACCCTACAAAATCATCTCGGTACTGGGAAATGGGGCATATCAGTTTGAAGATAATAAAGGCAAAGAGTTGCCAAGGCCTTAGAATACTTGCAATCTTAAGTTTTTTTATCATTAAATTTTCTTGTTCTTTGTTATTAGCCGAAGTAATAAATAAAGCTTGATTTTTTTCATGACTAATATGATAGTTGATGACGTTTCCAGAATACATGGATAATAAGAACCCAAGTGGAACTTAAGTTCACATTAGGGGGCAGAGAGTTGGAAAATGGTTTTAACACTTGTTGAAATTTATGATAAATTTACAAGTTGAAATTAAACCGAGATCATGTTTAACGCTTGTTGAAATTTGTGAAAAATTTACAAGTTGAAGTTAAACCGGGATCATGTTTAACACTTGTTGATATTTGTGAAAAATTTACAAGTTGAAGTTAAACCGAGATCATGTTTAACACTTGCTGAAATTTGTTTAAAATTTACAATTTGAAGTTAAACCGAGATCATGTTTTACACTTGTTGAAATTTGTTTAAAATTTACAAGTTGAAATTAAACCGGGTTCATGTTTAACACTTGTTGAAATTTGTGAAAAATTTACAAGTTGAAGTTAAACCGAGATCATGTTTAACACTTGTTGAAATTTGTGAAAAATTTACAAGTTGAAGTTAAATCGAGATCATGTTTAACACTTGTTGAAATTTGTGAAAAATTTTATAAGTTGAAGTTAAACCGAGATCATGTTTAACGCTTGTTGAAATTTGTAAAAAATTTACAAGTTAAAGTTAAACTGGGATCATGTTTAACACTTATTGAAATTTGTGAAAAATTTACAAGTTGAAATTAAACTGAGATCATGTTTAATGCTTGTTGAAATTTATGATAAATTTATAAGTTGAAGTTAAACCGAGATTATGTTTAACGTTTGTTGAAATTTGTGAAAAATTTATAAGTTGAAGTTAAACTGGGATCATGTTTAACACTTGTTGAAATTTGTAAAAAATTTACAAGTTGAAGTTAAACCGAGATCATGTTTAACGCTTGTTGAAATTTATGATAAATTTACAAGTTGAAATTAAACCAAGATTATGTTTAACACTTGTTGAAATTTGTGATAAATTTACAAATTGAAGTTAAACCGAGATTATGTTTAACACTTGTTGAAATTTGTGATAAATTCACAAGTTGAAGTTAAACCGAGATTATGTTTAACACTTGTTGAAATTTGTGATAAATTCACAAGTTGAAGTTAAACCGAGATTATGTTTAACGCTTGTTGAAACTTGAGTTTACAAGTTGAAATTAAACTAAGTTTATATTGAATACTTGTTGAAATTTGTGAAAAATTTACAAGTTGAAGACCAAGACTGTACCAAGAAAGTTACTGATGTACTTGCCGAAGTAAACCATTGGCTTGTATAAACTAAGGTATGTCACCCCGAGAAGGCGGCATAAGACTAGGGTATATATTGAAGACACAAAATTATTCCAAGTATGAAAGTCATACAAAAGCAGTAAAGGGATAATAAAGATACAAGCATTCAGGAAAAGAAGTTGCATTTATGTACAAAAGAGGGCACTTCAGCCTACCAAAAGAGTAATTGTTCAGAGATTACAAAGGAAGGCACGTCGGCCATGTGAAGAGCTTACATTGTTTCAAAGGAAAACCAAAATGCAAAGCATAGAAGCAAAAGAAAAAAACATCGAAACTAAGACTCTTCAGCACCACTAGCAGGTTGGGTTTGAAGTTCAGAAGACTGCTGGGAGGACATCTCGGCAGCCTTCTCAGCCGCGAGCTCAGCGTCTATTTCTTGAAGGGTTTGATCGAGGCTCTTGTCGGCAAGAGGCACGTTCGAAGATGCCTTCTCAGGTGTAGCGTCCTTGGGAACCTCCTCACCCTCCTCGTCTTGAGTCAAATCCAGGACTTGCTCAATTGGAGTAGGGGACTTGGCCCCAGCAGCTTCCTTCAACTTCCTCACCAGAGCCTCTTCCTCAGACTCAGAATCGTCGTCGGATTGGCTTGGAGTTGAGGGGAATGGCAGAGGAAGGACGTCGGTGTTCCTAAGGGGGGAGTCATCGGGGATTTTGAGCTTTTTAAGTAAAGTCATCCATGCCTGCTTTACTTGTTTCTCGTAATCCGCCGTGACATCGGCCACCCCTTCATTGTAGCCCTTCTCGTCGGCAGCCTTGACCTCGGCCTCTTTCATAGCCAAGGCATCTTGAAGTTCTTTCTGGGCCTGGGACATCTTTTCCTCGGCCTCTCTTTTTTGGGCCTCGAGAACCTTCCTGATGGCCTCAGCGGATTCTGCCTTTTCTTCGGCGTCATTTTGAGCTTTGATAGCAGCCTCGGCTTGATCCTCCAAGGTCTTCATCTTTGATTGCAAGTTTTTATTAGTCTTTTGCAGACTAGCAACCTCCCTCTTTTTGTCGGCCAGCTCCTTCCGATTCTCAAAGGCTTGCATTAAGAAAAAATGAGCATGCTGGATGGCCTGAAAGTGAACTGAGCTGAAATTATTAGAAAATTTTCTAAGTACAAAAAAGTAAAAACCCAAGTACCGGATAGAGAGACTTACTTGAACAGAGTGCTGGAGCATCAGAGCAAAGTTTTCATACTCGCTCATATCGGCGTTCCGGTCGAGATCGCCGGGAAGAAGCAAAGCGGTACTAAGAGCGACGCCGACGTTAATGTCATTGGCACTGTCGCCAGCTCGGACTGGCCTATCTTCCAGTGTAATTTTGGGGACCCAAGGGGAGTCGGACTTCATAGAACCCGAAGCTGTTGCAGAAGACGACCTTGGCTTCTTTGTTCTTGTGGATTCGGATGGTTGGGCCTCGGCTGGCCTCTTCTCTGCAGCAGAATGGGTCTTGTCGCTCTCGGCCAATCTAGAGATCGGCAAGGTGTCCTCGGTATCAACCTGAGTCACCGTTGCCCTCGGCTGCACCTTCTTTATCCTCTTTTGTTTTGACTTTGGCTAGGTTGGTGCTGGTTGAGCATCAACTGAGTCAGGAATATTAGCCAAAAGATCTTTAGCAACTGCCTTCTGACGGCCCATCTCAGCAGAAAAAGCAGTTCGTCACCGACGTTGGCGCTGGGATATTGGGATCATATATGGAGCCGAAGTTGACGGCTGCTCTGCTGGATCAGAAGTCAATCCTTGATCTGGCCGAGATGTGAAGGCAGCTTGAGGAGTCGTGGCAGAAGGAGGAGACAGGCTCTTCTTCTTCTTCTTCTTTGGAACGTCGGGAAGAACCGACTTGTAGGTGGGAATGAAATTAAGTACCAAAGGGGCTCTCTGCTTGTGGATTGGCAGATCCAATAGTTTTCTCAAGTCTTTGCTGGGAAAGAAAGACTGGCGGAAACCCTTTAGTGGCTAAGGAAGAGCTGCAAGAGAAAACAGACATTAGAACGAATAAAGTATTGAAGACTTTAAAAACAAGTTAGTATGAACACAGGGCTTTTACCATTACCCTCTACAAAAACTGATTGAGGAAGGGGGTAGAGGTGGATGTCCTCGTCTGGAGCGAACTCCCAGCTCCCCGAGGTAATGAAATAATCATCCGTAGCTCCCTTGTTGGAGTCAGGGAGGTCGGCAACAATTTTGTACTCCGTAGACCTCGGCTTGAGGTAGTAAACGTAGCCCGTATCTTTTTTGAGGCCACACATGGTGTAGCAGCATTGGATATCGGCTAGAGTAACTCTAGCGTTTTCCTATTTGGCTAAGGCTATTATGCCATTGATGACTCGGTAGGAGTTGATGGCAAGCTGCATCGGGTTCAACTTATAGTAATGAAGTATCTCATGGAAAAGGATATTGAGTAGGAGCCGAAGTCCGCACTCGATAAAGGCTACAACAGAAAAGGGCATAGAATCAGTTGTGGCCATGATAGAGTCATCCTCCCCAGCCAACCTCAGATGAACGTCGGCCGGGATGTCAAACTCTCGCCTAAAATGCTCTAATTTGGTCGGGGTATCTACCCTATGCTTTCACATACCCATGATGTCGGCTTAAATTGTGGGAGCTGGATGTTAGAAAAAAAAGGTGTTTTGTAAGAGTTATATAGACCTCGGCGAAAACCTAAAAGTAAGCTGCGGTAAGAATTTGTGAGGATCGTTTCAGTTTTTCCTAAAGATTTGCGGGTTCTACAAACAAATCCCAAACCTAGATCTGTGGGAAACGGAGATTGAAGGCACGAATCTGACAAAGTCACGAGAAAAACAGAAAAGCAAGAATGTGTTTCAGAATCAAGAACAATGATGGACTATCAAGACTACTGTGCCAGAGTGGGGTGCAGGGGTGTAAGGCCAAGAACAGTGGCAAAAATGCAAGAAGATTGTGAGTAGTGTGTGTATTCAAGACATGGGCAAGGCAAAGTCATGAAATAAACGCACTCCGATACATGATTCATAGATTGAATACTTGAGCCAAACAGCAATGACAACAAGTAATGAAGCGGAACTTTCTTGAAGAGCAATAAGAAATAAAATCAGGAGGAACAGTGGCTTACCAGAAAAAGCGAGGCCGAATGGGGATTGCTGAAGTCTGACGACGGTCGCAAAAGCGGGAAATCGGTGAAAATCACGCCGGAAGTGGTGAACAAAGCGAGTTGCAGAGTTAAGCAAGCTTGAACAATGGCGAACTTGGGAGAAAAGTAAGAGAGAGAATAGCTTCAGAAACGATGGTAAAAAGTGAAAAGACGGAACGAGAAAGGAAGTTTTGTTTAAACTCGAAACAACGGCAAAAAGGCAATTAATGCGCCTAAAACAACGTATGCGTCAGGCGGCGCACGGAAGAGAAATTCGACTTACAGACGCGTATCAAGTACGATCCAGTAAGGTTAAGACGCGTGGCTAAAAACGGTGAGTTATTATGCATAATAGCTCATACGCGTGAAGGAGCTCGTGGAATTCTTACTCTTAAAAAGATATGTCGGCCTGTATGATGATCTCGGCTGAGATACTTTAAACCGAGGTACTGTCATAAAGTGCCAATATAGGTTCCATCACCCTCAGAATGCCGAGTAATAGAACCTAGGGGGCAATTGTGTGGATATATTTTCTGAGTACCAACACGTGGCCAAGGTGACACCGACATGTCAGCCGACGGTGCCACGTGTCCTGTTCGTGACGCCGAGGTGATCTCGGCTAGGCCGATGTTACCTTCGAAGATATCGGAATCCGAGATAAACGGATAAGGCACAAGAGTCCTAGAATGAGGAAGGACTTCAGCATGGATAAGGATAACACTTTTAGGGAGTTTACCTTTATCTCTTGGAGAGTCTAGGATAAGCATTGAGCAGAAGTCCATTGAAGTTAAGCTTCTATGGGACCAGGATTGAATTAACTATAAAAGAAAGGCACTCCCGATGGGTCTAAGGTACGCAATATATATTTTGAACGGTGGAGTTTAGCACTATTGATTATCTTTGAGAGATATACTGACTTGATCGTCGGAGTGCCCCCGGGTGAGCGAACCACCGCCGGAATCTTCTCTTTCTGTTGCAAGTCAGTTAGGTGTCAATATTCTACCAGTGCTCTCCAATTGAATACTGAGGGTGGCAGTGTGATCAGAAATTCACTCCACAATACTAGCATCCCTTTTACTAAAAAGTGTGAAACCAAAACAGATAGTGTGTAGACACAAAAAATTCATTTTAAATTTGATTGTTTAGTAAAATACTATTTTTTCATTCATTTACAAGTTTATTATATATATTTTTTCAAATTTCAAAAAATAATTAATGTAATTTATTAACGTTGCCATGTATGCTTGCGTTTTTAATTGAGGTTTGAAATGTTCACCAAAGATATTTGAAGTTAAATAATCACATATGAGGTTATCACTGGAAATCAAATCCTGTTTATTGACACGGACCTTATGTGAAGGTGTCAAGGAGGTTGATAACATAATTCAACAATTTAAACTTAAAAATAAAAATCAAATAAACCCGCTCTGAAAATTTAAATTGACTTTTTCAACCGGACTTCTTATGGAAGGTTGAACGCATCAAACAAACACATGCTCCATGATCTATTACGAATTGCTGAACCTTCAACTAAGATTGGCGCCGGACAAAAATAGAAAAAAATTAAAAATAAAAAAAATAAAAATTACAAATTGATGGGCATAGCCCCAAATAAGTGGCCCAATGGGCTGTCCAAACAATTCCTAACCTAACTTAGGCCCAAGGGCCAGACAAGAAGAGGACGCCAGAAAGGTATGAAAGAAATCAATATATATACAAGTAATCACTCTCTCTCTAACCAACTACTTCTTCCTCCTGAAGCTAAAAGCTTCCATTTTGATACTAGAGACTCCTCTAACTTAAACATCGGAGGGTCCTCCAGAAGGAACCCCACCTCCGGGTTCCTTCTTGACGGACTTGGTGCAGGTACAACTGGGAAGACGAAGTTCAATCATCCTGTGGAGCTCCGGGCCCTGTTCGACCCATTCCTCCTCCGACAAAACTGGTATCATCAGTTGGCGCCGTCTGTGGGAAACTCTTTCGATTGGCAGTTGTGCTCATTGTCACCGGAAATAGCTTCCTTTTCACCCACTTTCAGTGTCGGAATGAATGGTTACCACATGATTCATGGCATCCTATCGGCGGCGGTGACGTTTTCCCCGCCTACACCTCTCTCGCCAGCGCCATGATTCTCTCACCTCACCATTGTCGTTGGTGAGCACTGCGGAAGTCTACCTACGCACCAAAATCAACCCCCGTACCAAGCAATTCAAAGTCGTCAAGACTTCAAAAAAAACAACAACAAACACACAAGCAAAAAGTTCAAGAACAAAGCTCTGGACAGGTATTTCCCATTTGATCTATATCAAAGGCCCAGATTGCCCCACGTGAAGACATGGGCTTCACTTCCCAAGCCACTAACTCTCTCTCTTTTCCCTACGTCTGTGTCATGTCACATCATCACGTGCATCCCTGCACCTTGAGCCCCGTGCACCGCCAACCAACCCAGTCACACAGGTCGGTCGGCAAACAGTGGTCGGTCGGCAAACTAGGTCGGTCGGCAAACAGTGGTCGGTCGGCAACATAGCTCGGTCGGCAAACAGTGGTCGGTCGGCAACATAGCTCGGTCGGCAACAGAGCTCGGTCGACAAACAGTGGTCGGTCAGCAACATAGCTCGGTCGGCAACATAGCTCGGTCGGCAACAGAGCTCGGTCGGCAAACAGTGGTCGGTCGGCAACATCAGTCAGTCGGCAAACTAGGTCGGTCGGCAAACAGTGGTCGGTCGGCAACATAGCTCGGTCGGCAAACAGTGGTCGGTCGGCAAACAGTGGTCGGTCGGCAACATAGCTCGGTCGGCAAACAGGGGTCGGTCGGCAACATAACTCGGTCGGCAACAGAGCTCGGTCGGCAAACAGTGGTCGGTCGGCAACATCGGTCGGTCGGCAAACTAGGTCGGTCGGCAAACAGTGGTCGGTCGGCAACATAGCTCGGTCGGCAAACAGGGGTCGGTCGGCAACAGAGCTCGGTCGGCAAACAGTGGTCGGTCGGCAACATCGGTCGGTCGGCAAACTAGGTCGGTCGGCAAACAGTGGTCGGTCGGCAACATAGCTCGGTCGGCAAACAGTGGTCGGTCGGCAACATAGCTCGGTCGGCAAACAATGGTCGGTCGGCAACATAGCTCGGTCAGCAAACAGTGGTCGGTCGGCAACATAGCTCGGTCGGCAACAGAGCTCGGTCGGCAAACAGTGGTCGGTCGGCAACATCGGTCGGTCGGCAAACTAGGTCGGTCGGCAAACAGTGGTCGGTCGGCAACATAGCTCGGTCGGCAAACAGTGGTCGGTCGGCAACATAGCTCGGTCGGCAATATAGCTCGGTCGGCAAACTAAGTCGGTTGGCAACATAGCTCGGTCGGCAAACAGTGGTCGGTCGGCAACAGTGGTCAGCACCAATCAGACGGAGCCCCAGCGCCTCCGCCATATCCAAATGGTCTACTTCTTCCTTCTCAAGGACATCATGAGTAAGATACTCAAACTTCTTTTATCTATATTGCACATTTTATAACATTTCAGATCAAAAAGCCTCAGCCAGACTGAGCACGCAGACGGAGCCCCAGCGCCTCCGCCATATCCGAATGGTCTACTTCTTCCTCCTCAAGGACATCATGAGTAAGATATTCAAACTTCTTTTATCCATGTTGCACATTTCATAACATTTCAGACCAAAAAGCCTCAGCCAGACTGAGCATGAAGACCTCGGCCAGACCGAGTAATTAAAGCCGTGAGGGGCATGGTATCAGATCCTACCCACGAAGACCTCGGCCAGACCGAGCTTGAAGACCTCGGCCAGACCGAGTTACTTAAAGCCTCAGCCAGCCTGAGCACGAAGACCTCAGCTAGCCTGAGCATTACTTAAAGCCTCAGCCAGACTGAGCACTACTCAAAGCCTTAGCCAGCCTGAGCACGAAGACCTCAGCCAGACTGAGTAGGAAGACCTCGGCCAGACCGAGTTACTTAAAGCCTCAGCCAGCCTGAGCACGAAGACCTCAGCTAGCCTGAGCATTACTTAAAGCCTCAGCCAGACTGAGCACTACTCAAAGCCTCAGCCAGCCTGAGCACGAAGACCTCAGCCAGACTGAGTAGGAAGACCTCGGCCAGACCGAGTTACTTAAAGCCTCAGCCAGCCTGAGCACGAAGACCTCAGCTAGCCTGAGCATTACTTAAAGCCTCAGCCAGACTGAGCACTACTCAAAGCCTCAGCCAGCCTGAGCACGAAGACCTCAGCCAGACTGAGTAGGAAGACCTCGGCCAGACCGAGTTACTTAAAGCCTCAGCCAGCCTGAGCACGAAGACCTCAGCTAGCCTGAGCATTACTTAAAGCCTCAGCCAGACTGAGCACTACTCAAAGCCTCAGCCAGCCTGAGCACGAAGACCTCAGCCAGACTGAGTAGGAAGACCTCGGCCAGACCGAGTTACTTAAAGCCTCAGCCAGCCTGAGCACGAAGACCTCAGCTAGCCTGAGCATTACTTAAAGCCTCAGCCAGACTGAGCACTACTCAAAGCCTCAGCCAGCCTGAGCACGAAGACCTCAGCCAGACTGAGTAGGAAGACCTCGGCCAGACCGAGTTACTTAAAGCCTCAGCCAGCCTGAGCACGAAGACCTCAGCTAGCCTGAGCATTACTTAAAGCCTCAGCCAGACTGAGCACTACTCAAAGCCTCAGCCAGCCTGAGCACGAAGACCTCAGCCAGACTGAGTAGGAAGACCTCGGCCAGACCGAGTTACTTAAAGCCTCAGCCAGCCTGAGCACGAAGACCTCAGCTAGCCTGAGCATTACTTAAAGCCTCAGCCAGACTGAGCACTACTTAAAGCCTCAGCCAGCCTGAGCACGAAGACCTCAGCCAGACTGAGTAGGAAGACCTCGGCCAGACCGAGTTACTTAAAGCCTCAGCCAGCCTGAGCACGAAGACCTCAGCCAGACTGAGCATTACATAAAGCCTCAGCCAGCCTGAGCACGAAGACCTCAGCTAGCCTTAGCACTACTTAAAGCCTCAGCCAGCCTGAGCACGAAGACCTCAGCCAGACTGAGTAGGAAGACCTCGGCCAGACCGAGTTACTTAAAGCCTCAGCCAGCCTGAGCACGAAGACCTCAGCTAGCCTGAGCATTACTTAAAGCCTCAGCCAGACTGAGCACTACTCAAAGCCTCAGCCAGCCTGAGCACGAAGACCTCAGCCAGACTGAGTAGGAAGACCTCGGCCAGACCGAGTTACTTAAGGCCTCAGCCAGCCTGAGCACGAAGACCTCAGCTAGCCTGAGCATTACTTAAAGCCTCAGCCAGACTGAGCACTACTCAAAGCCTCAGCCAGCCTGAGCACGAAGACCTCAGCCAGACTGAGTAGGAAGACCTCGGCCAGACCGAGTTACTTAAAGCCTCAGCCAGCCTGAGCACGAAGACCTCAGCTAGCCTGAGCATTACTTAAAGCCTCAGCCAGACTGAGCACTACTCAAAGCCTCAGCCAGCCTGAGCACGAAGACCTCAGCCAGACTGAGTAGGAAGACCTCGGCCAGACCGAGTTACTTAAAGCCTCAGCCAGCCTGAGCACGAAGACCTCAGCTAGCCTGAGCATTACTTAAAGCCTCAGCCAGACTGAGCACTACTTAAAGCCTCAGCCAGCCTGAGCACGAAGACCTCAGCCAGACTGAGTAGGAAGACCTCGGCCAGACCGAGTTACTTAAAGCCTCAGCCAGACTGAGCATTACATAAAGCCTCAGCCAGCCTGAGCACGAAGACCTCAGCTAGCCTGAGCATTACTTAAAGCCTCAGCCAGACTGAGCACTACTCAAAGCCTCAGCCAGCCTGAGCACGAAGACCTCAGCCAGACTGAGTAGGAAGACCTCGGCCAGACCGAGTTACTTAAAGCCTCAGCTAGCCTGAGCACGAAGACCTCAGCTAGCCTGAGCATTACTTAAAGCCTCAGCCAGACTGAGCACTACTCAAAGCCTCAGCCAGCCTGAGCACGAAGACCTCAGCCAGACTGAGTAGGAAGACCTCGGCCAGACCGAGTTACTTAAAGCCTCAGCCAGCCTGAGCACGAAGACCTCAGCTAGCCTGAGCATTACTTAAAGCCTCAGCCAGACTGAGCACTACTCAAAGCCTCAGCCAGCCTGAGCACGAAGACCTCAGCCAGACTGAGTAGGAAGACCTCGGCCAGACCGAGTTACTTAAAGCCTCAGCCAGCCTGAGCACGAAGACCTCAGCTAGCCTGAGCATTACTTAAAGCCTCAGCCAGACTGAGCACTACTTAAAGCCTCAGCCAGCCTGAGCACGAAGACCTCAGCCAGATTGAGTAGGAAGACCTCGGCCAGACCGAGTTACTTAAAGCCTCAGCCAGCCTGAGCACGAAGACCTCAGCCAGACTGAGCATTACATAAAGCCTCAGCCAGCCTGAGCACGAAGACCTCAGCTAGCCTTAGCACTACTTAAAGCCTCAGCCAGCCTGAGCACGAAGACCTCAGCCAGACTGAGTAGGAAGACCTCGGCCAGACCGAGTTACTTAAAGCCTCAGCCAGCCTGAGCACGAAGACCTCAGCTAGCCTGAGCATTACTTAAAGCCTCAGCCAGACTGAGCACTACTTAAAGCCTCAGCCAGCCTGAGCACGAAGACCTCAGCCAGACTGAGCATGAAGACCTCGGCCAGACCGAGTTACATAAAGCCTCAGCCAGACTGAGCACGAAGACCTCAGCCAGACTGAGTAGGAAGACCTTGGCCAGATCGAGTTTACAAAGCCTCAGCCAGACTAAGCATGTGAGCATGAAGACCTCGGCCAGACCAAGTTACATAAAGCCTCAGCCAGACTGAGCATGAAGACCTTGGCCAAACCGAGTGTGTCCAAGCACGCTCACGCAACAACCAAGCCCTCCAAGGCACTACAAGAAGGGCCCCAGCCGAGCCTCTTAACCCAAACAATCCATCTCCATACTTCACGAAGAAACGCCGACAGCGTTAACCACTTGATTGAGCAAAACCAAGCCATGTTCCAACAAGAACTACCAGTTTCTACCCCTCCGCCTCTACAAATCGCCCGTCAAAATTCGGATCAAGTCCAAACAGCCGTCCTCAGCAACAATAGGGACCGTTTCTTCCACCACTCGCTCCGCGAGCAATAGATCATCTCAAATCCACCGGCCCATTGCCAAAGAGCACTGGCCGACCACCAAAGTACTCCGCCAACCTCCAAAATTGCTCGGCCGACCTCCAAGGCTTCCAATAGTCATCGGCCGACCTCCAAAAATTAGCCGACCTCCAAGACTTCTAACAGTCATAGTCCGACCCCCCGGTCATCAGTCGACCTCCAAAACCATTAGCTGACCGTCCAACGCGCTCTGCAAACCGAGTGAGACCCTACGGGCTAAACAAACTCAACAAGACTGGGTCTAATTCTACAAGTAAGGTATTTAACTTCTTCTGCATCGGTTGACCGTCCGAAGCCTCAGTTAAACTGAGCCCAAAGACCTTAGCTAGACTGAGTGTACGAAAGACTCCCAGACCGAGCACCCACAGAGCCTCAGCCAGCCTGAGCACATCAAGATCTCGGCCAGACCGAACACCAAAAAGCCTCAGTCAAACTGAGTACAAACTTACGGTACGAGCTAATCCATCAGCCGACTGCCCAGGTCCTCGACCGACCTTCCAAAGGCCTCAGCCTCGGTTGCATTGCTCTACACAAGGGCTAGCACTTTACATTCCTCACAATTTTGCACATGCCGACTCCTCTCGGCGCACGCAGTCTGCGCCGCTTTGCGCCGGCCCAAAATCTCCAACTTTACTCCCTTTAACTCTCACTGCGCCTTGCCCAATTGGCTTTTGAGCGGTCCTACCTCTATCGCACCACCCACGTATTTGCACAATAAATTTGGCCACCGTCGCCCTGCCTCCTTCCGTGACTTGGGGGACTACTTTACTCTTTCTTATTCCCTTCGTTGGACTAAAGCTGCACTCGGGAATAGGGGACTACTGATGGGCATAGCCCCAAATAAGTGGCCCAATGGGCTGTCCAAACAATTCCTAACCTAACTTAGGCCCAAGGGCCAGACAAGAAGAGGACGCCAGAAAGGTATGAAAGAAATCAATATATATACAAGTAATCACTCTCTCTCTAACCAACTACTTCTTCCTCCTGAAGCTAAAAGCTTCCATTTTGATACTAGAGACTCCTCTAACTTAAACATCGGAGGGTCCTCCAGAAGGAACCCCACCTCCGGGTTCCTTCTTGACGAACTTGGTGCAGGTACAACTGGGAAGACGAAGTTCAATCATCTTGTGGAGCTCCGGGCCCTGTTCGACCCATTCCTCCTCCGACAAAACTGGTATCATCACAAATCACATCTTTATGAAAATAGCGCCTCTTCATTTACATGCGTAAGTGAAGAGTATATTGTTTTGTGCTTTCTTCCCCTTCTATGCTTTCTGCAATCAATCAACCTAGATAAGGGTCGACCAAGGCCCAGGGCCGGCCGTAAGATTTAGGAACCTAAGGCGAATTTTAGAAATTAGGACCCTTTTTATATTGAGAAAAAAAAAAATCATAAATAAAATGATACGTTACAACTTTTTTATTTGTTTGTAGCCAAAAAAAAAATTTACTTGCACATATAATCATTAAAATTATAAACAAAACAATTTAATGAAACAAAATTAAGACAAAAAAATGAGGAAAAAATTATTTAATTAAAACTGATAAAGATCTAGGTAAAAAAATTACGGCAAAATTATTTATTCCACTAAAATTTAATAGATAAAGAAGGTAAAAAAAAAAATTAGGACCCATATATTGTATGTATTGTTCTTCTTGGGCCCAAACACTTTTTTTTTTTAATATATATTTTCATTTTAATAAATATGGGCCAAACTACACTTATAAATAAATATGGGTTAAACCATACATGGACCCAATAAAATATTTTGGAACCCTTTAAATTGATCTTAAAATAAAAAATAAATAAATAAAATTAGGTCTAGAACATTTTACTAAATTTAAGAACCCTATTTTTGAGCCAAAATTTTGGGTCTAAGGCACAGGCTTTATTGGCCTTAGGCCAGTGCTGGCCCTGCCAAGGCCTTGGCTAGTGATTGTTTGCAGTCGAAAAGGTGTTCGTGAGGCAAGACAGTAATAATAAAATAGTGGTAGCAATAGCGAATAAGACTTTAATTTAATTATAAAAAAATCTACCTTTAAAAATTAAAAATAAAAATAAAATATTTTTGTTGATGACCATCATACCAAACATTGGAAAAAAATTAACAAAACAAATGGAGCATCGAATTGCTTTCTTACCAACCTCTTCCCCACCACACCCCAAAAAACACATACAACAAAGCCTCCCCGACACGTAGCTTCTTTCAAATGTTGCATTTCTACCTAAATTTGCAGCCATCCCCAAGGGCAAAACACACATGTACCTCAAATGGTGAAATGTATGGTAAGATTTATGATGTGTGGTTTTGATTTAGTGGTATGTAGATAAGGTGAGTTTCAAATTTGGTGTGATTCAATTAGCAGTTAAGAGTTTATATAAACTGAGAAACAAATAAAGGAGTGCCACATGTATTTTTGTTTTGGTTCTCCGTTAGTGCTTTGAAATGAGATGAACAGATGATTTGAATTTAAATCAATTCAGAAGTATAAGATTAATTCAAATCAATTCAGAAGTATAGGATTTAAATTGAAAAAATAAAAAAATTGAGACTTCAAATTGTTGAAATTTTTTTTTATAATTTTCCCAAAATGATGTTATAAATTACAAAGTATCTTCATGAATATTTTATTTTAAAGTAAAAGGCCACATCATTTTGTACAAAAATTATGTATAAATTTTTTTTATTAAAAAAGAAAAAAATATCAACAAGACTACACTCATCATATTTTCATATAATATCTAATGTGTGACGTACACAATGATTGTTATAATAATATCCATATGTCTCATTTATATTTAACCATTAAATTTTTTATATAATATTACACAACTCTAAAAAAAAATTCAAAGTTCAGTGGGTTCGATTGAACCCACTACTCCATGCATAGCTCCGCCCATGGCGGGAGTTACTTCATGTATTTATGGAGAAATTTGCGGTGAAAGTCATTCCTGATAGTGTCATTGATGAATCGTTTGACAGCCTTGGTTTCACCACGAGCCTGGTTCTTAAAAACCACATCATCATCCCACCTGAGCAAACATCAACAAGAACATAAAAATATCAGACCATGAGTCTAACCCAACTCATAAGCATCCATTTGGAACCAGAGGGAAGTTAATCTTCAGGCAACTAACCTTCTTTTGACATTAAAAGACGTCGGATTGTTAAGAAGAGGGTTTCCGCGAACTAATTCTGCTTCTTTGACCTTAAGCTCTTCTTCTTGCTTTTGTCGATCCTGTCCAGGCATTATATGGTTCAGTAATTATATGCAATGCTAATGCATAATATGCATTACAATTAAAAAGTTCAGAGGACTTGCATTAATGGACAAAATCTACTGGTTTGAATTGTGTATAATTCGCCAACCCCAAAAATTTATAATAATCTCTCTGCAACTGGTACGTGGAAAAATACTCTTCGAGTGGATTTGATTCAAAAATCACACAGCAAAGGAAGAGAGCTTACATTACGGAGCTTCTCTTCTGCTCTTTCCTTCTTTATTTGTTCAAGCTCAGCCAAAAGAGCTTCCGTGTCATCCTCATCATCATCGTCCTCTTCATCATCACTAACCACAAAAATAATGATATTTCAGCAATAACAAAATCCAAATAGAAAGTGGTTCCACCAGCCCATCAAGAGCAATAAAATCAAAAGTTGGGAGAAAAAAATCAACTTTGTACACACCAAAAAAAAATTGACTATATCCATACTCACAGTTATGGATTGATTTCCAAATAGAGTTTGGATTCTCTCAAGTTAGTCATCCAACTTGAAAGCATAGTTTGGGCTTGGTGGGCCCATTTTGGGGCCAACTTCAGTAATATGATTTGTTCACATTTTAGGATCGGCTGAGTAAAATATTCAAGTAAAAAAATCCAAATGATCGAAAATCGGTAGCTATATATTTGAATTATATTTGTATTACGCAAAATGGAAGAGTATTCTTGAAATTATATTTTTGTCATCCATTTTTTGAACAGAAATATGATTCAAATATATAACTACCAATGTTTAATCATTTGAATTTTTTGCATAAATATTCTACTCAATGAGTCTTAAAAAGTGAACAATTCGGATCACCAAGGTCGGCCCCAAAACGGGTCAACTAAGCCCAACTGTTTTGAGAAAATCCAAACCCTTCAAGATAATATTCTTAAAATGTTCCTTATTTTTTTTACTTACTGATTTTAAAAAATCAAGTATAAATCAACAATCACAAAAGTTTAATTGTCAGACAATGTAACCCCTACAAATCAAGCCATTGGTATAAGCTTTTGTTAGCACATGCAAGTTTGAGAATGACAACCTTTCATCATCATTTTTAACTTCCACATCGGCATCGTCAGCATCTACATTGCGTGGAATGAGGCGATCTTCAGCATCCCTCCTTGACCCTGTAAAATAAGTATAAAATCAGTTTATTAATAATATATATACCTAGTTTTTTGGCACACAAAGTAGAATGGCGAGTAGTATTCACCTTCCAGTAGAAGGTGGCCCCCTTTTCTACGATCTCTATCATCTGCAACCACAAATAATTTACATAAAACCATTAAAAAATACAGTTCAAAAGATAGTAAAAGGAAGTAACATCCAATAAGAAGGGTGATAAAAATTCTCTACCAATATAGGACTTATCCTTTGACGAGAAATGCCTCCTCTCCCGGTCCTCCAACTCCTCACGGAGATTCCTCTTCTGCAATTCATCATGGGTGTCTTGCCCCTCCTTTCTACAGCAAAAGACATCAATCAGTGACTCTAGACAGGGATCAGAAAAGAGAAAAGCTGTGCATAAATGCAAAGATGAGATAGAAGTACAACTATGTTCACATAAATAATAAAGAATTACAAGAGAGAGAGAGAGAGAGAGAGAGAGCAGGTTTGATTTGATTCAATGTTCATCGGTCTAACTACCAGACCCCACCCAAGAACACACAATGCCTAGTAGTATTTGAAGTAAGTGTTCACTTCTATAGGGTAAATAAAGGGCTTCCCATATCTACATCAGTTTCAGCCAGAAAGTTTTTGCAAACTCATGCCAATTCAATTTTAGAACCGCCCCCTCATTTCAGTTGTGTTCGTCTTTTGTCCTGGCAAACTGAGCATGTGACCTCTCTGATTCAGATACATTTATCATTTACCTGAAATTGTTTGCCAAATAATTATATTCACAATGTCCTGGTTCCAAGGAAAGGGGTTAGGGGTGGAAATTGCAAAACACAACATGATATGGAAAATCTGAGATAGGACACGAACACAAAGATATGGTTACCTTTTAATATTGTTATATATCCTTTTATACATATCATACAGATGAAAGAGAGAGAGAGAGAGATTGATTAGAGCACGTTGGAGTAGTGCACAAGATTGATAGAGAGAATGGTTGGCGGATGTGAAACTGCAATTTTGAGGTGGGGTGAAAGAAAGAGAGAGCTGTAGTGTGGAGTGGTTTTCCATGGTAGGGCTGGGAGGGATGGAGAGAGAGATTCAATGGGTTGGATGACAAGAGGGAGTGAGGAAGATTTTATTAATAAAACTAATTTCTAAATTTAAATAATATTTTAGATAACAAGGGTTGTAACAAGGTAATTTTACATTTTCTATTAACACAATTAACAAACAAATTCTGACATGAGATCATTGTGGATTCAAGAACCTGCGGGTGTGATGGGGGAATCTAAATTACACATGAACTGTGGTAATTTTACCTTTTCTGTTAACACCGTTTACATACTAACATTTTTTTTAATTTTTTTTTTTAATAGTCCGTGTATATTCTTTAATACTGCAAATTGCAATGGAATAAGGTTTCATCGATCCCCAAATGAAAATATCTATGATGCCGTGACTTGAAATTGGGTATCCATTTATACCGATGTTCAAGAATCCTCATATTGTGGAACAAAAAACCCCAGAAGGGTTATAAACCTAAAATAAGTAACAAAAATATGAATACAAAACATCAAGCACAAAAGGCCAACCTGGGTTTCAGAGTTGTGTGAGATGCAATATCCCTTGAAGAGTACTTTTGGGAGGGGCCAAAAATTCGAGTCCCACCTTGTTCATTACCACCTTTTGCAGGTGCCCACGTAGGTCGAGCTGCAGTTGTCATGTTTTATAAATATCCCTCACAATATCTGAAAAAAAAAGGCAGGTATACTAAAAATTCCATTTCAATAAAACCTCTACAAGCAATAGGAAAGGCCAAAAATAGGACAGCACTGCAGTACCAAAACAAACAGCAAAGCAATAAAGCATCAAATTACTTATCCACCCAACACCAACTCCCCCTCCATGTTAACTCCAGAATCCTTTCAATTTGGTCTAGCATTACCAAAATAAAAATAAATAATCATGTGATAGTGTTTAATAATGTCATGGTGTTAGTTTGTCAAGATCTGTGATTATTTCAAATGTTTTTTAATCTATGCAGTGTCCAACAAACTGGAAAACAAACCTAGATAAACATCAGTGGTTCAACAATCTGATCAAAAGAAGCAAACCGTGAGAGCATACTCATATAAACAATATATTTAAAAAAATCAACAAAAATGGAACAACATATAATTGTAAGAAAATTTTCAATCAGCTTCTCTGTTAACAAAGACCCAAAACGTTCCTAAGATTGATTACTACAACATAGGGAACCTAGATAGAACTCGAAACTTCATAATAAACCAATCAAGCCACAAATGCTATTTTCGCATTCATTATTCCCAAATCTATAAATTACAAGAAGCTAAACACAATCCTTATAGCTAATTCTTATACAATCGGGAAATTTTTTTTATCAAAACCCTAAAAAAATTATTATAGAGAAGGCGAAATTGGAAATACGTATGCCAGGACAGATCGATGCAACAAGTAATCTGTTAAGATCACATATACAATTATATATCAATAATCAGTAATATATACAAATATATATCATACAATCGAGAGAGAGAGAGAGAGAGGCATACCTGGGTATGAGAGTTTTCTCTCGAACGATTGAACCGAAAAGTTCGGATCCCTAGCCCTGCTGTTGTTATTTATAGGGGAAATAAGGTCGACCCATTACACAGTACCGGGTCGGTTGTTATTTGGATTGTCTGGATTTTTTTATCTAACATGAAAAAGAAAAAATAAAATATAGGATGAAAATAAAAATAAAGTTAGATAGAAGGATTATCTTTTGTTTCATACACTTTCTTTATATTTTTTTATTATATATTTCTCAAATTTCTCTTCAAAATGGGTATTGACTTTCGAGAACCCTAATGCACGGCCGGCCCTGAGGTGAGGCGGCTAAAGCGGTCATGCCCCTAATTTTGAACAAAATTTAAAATTTTTAATTAGGGGGGTATATCATGTCATGTTATTTTATAATTATTTTAATATTAGCTCAATTTATTTATTTTTATGTTTTCGTGTGGTGTTATTTTGATTCGTGTTCGATTGATATTTAATGTGAAAACTTTCACTTTTAGTTAAAAATAACTTAACAAGTGTATTGAGAGATTAAAATTTTTCTCATAAGTTGAATTTTGTAAAATTTATTTCAACTAAATGAAATTATTCATAGAATGTTTGATTTTAATTCAATTACATTTTTCTAATTAAAAAAATTGTACCTTATTACTATATATTTTTTATTAGATTGACTCTAAAATAGGCAACAAAAAAAAAAAAATCTTGAATGAAAAAAAGATATTAGCCTTAATTATTATTTTACATACTTTTTTATTCAGTTAGATAGAGTTAAATAAAATATTAAAAAAATGTCATGGCATCCCTTAGTGAACATTCAAATATATAACTAATAATTCATGTTATTGATTTGTGTCATACTTGGATTCATGTTGAAAATAGTCAACCTTAACTTGTTAATTTTATATATTGCTTGAGTTGTGTCGAAAATTCTCATCCTTACCCCCAATTAATTTTTGTTCTTATAACATTGGTAAGCTAAAAAATAAAGATTCCATTCAACTAATTGAAGTTCAACTATTATATATATATATATTTGTTATCTAAATTTTGTTAAATTATAATGCAATAGAAATAAATTTTTATCTTTTTTGTTTTATCCAAACAATTTTTTTTTTTTTTTTTTTTGAGATAATGATATACGAAGCGCCCAATTTAAAAAATTCGCCTTAGGCTCCTAATAAGTCAGGGCCGGCCCTGCCCTAATGGGTAGTCAAAATATAATTTAGAATTAATTACCTAAAAATCATATTTACAAATATTATGATACCTCAGCTCTTATCTAATATTTTTTGAATCAATAAGTCTTATTTAATAAAATTGAGATTATTATCATTTTTTCTTAATTTTTAAAATTAAGAACATTATCAATTTTGCATAATAATATTTCAGATAATTGTTTCACTAACTGAGAAAAAAAACAGTGCACAAGATTAAACGTTTTTGTCATTCTACTTATTGGTTTGGTTCAACTATCTAATAAAATCAAGAACATTATCAGTTTTTTCCAATTTTAAAACATTTTACACATCAATGTTCCATCGGCATGCTCATTTATAGGCACAAAATTTTCAGTTCTACACAAAAAAAAAATTCAACTTTTTCAAAAAAAAAAATTAGTTCTTTTTTTTTTTTTACACATAATTGTTCTTAGTTTTTTCAATTTGAATGTTGATATTTTAAAGTTTTGAAAATCAAAATAAATGTCAAATCATCATATTCCTTTATATATAATCATAAATGATGAACAATAATTATTTGAAGGGTAATTCCGACTATTAAAAATTTAATAGAACTTGAATGTCTAAAAAATCTTAGTTAGGACTTAATGGAATATAGATTCATAAATTAGGACTTGTGTGTAAATGCCCCGATAATTTATTGTTCAATTTGGTCTAATTATGAGGTGATTTTTATCTCTCTAAATATGGTTTACATTTTATTTATAGAAAATTGTGTTTAATTTTGTTTTAAGAAAAAAAAATGCACATATTCAAAACAGCACAAAAATATATTTAATTAATGATTAGAAAGGTAAAAGTAATACATTTTTATAATTACAAAAATTAATGTATACTAATTCATAAATAAGATAAAATAAAGTCGAACTTGAGATTGTGGATGAGTAAACTCCTAAGTTCGATCTGACTAAATCCTTGGAGTTAGTATTGTGCAATTAATCCAACCAATAACAAAAATGTTATGAATCCATCTTTATCAATCTACCATTTACTCTTAGGGGGTGTTTGGGAAGCAAAAGTTGAGGCTAAAATAGCCTCAAATACAAAACAAGCCAAAAAGCCACACAAATCCATCGATTTTTTTAAAAAATATATATATATATATATAGCTCTAATATAGCATCAATCTACATTGTCAACATGACAGGGTCCGTTTGGGAAGGGAAGTTAATTAGCCACGTCCGGACAAAAAAGGCTAATTTAGCCAAATGAAGACAAAATAGAAGCAACGTGTTGGGTTCAAACCCTTTTGGGGTAAATTTACCAAAATACCCTGGGTTTTCTCTATGAATCTGAGGCCAAACGCCTCACCACACACACATACAACCTTCCTAGGGCACAGAACAAGTGAATGAGCGATTAATGTATACCACGGCGATGACATCTGAGGCAGCTTCGCAGAGGCGATTGGCACCGGAGTACGCATCTGCGGCTTCGAAGAACACTCGCGAATAGGTCGGCAAATCGAATAGTTGGCTCGTACGTTGGCGGCGGCGAACAAGAACGAACCCTCTCAAACACCACCGATCTTCAGGTAATGCTTTATGGCCGTTTTGATTTCGTTTCCCTTTTCGCGTAAATCCATCCCCTGCTTCCGATCTCCTTAGGGTTCATGTCTGCAATCCGTTTCTCTGTTAAAGACAATTTTTTTTCCAAATCTCGAACGAAGTATGGACTCTATTTTTTGAATATGAATGGTCAAATCTGAAATCTGAATGCTGAAATTAGATTTCTCAAATTTCAAATTTCAAATTTCAAATTTCAAAGGAAGTGTGGAATCCTTTTCACTGTTGTGACTCACATGAAATCTGAATGCTGAAATTACATTTTTCTCAAATATGAAACATGTCTGTTAAAGAAATGGAAAGTGGTGTAAATCATGTCTGGTAAAGAAATGGAAAGTGGTTGATTTTTGAATGAAATCGAAAGTGATGTAAATCTGTGAATGAAGTCAGATGTAAATCTATGAATGAAATCACATTCTGTGAACAATTTCATTTTGTGAACCCATTCTGTTACAAAATTGATTTTACTAACATTGGTTAATGAAAGTTGATTTGTTGTCATTGGTGAATAAAAGTTGTAAATACTGTCATTCTGTGAATTTACCCCATTCGATTACAAAATTGATTTTACTTCAATTGGTGAATGAAAGTTGATTTGTTATCATTGGTGAATGAAAGTTGTAAATACTGTCATTCTGTGAATTTACCCCATTTTGTTACAAAATTGATTTTTCTCAAATATGAAACATGCATTTCATATGTTTTCTTAATTTTTCCCCATAATTTCTGGAATTTGTATACCGATTTTTTTGCAAGTTCTCTGAAAACAGTGCTTCGTTTTCATAACTCTGCCAATGGCTCCCTATGTTATTTTTTGAATTTACAAACAATTGTCTCCATGTATCTCTATAAACAACAGAACCTGGAGTTATGTTTATAACACATTCCATCATGTCTGTTAAACAAATTATTAGTTATGTAAATCTGTGAATTTACTCTGATTCTGTGAACAAATTCATATCACAAGTTCAATTTCATTTCTTATAATTCTCATAAATCTGAGAACAAATTATGAAATCTGAAATTTGTGAACAAATTCTTATAATTCATTTCAATTTCATTTCACAAGTTCCAAAATCTGAAATCTCTGAACAAATCTGAAATCTGAAATTCTGAAATCTAAAATCTGTGAACAAATCTGAAATCACAAGTTCAATTTCATTTCAATTCCATTTCTTATGATTCTGTGAACAAATTCTTATATATCTGATTCTGTGGATGAAATCTGAAATCTGAAACCAGACTTGAATCTATGATTGAATATCTGATTCTGTTACAAATTTGATGTGCCACATAACATTGGTTTGCCATGAATATCTGATTCTGATTCTGTTACAAATATGATTTTGTTCAATTTAATTTGATTTGCCATGAAAATCTGTCAATGCTGAATGCATTGTGATCTCCCTCTGTTGAATCACATTGCATTATGATCTCCCTCTGCATTACTTTGCTTGGTGTATTATGATCTCCCTCTGCTGTTCAATGACATTGCATTACATTTATGTCACTGTGTTCTCTTCATGTTTGTATTCGAACTTTTTTTTTTTTTTTTTTACTTACATGTTTTCACCAATCCTGGCCTAGGTCTTCTTTTCTAGATCACCTCCACGGTGAAACCATTTCGTTCTGATAGGAACCATCCCTGTCCTATTCATAACAAAACACCATATTTAAAATTTGGTTCATGCTTCATTCTCCTTGTAGAGTTCCATATGTTATGCAGATTTTGACTTGTGCATTAGCGTATTTAGTTCATGTTTAACCTTATATATGGATAACATAAACTAATTACTTATATGATTCATTGTCACTTCCGAATGTTTGTAAATCATAGCATGGCTTCGTTTACCTCTACTGCAACCCAGTACATGGCCACGACGAATGTGTGCCTGTGGACATGGCCCTTGTGTTGTTAAGATTTCCAGGTCCACCAAAAATCCAGGGCGTCCCTACTTTGCATATCCCCGCCTTGTAGTGAGTGACCCATTCTTTACCGGTCATAACTGCATGAACATTAACAACCCATTGACTAATAGTTCTATCATTTGCACTCATCAGCCCTGTGTCAGTTGGATTGGTTGGTGCGAGGAACCAAGGCGAGAGAACCAAGACTATGTGTCACCCAGAGACGAAATTGTCATGCAATTGCGGGCTGATGTCATAGATATTCAACAATCCTTGCGTGTCCTTAAGACTATTGTGTATGTGCTATGCATTGTTGTTGTCATTTTGTTGTTCCGTATGTAAGCAACGTTCGGATGTTGTCAGTATGTACAAACACGTTATGAGGTTGTTAGTATATTGGTAGTATGTTTTAGTATGCCTTTAAGTTGCCTTTGCCTTCCTCCACTACGAAACGGTAGACGTATTAATGACTATCATACCTATGTCCACTACTGAGTTCCATGGAACCTGTGTATGTATGTTATTAATGTGCAATGGTTATATGCTGTCTAATTTAGCATCCTATCTCTCTGTTTGTTGTTATTAATGTGCAATGGCTTATGCGTTTGTATGTAACAACCGAATTTGTGATGGTAATCTTTTGTAACTGTACATTAGTAATGGCTTCCATACGTACTTCTCCGTGTACCCAATCCAAAAGCAAAAGCATTGTCACAGATAAGTCAAGCAGTCTTGAAGAGACACATAATCAGTTCAGCCACAAGGCCTCATGGGATAGTGACTCAATCCGAGTTTTCCTGCAATTGATTACAAATGAGATTACAAAAGGAAATCGACCATTCCTAGTCCTCAGCCAAGCAGGGTACAAGTCATTGACAAGGAAATTTGAGAAAAAAATAGAAAGAAAACATGGCCTCAAATAGTTGAAGAATAAGTACATGGGTTTGAAAAAAGAGTGGCAAGCGTGGACAAAGTTGATGGATTCAAGCAAAGGAGTATCAGGGATAGGGTTTGATTGTGACACCAGTATGTTTTAGGCACCTGAGGAGTGGTGGGACAAGATGAAATCGGTAAGTACATGTACAAACAAGTTTCATATTTGTCTGTTACAAGTACATTTTTAACCTTTTTAGTTAACTTTTAATTAATTATATGAAATGTAACGTCTTTCTCTTTCATACATCTCCCTTTCTGCAGATAAACAAGCTATGTGCCAAGTTCAGGAAAAAAACCTTGGAATATCGTGACTTGATGGAGACGGTTTTCATGGGGGCATCAGCTACTGGTAAGCACCATTGGACCCCGGGAGATAAACTTCCTGAAGCCGCTGATGACTCGTCTGATTTCGTGCATAGTTTGGGAGCCCAGCCATTTGCTGATCCGATACCCGCAGGAGTACAGGACGTGGATTCAGATTCTTCATTGGAGGCTGTTCCGATTGAGAATGGGAAAAGGAGAAAGACGCCGTCAACAAGTGTTTCAAAGTCGAAGAAGGCAACAAGTGGAGCGTCAGTTATTGCGGAAAGCATGAACAATCTAACAGATGTGGTGCGTACGAAGAATCAGCAGGTTATGATGAGGCACCTCACAGGCAACGAATCGCTGTACACTATTTCGGAGTGCATGCATCGCCTAACGACTATTCCAGCCCTGATTGGTATGCCGCTATTCCATTTCGCCTCGACACTTATAGATAACGCAGATTACCGGGAGGTGATGATGTGCCAGCCTGATGACGACCACATCATAGAGTGGCTTACACAAAAGCAGCTCCAGTGTACTGCGTCGGCGCCGTTTGCGAACCTGTTTGGGGCTCGCCAGATGTGATGTAGCGGTGTTAGGATTGTTAAAGATGTCTGCCCTTCTTTTGCTTTTGAAAACTTTTACTTATGTTATTGTTGGCACTGTATTAAAACAGGATGGTTGTTTTTGCATGTTTTTTATTTTTTTCTTCCTTGTTGTTTTTTTTCCTTGCTAGCTATGGTGAACAAAACTTTTAGTTAAGTTTGTCGTAGATGGAATGGAAGCATGGTTGTGCATGTTTTTTGGGAAAGGAATGGGATGCTTCTGTTTTAATTAAATGTATGTGAATGAAATGCGCATAATTGGTTTTTTTTTTAGCTTCCGTTGATGACTCGTATTTTGCGAGGGAAACTGTTAGTTTAGTTTGACGTCATTTTTTGTGGTTGTTACCACCATGGTCCTCCTGTAAACAATAACGACCAGGTTCACAATTTGTTAAATTCATATCATTATGCGTTAGTAATGACATTGGTCACGGCATACACATATCCATTAAAAACAATGTCGGTATTCTTTAATTGCAAACTGTTACTTAATTTCAGTCAATGAATCACGTGCAAACTGATTGAAATAGTGCCACTTTTGTAGGTTTCGCATCAACGAAGACGTGATAAATCCCTGGGATGGGAGCAACAATGACGATTTAAGGGAAATGCTTAATCAAATGGCGGTACAGCTGCAACAAGAACACAACTGGACATTTCTACAAGCATGCCAGTATACGACAAAATGATACGAAAAGCACAAGGCTAAAACGCCATGTCGCACTTCGATATTGACCAGGCATGCATGGATATGTGAACTATATGCAGGCCATATGGATCGATTTAAGGAAAATATTTGCATGCCGAAGGAAGTTTTTGCCGCTTTGTGTGAGACATTAGTAAATGATTTTGGGTTACAAGTACCGCAACGTCCACATGGCTTAGCTAGTGAAGAAAGCGTTGCAATGTTTCTCCACGTGTTGTAAGGGATGCAAAATCGGCAAATCCAAGAACGTTTCCAACATTTGGGGGAGACTGTGTCTCGGCACGTGCATAACGTATTAACTTCTATGAAAGAGTTCACTGTTGTTCATTGCCGGCCCACATACAGTCAGCATTGTATATATCCATACGTGCGGTCTAGATAGAAATACCTACCGTTCAAGGTAATACTGAAAAACATTATTGACATATAACTGCAAAGTGCAGTTATTTTGTTTTTATTATTAACTGGACGTGACGTATGAAAAAACATCATTACTTGTTACCCGTAATTTGCAAATAAAGAACTGGGTTGTTTGCAGGACTGTATTGGAGCAATAGACGGAACACATGTAAGTGCATGGGTTATGGGGCCAGATGCGGCAAAATATTTCGGTAGGAAATACTGTCACATGCAAAATATCATAGCCACGGTCGATTTTGACATGTGTTTTATCTTCATTTCGTGCGGATGTGAAGGAAGTATGCATGATAGTCGCATCTTCAACGAGATACTAACAAATGACAATGTCCCATTTCCACATCCTAACGAAGGTAACATAGTGCCATGAATTCTGCATTGATGGGTTTCTCAATTTTTTGTCAAGCAACGTTACTTGAAAATGATTTAAACAATGTTTGTTTTTGGTGTTATACATGGTCGTCCTGTCTGCAGGCAAATATTATCTTGTCAATTCTAGCTATCCAAACCGGATAGGTTACTTAGCACCATTTAGAGGTAGCCGTTGCCACCAACAAGAATTCCGACGTATTCCACGGAACAGTACAACAAACACGCCAAGAGAATTATTTAACAAAGTTCACTCGTTGTTACGCAGTGTGGTGGAACGCACTTTCAGTGCCTGGAAAAATCGATGGGGGTTTATTCGAGACATGCCTCGGTATGACTTTGCAAATGTGCAAGTTCAATTAGTAGGTGTGTCAATGGCATTACATAAATATGTACGGCAAAACACAGGTAATCCAACAACTGTTCACCTAATCTATGACGAGGAAGAGGCTATGACAATAGTAAATGCCATACCAGAAGTTGAACATGACGAGGATGGTTTAATGGTTGGGGATGAGGACTCGCATATGGCATTGGTGCGCCTTCGCATGCGCGACAAGTTATGTTACATGCGTAATAACGGAACGTTAGGAAATATATAATAGTCGACCTAATTTTCGTAGGGTTGTAACATTGGTAACACACGTGGAACATACTGTATTCAAATATATTATCATGTAACTTATGTATGTGTTTACATGGGAATATACCCCATTTTAGTTGGTGACGTGCCTAACTTTGAAAAACCAAAAATCACAGAAAAAAGCCTTTTCGAAAAAGAAAACAGGGTGAAACAAATACGAAAAAAAAAAAAAAAACATAAAGCGAAGATTAGCATGTGCGACGTCAAGTGAAAACATAAAAACACCAGTTGAAAACAACAAAAAACACAAAACAGGCCTCATTTGTTGTCACGTACCACGACAATATATGGCGTTTCACATCATTTTAAATAAAAACATAAAAAGAGAAATTAGCATTTGCCAAGTAATTTACAAATAAATAAAGCACATGAAACCCCATTTTTGAAATATATATACAAATTAATGTATACAAAAAAAAAAAAAAAAAATTGACAAAACCATAAGTTTAAAAAAAGGAACGACAAAAATACGGCTCATCCAAAAAATAAAAAATAAAAAAACGAAAAAACGGAAATTAGCATTTTATGTAATTTACAAATACATAAAACACATGAAACCTCATTTTTGAAATATAAATAGAAATTAATGTATGCAAAAAAACAAAATGACAAAAACGTAAATTTAAAAAAAAGAACGACCAAAATACGGCTCATCCAAACAAAAACAAAAATAGAAACATAAAAACAGAAATTAACATCTGCCATGTAATTTATAAATAAATAAAACACATGAAAACCCATTTGTCAAATATAAAACCAAATTAATGTATACAAAAAAAAAAAAAAAAAATTACAAGAACGTAAATTAAAAAAAAAAGAACGACAAAAATACGCCTTATCCAAAAAAAAAGAAAAAAAAAACTAAAAAACAGAAATTAGCATTTGTCACATAATTTACAAATAAATAAAGCACATGAAAACCCATTAATTTGAAATATAAAAACAAATTAATGTATACAAATAAAAAAAATTACTACAAAAATACGCCTCATTCAAAAACATTTAAAAAAAAAAAAAACATAAAAATATAAATTACCATTCGCCACGTAATTTACAAATAAATAAAAGACATGAAAACTCATTTTTGAAAAATTAAAAAAAGAATTTATATACTAATAAAAATTAAAGAACAAGAACTATATAATGTATAAAAAAAGAAAAATGACAAAAACATAAATTTAAAAAAAAAAAAATCAAAATACGACAAATCCAAACTCAAAAAAAAAAAAAAAAAAAAAAAATCGGTCCAAACAATCTGACGTGGAGGACCAACAAATGCAATGAGTTGACATGTAAACCTATCAGGGGCAGTTTGGTAATTTAACAGGAAGACATCTTATCAAAAAATCAAAAAGTCAAAAAAGTCTTTCCCAAACTAGGC
This sequence comes from Camellia granthamiana, assembly GCA_036172215.1. NCBI lineage: Eukaryota > Viridiplantae > Streptophyta > Magnoliopsida > Ericales > Theaceae > Camellia > Camellia granthamiana. The sequence goes on along the minus strand of CM069911.1, from coordinate 6,685,657 downwards.
TTTTTAGCTCGAGGTTAAAATAGCCAAAAAGTCAAAAAGCCAACCCAACTTTCCAAACGGAGGCACAGTATAAGGACAGCCCTATCATTTCCGAAGTAAATGACAATTTTGTCCTTTTAAACCTATTTTGGAAAAAGTGAAGTTAGAGACAAATTTGTCATTTCAGTTTCAAACATCATTTCAAACACATTTTTCAATACACAACTCAAATAAAAATACATCCTATCTTCTCAAACACAAAAACTAAAATAGCCTACTAAAATAGCTAAAAAATCAAAAAACCTCTAAAATAATCACTTCCCAAACACTCACGTAATGTATTTTGTGTGGTGGAAGTTAAATTGATAAAGTGGGAGATCTATGAATACAATGAATTTGAACCATTAATTAATTTTTTAAAATAAATTATGAATTCGTAAGCTGAATTTATAATTTTGTTAAACTAATAAACATTCCACCATGAATTTACACGGATTTAATGACTCAGTCCAGGACAATTAAAGTTCAGCAATAATGCTAGCAGGCTGCAGCCCATGGTGACGCCGCCAGCCCACAGCCCATATTTTCTAAACTCATCTCTGCAAAAGGCCCATAACTCTTGCAAAATGGATGTAAAATGAAACCAAACAAACTACATTCTACTCATTAAAATTTTATTTTGAGATTAAATAGTTATTTAAATAATAAGTTAATTTTTAATACATTTTAAATTTTATTAAATTTGGAGTTGAACTTAAATAACTTGCTATTTATCGATTCTAGTTAAAATTTTAAACTAAACTTATATCTTATTATTTTAAAATTACATTTTAACTCAAGTCTTATGTACCTTTTATCTATTTTCAAATTATCATTTTCTTAAGAGTAATCACAATTTATTTTTGAAAAAGGTTGTGATGAGGGTGACAACCCATCCTAATTGAGATTGATTAAGACCATCTCCAACGCTTTAGCAAATTTGATATCAAATTCAAATTTTGATGAAAACGGTACTATTCATGGCTCCAACCGTTCACCAAACCTGATACCAAAATGAGATTTCATCAAAACTTTCATCAGATCGACGACGAAGTAATGAATTCATCAAAACACTGTTCCTGACCGTTGGAAAGAGGAGCCGGTTGACCAACCGGTTGCCCGACCGGTTGACCAACCGGTCAACCAGTGAAAGGTTCAAACAGTTCAAGGAAAAGAAGCTCAAACCGTAAAAAAAAAAAAAAAAAAAAAAAAAAATTTGCCTAACCGGTCGACCGGCCGGTCGACCCGGAAAAAGTTCAAAAAGTTCAAAAAATTCAAAAAAAAAAAAAAAAAAAAATTTTTTTGGCCTAACCGGTCCACCGGCCGGTCGACCACCCGGTTGTCCCGGGACAAATTTGGTGAAAGGTGAACCGTTGGAGCATCTGTTAAAAAATTTGGTGAAATGGGTTATTTTTGACTTAAATTTGGTGAAAAATTTGAGTCACCGTTGGAGATGCTCTAACAACAACGGTATCATGTGATTTATATGTATTTAATTTATTTATATAGAATAAACCAATGGCATGCAATCATTAATATTGTTGTATGTCAAAATAAAGTTGACACATACAAATTAAAAACTCCTTTCTCACCATTAGTGACCATATAAATGTTGTGACATGTAGACAATTCCCTCCCTCCCTCGTGATTTTAACGTAATGCAAGATAGAATGTCAAGCTCTCATCACATTTGAAGTGAAAAAGATGTGTTGCATATATTTCTGTCCTAATCATTTTCGAATATGACATGGCTCCTCACAATGTTTTTTATTTTATTTAAATAATATAAGAAAAAATAAATTAAATTATACATAATAATATGACTAGTGGAATTTCACTAGGATGTGGCTCGTCAAATGGTAGTCAGTATTTATAGTATTAACTATTCAGTTTTGGAGAAAGAGTTGATAATTTTAATATTAGTGTCCTCATGGTGTCAACTAGAAATTTTGCAAATATAAATGTTAATGAATTCATCTTAGTTACCGACACCTTCTAAAAGTAATCTTATAAATTAATTAGTGTGGTATGGTTTTTTAGCATATGCAATGATTATAATTATCAAATTAATCAGCATAAAAAGTAAAAAATAATCCAGGCATGTAATTATATATAAATGTAAGTTGATCTTTTAAGTATAGTCATCATATGATTATGATTTGCTTCTCATAACAAAATAAGCTGATAATGCATGAACCAACCACCTTCTTGACAAGTTGACTGCGTAAAAAAATCATGACCGAGTTATTTACCAAACAAATGTCATTTTAAAACAATTTTTTTAATAAGTTGTTCAAATTTTTTCTCTCTTAAATTTAAGTTATTAAGTGATTTTTTCAGGTCATATTTTGAATTCAGAATTTAATATTTAATATTTTTACATAAGTTAATTAAATCTGTGTTCTAAATAAATTTACCATTATCAAAAGTAACTAGGGGCCAAGCTACTCTTTACATACAATCTACTCTTAACATAATTACATACAAACTAGCAACTGGTTCGTGGTTGGATTGGATTTGGTGGCCAAATTATAAGCTTTTACTTCACAATACAACCATCATGCCCACCAGAAATCAAAATATTTTTTTATTAAAATTAAAATAAAATTTTAATATATTATTTAAATTAATGAGTTAATTTGTATATGACGACATAAATGATCTACTTTTGACCGGATTAAGAGAAAATTAATCAAAATAAGTATAAGGCTTCGTTTGGGAAGCTATGGTTTGGGCTTTTTTGGCTATTTTAGCCGCAAAAAACAAAATAGGCTATTTTAGCCATAACAAACAAAACATCACATCCAACCTATAATCATTACATTCTTCTCTCACAAAAAAACTCAAAAAAGCCAAAAAGTCCTTCCCAAACCAAGCTTTTAAGCCCAGGCTAAAATAGCCAAAAAAGCCAAAAAGCCAAAAAGCCAACCCACTTCCCAAACGGAGGCTAAGTTAGTTCGGAGACTTGGAAGCTGAAAAAAAAAAAATAATAAAATAAAATAAAATAAAATAAAATAAAGTATTTTAAGTTACAAAAAAATTATATATATCTTTGCTTTTGTCCTAATATTTCATTACTCGCAGAACCAACTGCTCGCTCAGGCTTTGCTTACTAAACACACAAAACTCCGGAGAGAAGTTAGGCCAACCGTTAACGTTCACCTCCGATTCCCTTGGAATCAAAGCAAGTCTGTTCGATTCTTGGTCACCATCCCAACCCAAAACTTCACCTTCCTCAATTGCCCTTCTGTTTCTGTTGCCTTATCCCTTTATTTACAAGTGATCTTCTTCACTTCCATGTATTGCATTTCATTTTGAAAGTCCTTACATGGCCTCCCAATACCCTCAAGTCTAAGTTTTTTTTTTGTTATTGCTTTGGGCTGTGTTGATATGGAAACTTTAATGCCCTCCAAGTGTTTGAGTTTTGGTGTCATTGAAAATTTTTGAGTACCCAATCAACTTCTGCATACCCAGTGCAGAAAATTTCTTAAAGACTGAAGATTTGAAAGAACTGGGTTGTGGGTTTTCTTAGTTCTGAATTGGTACAGCTAATGTGCCTGCCCATGAAGTTTCATTGACTATATTAGAAGGTGAGAGTTTGGAGAGTTTAGCCACTCTTCAACAAGTGAATTTGCATTGGACTCTTGTTCATGATAGATTGAGGTCCAAAACATTTTGGGTCCGGGTAGGATTTATATTTATTGCTTCGCAATGAATACTCGCTACTTATTTGCACCGGACGTGTTGTGCACTTCTGGGATAGCAGTTTCATTTTCGTCGGTTTCTCCAGCAGGAGAAGATCGAATAGCTATCAATTCCCGAAACAGGTCCCCACGCGTTTCCCCTTCTTCGTTCTTGGTGAGAACAGCAATGAGGATATCTAGAGCAAGGTGGTTCACCTTCCTGAGAAGGGTGTTTCATTACCAAAATGGATCAAGGTCTGATCTTGGGTCCAATCCATTTAATACTGGTTCTTGGATGGTGGTAGAATTAGTAACTTTGATTGTTCAAATTATCGTCACAACTTATACTCTGGCTGTTTCCAAGGCAGAGAAGCCGGTTTGGCCCATGAGAATATGGATTTCTGGTTATGATTTTGGTTGTGTCCTTAGTCTATTGGTACTCTACGGGCGGTATCGTTTTTTTCATGGGGGTCAAGGAGATGGTTCTTTCAACCACTCTGATTTAGAACAGCAGAGGAACAATGAAGAATCCAGGTATATATTTTATTTGCTCGAGTCCCTCAAAATAATATAATTATTTATAAAAACTATCAGTATCATATGATTTCCAGGAGCTATAATTGTAGTGATATCTTCGTTGCTAGAGTAATTTGGGAAAGGACGAAAAGAAAATGCTGCAAAAGAGCTATTTTAGATTTCTGTAGACAATTCAAGAAATCATCATGTTGCAAGAATCATTAATTTGAAGATGCAATAAAAGCTACAAACTTTCTGGTTTTGAAGCCCTTTGTTTTGGTACTAGGATTTTTTTTAGGGTAAGGAAATAAAAAAGGAAAAGAAAGGGAAAAGCAACGGTAAGAGAGAATTATTGGCTTGTGTATGGTTTAGACTAGGAAAATGAATAAGCATTTTTCAGAAATTGCACATTTGGTATAATTTTCATTTTCTATCCTCGAAAATAGAAAAAAATGAAGACTAATATGGCAAACTATTTTTGGGAAAGTTTGCTAAAAATAGAAGCACCCATAACATGCACAAGCAATTTTAATTCTTTTCCCTTTTATATCACAGAGCTGAAATTGATAAGAATTGAAATAAATAAACAGAAAATTCTGTGTTAGTCTTTTCATCTTCAGTCATATTTGAAATGATACACACAACATTACTTAGTCTCTTTACTTGTTTCCATGTTTTGTAATTGACAAGGACAAATACTGTTATCAGGAGCTTGCATTTGATGACCAAATGCCGGACATCTCTGGATCTATTCTTTGCCATATGGTTTGTCATGGGTAATGTTTGGGTCTTTGATTCTCGCTTAGGATCTTTCCGTCGAGCTCCAAAGCTCCACGTCCTCTGCATCACTCTGCTTTGCTTGGAATGCTGTCAGCTACTCTTTCCCATTCCTGTTGTTTGTGTTGCTGTGTTGTTGTGTGCCGCTTATTAGCAGCCTCCTCGGCTACAATATGAACATGGGATCCACTGATCGAGGGGCTTCTGATGATCAAATTTCCAATCTACCCAGCTGGAGATTTAAAGACTTTGACACCAATTTGGAGCATGGAAAATCAGTCAATAATAATGAAACTCCAGTAAGTTTCTATTTACAACATCTAAATCAGTCAATCAGTAGATGTCTCTAGGTTTTTCTTGCCCTGAGCAGGAAAAAATAAATAATAAAAAATCTGACCAATCTTCATTTTTGGGTAATGGCTTTCTTGTGTTTTCTGTTTGTTTGAGTTCAACATTCTAGAAATCCATAGAAACAAACCTGGTGCAAGTTTGTAGCATAAATCAAATGTATAATTGTTTTGGGTACTTAACAATGTTGATTTCAAAACCTTAAGCCATGGAGGTTGCTTTGTAACTTTTGATGAAGATGATGAACATGGAGGTTTCTCTGTTCACAACCGTATGCACTTGGATTGAGTAGGAGAATACGTGAGAGTAGGACATAGCCATCTTATATAGTGTGTTAATTCTCAAAAGTTTGACCAACCGATAGCCCTTATCACCGTCTTTCATTCTTATCCTACACAAACTATTATGTAGTTAAGATGCAATTAATACTATGAACTGATCACTAACACACACTTAGATGGAATCACTGACATGCCTAATCAGACAGATCAACGACCAATTAGTCTTTTTCTACAAAACAAAATCAATGGGCGAATGGACCCTTCTTAAGCAAGATTCTAACATTTTCTTAATGGTGGTATTGACAGGAGTGCTGCATTTGTCTATCCAAGTATAGAGAAAAGGAAGAAATCAGGCAGCTGCCATGCTCACATATATTTCATATGAATTGCGTGGATCAATGGCTTACTATCACATCTTGCTGTCCTCTTTGTAAACAAGAATTAGAGAGGTAAAAACGCAAGATACCAACTGAAAAGTCAAAATTGATCTTGGTTTTTCTTTTCCTTTATTTTGTTTACCCTTTCCCATCTTTTTTCCTGGGGGAGAAAATATCACCATGATTCTGAATTGTTTGTAATTACATGGTTACTTGAGTGAGTTTATTCCCTTGTACATTGGAGCTCAGCTCACCAGTAACTTAAACTATGTTGAAGTCCACCACACCATCCTCCAGTGAATATTAATTGGCAGGAGCGTAGTGAATGATGCTAAATTCGTTGCTTACTAGGTGTAGCAGAGTCGATTGCTCCTCCCAAGTACCTGTATATGTATTTTTTTTATATTATTATTTTGACTGCACATTCTATGCAGAATAAATGTACTGTTGATTCATTGAATAATGTCATGACACTGTTTATATACAAGTATGAGTTCTTATGTGCATTCATTACAACTTTTTAATTAATGGTCATTTGTGACTTCAGAGTCTGTTGAACCGGGGATTGGTTTTTTGAACTTTGGATAGCAAGAATATGATTCTTGAAAAAGTTCGATTATATTTCAGAAAGAAAATGATATATAAATCTACTTTTTAAATTTATTTTGTAGACTCAACGATGTATAAGTGATATGATTGGTTGTTGATTAGCAAATATATGAGAGAGAGTGAGAGTGTTACATTTAATATCCTAATCGATTGTCATATCAATAAATTTGAAAATTGGGTCTAATTTTTAGTCTTGAATAGCAATTAGCAATGCTCATTCCATAATAACAAGAATATGAATTTTTTTCCCTCATGATTGATTGAAAATAAATCACTGAATGTTTGGGGTTTGCTTTATTGGTTTTTTTTTTTTTTTGAGCTTATTTTTGTCATTAATGATTTTTTTTTTTCAAAAAGTTTAAGCTTCTAGATTTAGCTCAAAGAGATGAACCAAAAAAAGTAAATTTTTAAAAAATTTCGAAAATAAATTCATAAAAACAAAAATAAGTAAAAAACAGTGGGTTATGCTTATTTTATTTTTTTCAGATTTATTATTTACTTTTTTTACTTTTTCGATTCGTTTGCAAGATAGCTTAGAAAAGTAAAAAAAATTAACATAATTTTAAAAAAATACTAAAAATAAAAATAAAATATTTAAAAAAAGATTCCACTTTTTTAAGCGTTCCCAAATTAAAAAAGAAGTTGGATCCAATTAAAAAATATTAATGTATATATTATTCCCATTATTTAAGGAGTTAAAAAAAATTAAAAATTAAAAAAAAAAAAAAAAAAAAGTGATTCCAATGTAAAGACGGCGTCGTTTCCCCCCTTTGTGCTCCTCTCCATACAACAAGTACACATGTCAACATGCTCTTCATTAGCAACACACTCTGATAAAACACAAGGACAACAGACAACCCACTCTCTCTGAGGATTCGCATCTCATTCTCTCTCTCTCTCTCTCTCTCTCTCTGCACCAATGACCGATCTGAAATCGAAATTTCTCGAAGTTTACTCCGTCCTCAAATCGGAGCTACTCCATGACTCTGCTTTCGAGTTCACTGATGATCCCGTCAATGGGTCGACCGAGTAAGAATTTCTCTGTATAATTTGACTTCTCTAACCCTCTCTCCATCAATTCTCTCATTTTCTTTCTATGTGAGTTTGCCGATTCATTCTTTAGTAGTATATGTGTATTAACCGAGTTCAATTATGCATTTCTTGTAGTTATTGACTTGTATTGTTCAATTGTTTTTTTAGTTATAAATAATTTGGGGATGGTTTACTTCAGAAGATTCGATCTTGGAATGTTAATGCTTACATTTTGGTAGATTTATTTGTTGTTTGTGTTCAATTGAGCTTCACTTTTTCCGTTTTTCTTTCCTAATCCCTTCCCAAATCCCCCCAACCGAATACAGCTTTAATATTTTGTCTTCTTGGAATTTTAATTGTTGTGATCAAAGTTAGTTGTCAAAACAGAAAGATGAGCACTTCGATTCACGCTTTGTAACTGGCATCTCATGTTTTCACCCCCTGATGCCGTGTTTGATTATATTTTTGTTTTCATTGTTTTGGGTTTTTGCTCTTTTTCGCGCTCTTTTGGAAATAAAAACAATGAATAGTTGGGAAACACCCATTGTTTTCATTTTTGTGCAAAACAGTTTTCGAAATACAAAAACAACTTTGGCAAATGCTAACAAGTGCCCACATGGGTGTTGTTTAATGTTGTAAAGTGTGTAAAAATGTGTTTTAGAAATATGTAAAAATGTTAAAAATTTTATTGATTTCAATAAAAATATATTGGATTTAATGAAACGTGTCGTGTTCTTCAAATATTTTGCCTTGTGCCCTAGGGCACTTGTTGGCATGACCCTGTTAACTCCAGCCCACATGGAAGAGTAGGTTGGTTGGTTCTCTAAGTCAAGAAGTAGGAGGGAAGATGGTAGGTGGCAGCCAATCCATTAAGTTCTTTCTTGACTTTGTTCCGTCCCGTTTGTGTATAAAATGGGAAGAGTTAAGCTGAGTTAGTTCATCAGAAAGAGAAAGACAGAGCAGAGAGTGTAATCTGTAAGTGAGAGTACTATAGAGGGAGAGTGAGGTGTGAATGTTGTAAACTCCCTCTGGGAAAATTGTATAGTGATATCTCTCCCGTAGACGTAGGTTATTGCCGAACCATATAAATATCTTGTCTATTTTTTGTGTATGATTGATTTCTGGATGTGCCTAATCCTAACAAGTAGTATCAAAGCCTTATTGGTCAATTTTTCGAAAAAACATGATGTGTTTTTAAGAATTGCCCAAAAATCAAGTTGCTCGAAATTCATATTTGAGCATACAAGAAGGAAGCTCTCGACAAGAGGAGTCCAAAACTGCAAAGCCGAGCCCCAAACAAGCTTCCACGCGCCACCTAAAGAAAACGCATGAGTCTTAGGCTCAGACACCCGCCACACGCGCCGTTGACAGTACCGGCGCGTCACACCAGTCTCAGACACGCACCCGACGCGCGGCGGAAGGGAAGAAGGAGAGTCCTTTGTGCGTGATAATGACGTCATCACCATATCATCGCCACGTCATTGACACATCATCGCCATGTCATTGCCACGTTAGCGCCACGTCACTGACACATCATCACCACGTCAGCGACACATCATCGCCATGCCATTGCCACGTGTTTGCCACACCGGCATACCAGCTGACCAATCAACCCGTCGGGTTGACCCGACCCGACCCGACCCGACCTAGAGGTAGAGAGCTACCCGGTGCTACGCGGCTAAGGTACATCCGCAGATCTGAAATATCGAACATATTTTTGCTAGATCTGAGCCATTTGAAGTCCGATTTTGGTGATCCAATAGTGGTTTTCAACTATTTGGAGTATTTCGGAGAGATCCGTAGGATCAGATTTTTGAATCAGAGTTTCTGTAAAAAGTAAAGAAGATGATGGAGGAAATTACATCAACTTCAGGATCCGTGATCAAGTTGAATCCTTCTAATTATGCAATTTGGAAGCCGCGGATGAAAGACATCCTATATTATAAAGACCTGTTTGTCCCCATTGCTCTAAAAGGGGTTAAACCGGAAGAAGTGAAGGATGAAGACTGGATAAAAATGAATCGGAAGACTGTCGGTTATATCCGACAATGGATATATCACAGTGTGTTCCACCATGTCACCTAGGAGACAGATGCATATGTCCTCTGGATAATGTTAGAAAGAATGTACCAGTCAAATATTGCCCGAAACAAAGCCTTGGCAATGAGAAAGCTTGTAAATCTGAAGTTAAAGAACGGTGTGTCTGTTGCCAAGCACACAAGTGAATTCAAGAATCTGGTGAATCAACTTGCAACCTTCAAGATGCCCTTAGACAATGAAATGCAAGTTGTACTACTGCTCAGTTCTTTACTGGACAGCTGGGAGACGTTGGTGGTTTTTCTCAGCAACTCTGCACCAGAGGGGAAGCTGACCACGAGCATGGTCACAAACGCCATGTATAATGAAGAGACAAGGAGGAAATACATGGGAGGTAATCAGTCTCATGCTCTTGTCATAGAAGATAGAAGCAGAGACAGAGGTAGAGGAAGAGGCAAAGGCAGAGGAAGAAGCAAGAGTAGAGGCAGATGGAACAACAGGAGTAAATCCAGAGACAGTAAAAGTCAAGGTAACTCTAGCTTCACTTGCTTTCACTGTGGCCAGGAGAGTCACATAAAGAAGAACTGCCCAAGCCAAAAAGATAAAGGCCAAAGCAGTAAGTCAAAAGGAGAAGAGAACACGACGGCCACAACAACTGATGAAATATTTCTTGCAGTTGGTGAAGAGGAAGATTGCCTTCACGTGGCTGACCATAGTTACACAGAATGGGTGATAGACACAGCTGCATCCTATAATGCCACTTCCTCTAGAGAACTCTTCAGCTTGTACAACGTTGGAGATTTTGGCACTGTTTGAATGGGGAATTCTAGCTATTCGAAGATTGTGGGTATTGGAGACATTAGTATTCAGACTAATGTCGGACACAAGATGGTTCTCAAAGATGTGAGGCATGTTCCAGATTTGCGCCTCAATCTTATCTTCGGAAGTGTCCCTGGACTGACAAGGCTATACAAGTACAATCGAAAATGGTCGTTGGAAGCTGACAGGGGAGCTTTGACAATCACCAAAGGAGAGATGTCTTCAACACTGTACAAGACTCAAATGAAGATCTGTCTGGAAAGTCTTCCTGCAGCAGAAGGTCCACCGGACTTATGGCACAGAAGATTGGCTCACATGAGTGAAAAGGGATTGCATCTGTTGGCAAAGCAATCCAGGATATCCTTATCCAAAAAGAGTGCCTTGATGTTATGTGATCATTACCTTTATGGCAAGCAGGATCGAGTATCATTCAGTTCAACGAGCAAGAGGAAAGCAGAAGTGCTCAGTATGGTATACTCGGATGTTTGTGGCTCAATTGAAGTGGAGTCACTTAGCGGCCGCAAGTATTTTCTGACCTTCATTGATGATGCATCAAGGAAGTTGTGGGTGTATTTCTTGAAGACAAAGGATAAGGTATTCCAGCACTTTCAGGAGTTCCATGCAATGGTGAAAAGAGAGACTGGGAAGAAGTTGAAGTGTCTTCGCACAGACAATGGTGGCGAGTACATTTCCAATGCTTTTGAAGCATATTGTGCCAGTAGAGGTATCCAGCACAAGACAACAGTTCTCGGTACCTCACAACACAATGGTGTGGCAAAAAGGATGAACCGTACTATTATTGAAAGGGTCAGATGCATGCTCAGAATGGCAAAGTTGCCAAAGTCATTCTGGGCAGAAGTAGCTTGTACAGCCTGTTATCTCATTAACAGGTCGTTTTCAGTCCCGTTGAATTTTGCGATACCTGAGGAAGTCTGGTCCAGAAGAAAGGTATCATATTCTCACTTAAGAGTCTTCGGGTGTAAGGCGTTCGCACACATCTCTAAGAAAAACAGACAGAAGCTTGATGATAAGTCCACTCCATGTATATTTGTGGGCTATTCAGATGCAGCATTTGGGTACAAGTTGTGGGACCCAGTGAACAAGAAGATGTTTAGGAGCAGAGACCAGACAGTAGCAGATTTTGAGAAGTTTACAAAGTCTAGAGATGTCATCTATGAAGCACGGACACGGACACGGGAGACGGCAATTTCTAAAAAATGGAGACACGGACACGGCAGGGGACACGGCAAATTTTTTAATTTTTTAATAAATATTTTTATTTTAATACATATTAATTATTTTATTTATTTATTATATTTTTAAATAATGTGTTGTAATTAATTATTTTATTTTATTTTACATACATGTGTTTATTTTTTTATTTATTAATATGTATAAGTATATATTATCTTATAATATGTATTATCCATTATCTAATAAGTATATTTATGTTATATAATAACTATTTTATAATATATAATAAAATAATAATAGTTATTAGTTATATATATTATATATGAATATATAATAATAATAATAGTAGTTATTAGATAATAGTTATTATATCAAGACAAGAAGACAGATGGGAGAGAACCGAGAGAGAGGGAGACAGAAGCAAGGGAGATGATCGCGATCAGAAGCAGGAGAGAGGGAGACGATCGCGATCAGAGAGAGAAGGCGAGAGAGAAAGAGAGAGCTCTGCGAAGGCAAAGGCGAGAGAGAGCTCGTCGAAGTCGAAGGGGCTGGATCGTCGAAATCGAATGGGGCTCTGGATCGTCAATCGAAGGCGAAGGGCTCTGGATCATCGCCGACTAGGTTTGTACTCGTTTTCCCTTTCATTTACTCTTCTTGCCATGTCCATGGCGTGTCCAAATTTGGACACGCGTGTCCCTTGCAAAAAAAATAAATTAAATTAAAGGGACACGCCAGATGCCGTGTCCCGTACGTGTCCCCGGCGTGTCCTCGTATCCGACACCGCCACGGCTTCCATTTTGCCGTGTCCATGCTTCATAGGATGTCATCACTCCAGACTTGTTCCCATCTCTTGAGCCATCACAAAATGCTAGATTTGATGATGTGCAACAAGAAGTGCCAGAGTTGCAGAATCCTATGTCAGAAATTAAGGATCAGGAGGAAAGAGATGAAGACCCGGATGAAGAGGGTGTTGAGCAGGGGGAGCAATCCTCTCAACCAGCGGCAATCGGGCCTCAGTTGTAGAGATCTGGAAGAGCTGCCATACCATCAACCAAATATCCCGCTTCTCAGTATATTCTGATTACTAAGGCCATCTCCAACGTTGCACCAAATTAAGCATCAAATTCAAATTTGATGAAAAAAGTCACTTTTTCCCTCTCCAATGGTTTCACCAAATTGATATCAAACTGAGAAGGGAACAAAACTTTCATCAAACTGAGGACAAGGGCGAAATTTCACCATTTTATTGTGCTGTAACGTTGGGGTGGGCCAACCGGTCAACGAGCCTGATGTCCAGCCGGTTGACCCACCGGTCGACCGGCTCCCTCAATTTGCAAACTGGTTTATTTTCTGGAATAGGTGCGAACTGGTTTATTTTCTGCAAAGTGAGACGAAGGCATTCCTCCTGAAGCAAACATAATCCTCAAATCCCACTTCCTCTCCACAAAAAAATTCAATATCACCTTCGTCGATTGAGCAATCACCCAAGCAAACAAACCCGAAACGAACGTTGGATTCGCCACCAGAGTCGCCATAAAAGGGCTGATTCGGACTCTCGCCGTCGTGGTCACGCTTAACAGAGCCACACCAAACCCTCTGTTCTGCAAATAGCCCTCTGGCCCACCATTAGAGCCTGGAAAAACAGAGACCCATTTCTTGGAAGAGGCTAAACCTTTGATTTTGTATGGAGTTGGGAGCAAATTGGAAAAAGGAGATGTGGGTGTGTTGGAGAAATTGCATTTTGAAATTGGGTTTTGTGGGTTTGAGCTATGATTGGGTATGCAAGAAACAGAGGTTGTTGAAGAGTGTTTCAACTTATTACTATGTTTGATTTTGTTGAACAAATCCAAAAAGAGAGAGGTGGGTTTGTTGGGAAATTTGCATTTTTGAATTGGGTTTTGAGGATTAGAGTAGCTACTATTATTGGGTCTGCAAGAAAGAGAGATTGAAGAGGGTTTGAACTTGCTGAAACAAGTGAAGTGGAAAAAAGAGTTGGTAGTGGAGATTTGAGGATATGAGGAGGGGTTGAAGTTGTAAAAGTGTCCATGAGACCAAGCCCCTATCTTCCTTGGGTTCAGTCTGCATTGAATAGAAGCAGAGGGGAGAGCGAGACGAAGAGGGAGAGATTGGAGATGGAAAAGACCAGAGACTTTGAGGTTTGTGGAGGAGAGAGAGAGAGAGAGAAAGAGAGAGAGATTGGGAATAGAAAGGGAGGCAAAAAAAAAATTTGAGAAGCCTAACCGGTTGACCGATCGGTTGACCCACCAGACGTCCCTTTCGCTTTTGATGCACACCATTGGAGCTACTCGTATCAGATTGAGAAAATCAGCCTTTTTTTACTCAGATTTGGTGAAAATTACAATGAATCGTTAGAGATGCTCTAATGAGGAGGAGCCTGAGAGTTTTTCGGAAGCAAAGAGTTATATAGAGAAAGATTGTTGGATGCAAGCCATGAATTAGGAGATGAGTTCTTTGTAGAAGAACCACACTTATGAGCTTGTTTCACTTCTAAAGGGCAGGAAGGCATTGAAAAACAAATGGGTGTACAAATTGAAGAAAGATGGCAACGGTAAAATATTGCAGCATAAAGCTCGCTTGGTGGTCAAAGGTTTTGGACAGAAAAAGGGAATTGATTTTGATGAGATCTTCTCTCCAGTTGTGAAGATGACTTCCATTCGAGTGGCTCTAGGATTAGCATCTCGCTTGAATCTGGAGGTAGAATAGATGGATGTCAAGACTGCCTTTCTCCATGGTGACTTGGAGGAAGAGATCTATATGGAGCAACCAAAAGGATTTGAAGTTAGAGGGAAACAGAATCTAGTTTGCAAAACTGAAGAAGAGTCTCTATGGCTTAAAGCAGGCGTCGAGACAATGGTAAGTTTGATTCATTCACGGTGGATCACGAGTACACAAGAACAGTAGCAGACCAGCGTGTATATTTCTAAAGGTTTTCGGATGAAAACTTCATCATCCTACTGTTGTATGTCGATGATATGCTGATCATCGAACATGATACTATTATAATCAACAAGTTGAAAAAGGACTTGTCGCAGTATTTTGACATGAAAAATTTAGGCCCAGCACAGTAGATTTTGGACATGAAGATTGTTCGTGACAGGAAAGCCAAGAAGATATGGCTGTCACAGGGGAAATATGTTGAACGGGTGATTGAAAGGTTTAACATGAAAGATGCCAAGCCAGTCAGCACACCATTGGCCAACCATTTCAAGGTGACAAAGCGTTTGTGTCCCACGACTAGCTCTGAAAGGAAAGAAATGGAGGCAATCCCTTATTCTTTCGTGGTAGGAAGTTTGATGTATGCAATGGTGTGTACTCGGCCAGATATAGCTCACGCAGTTGGCGTTGTGAGCAGATTCCTCGCCAATCCAGGAAAGGAACATTGGGTGGCAGTCAAATGGATTCTTCGGTACTTGCAGAGAGCTTCAAAGATGTGTCTATGTTTTGGGGGAGTTGAACCAATTTTGGAGTTTTTTACAGATGTCGATATGGCAGGTGATCTTGATGGTAGAAAGTTTACATCAGGATTTTTATTCACCTTTACAGGGGGAGCTATTTCATGGCAATCCAAACTACAAAAGTGTGTTGCTTTATTTACAATAGACGCAGAGTACATTGCTGCCGCAAATGCTGAAAAGGAAATGTTGTGGTTGAAGCGGTTTCTCTAATAATTGGGTCTACAGCAGGAAAAGTACAAGGTACATTGTGTAGTCAGAGTGCAATTGATCTAAGCAAGAATTCCATGTACCATTCGTGTACAAAGCACATTGATGTCCGGTATCATTGGATACAAGAAGTGATGGAAAAGCAGCTGATGAAGCTGGTGAAGATTCGCACGGACAAGAATCCTTCTGACATGATGACCAAGGTTGTCACCAGAGACAAACTGGAAGTTTGCAAGAGTCAGACCAGGATGAACTTCAAGTAAGAAGTCAATTATCCATATGGGCGTGGAGGGGGAGAATTGTTAACTCCAGCCCACATGGAGGAGTAGTTGGAGGTTGGCTGGTTGGCTCTCCAAGTCAAGAAGTGGGAGGGAATGGTAGGTGGCAGCCAACCGATTAACTTTTTTTCTTGGCTTTGTTCCCTCCCGTTTGTATATAAAATGTGAATAGGTGAGCTGAGTTAGTTCATCAGAAAGAGAAAGACAGAGTAGAGAGTGTAATCTGTGAGTGAGAGTGCTATAGAGAGAGAGTGAGGTGTGAGTGTTGTAAACTCCCTCCGAGAAAATGCTATAGTGATATCTCTCCTGTGGACGTAGGCTATTGCCGAACCACGTAAATATCTTGTCTCTTTTCTGTGTGTGATTGATATCTGGGTGTGCCTAATCCTAACAGACCCAACAACTTTTAATATTCCTAAAAAGTGGGTTTTTTTTCAAAAATCATTCTTGAAGACAGTTTTTAAGAACAATTCTCCAAACAAATTTATACATGTTTTTTCTAGGAAAACACGACCAAACAGGCCCTTAATCTCTCCTCAAACTTAAATGCCCAATTCAACAAATAAAACTCCATTGGTTTATTGCAGTTCACCATGAAAAGAAGTGGGAAACATTGAGGGCAGCAGAAAGGAAAACCAGAACTTTGAATTGCCCATGAATGTTTGACTACTCTGTGAGAAATTGTTAGTTTGAATGCATGCTTGTGGAATGTAAATCTAGCAATAACTTGTTAACCCTGTCAGGATTGATATGGAAATTTCCAATTGGTGTGGTCAATTTGGTTGCATTGATGCAAGAATGAAGATTTATGCATCCTATGATATTTTTTAATAGGAATGGCTTCAAGGAATTTAATCGGGCATTAAATTTAATGGTTGTATGTATCTGTTTGCTTATTGATATATCTTTGTCTGTCTAATGTGCATTAGCCTTTATGATTTTGATCATTTGTCTTCTAGAGCTCTACTGTTTATTTACCCATTTCATGAAACTACTGCCGTTTCTGTGTCTTAATCATAGTTCTGTGCTCCTTTTGTTGCAGATGCTGGACTACAATGTACCTGGAGGTTGGAACAAAATAGTATCATTTTATGTTAAGAAATTTTCTGCTTCAATTTGATGACCTGGTTGTGCAAGAACTTTACATTTCATTGAACTGGAATTAAATAAATTTAAAAGATTATATTAGTTCAATAGCATATACTGATTTTGTTTTGTCTGCAGGAAAGTTGAACCGAGGCCTCTCTGTTATTGACAGCTACAAGTTGCTGAAAGAAGGAAAGGAACTAACTGATGATGAAGTTTTTCTAGCCTGCGCGCTTGGGTGGTGCATCGAATGGGTATGGCTGCCTAACATCTTTCCTGTTTGTGGCCCTACTCTGCAATTTTTTTGCCAAATTCAATATTTTTATAGTTCACTTTACGTTGCATATTAATTTGAACAGTTCTTGACAACAATTCTTGCAGCTTCAAGCATATTTTCTTGTTCTTGATGATATTATGGATAGCTCTCATACACGCCGAGGTCAACCGTGTTGGTTCAGAAAGCCGAAGGTATGCAAGTCTATAGTTGGAAATTAGGTTCCTCTTTTCTGTTTTGCTTAACTAACATGTTTATCATTGTTATTTTGATTGGACTGAGTTATTAACTTCTGAAGTTTTTGTTGTAGGTTGGTATGATTGCCATCAATGATGGCATAATTCTCCGCAACCATATCCCAAGAATTCTCAAAAAGCATTTCAGAGGAAAGCCTTATTATGTGGATTTGCTGGATTTATTTAATGAGGTTTGCATAGAAGAGGATGAATGAGTTTTCATTTCTATTCTATACTCACAACTAATCTTGACCATGTTTGAACAGGTGGAATTTCAGACAGCCTGTGGACAGATGATAGATTTGATCACCACACTTGAGGGAGAGAAAGATTTATCGAAGTATTCATTGCCTCTGTAAGTGAGAATTTTAAATGGTTTTATTTCTTCCTAATTTTGTTTTCAAACTGATTTGATGTCTAAATCCGTGTTTTAGTAAGTATAAAAATGTTTGTGTTTTCTTGCAGTCACCATCGGATTGTTCAGTACAAAACTGCTTACTACTCATTTTACCTGCCTGTGAGTAAAAATTCTCCTCTCCTTATGTTCATAACTCATGTTGTTCTATATGAAGGATGATTATGGTTCCTATTTCTAATATCTTTTGTCTTGAAGAAGTTCTCAACTGAAGATGCTTTATATGTAAATATGGGACTTATTAACTTGAAAATAATTTTACATCCTCATTAGGTCCTTTTTTTTAATGGCCATGGTTTCAAGAATCGCATGACCCTACTAAGAAGAGAAAAAGGACATATATTGTTTTTCTTTTCAGTGTTTAAATTACATTCAAGTCTGATAAATGCTTGACAAGCATTGTCGATGCCTCATTTACAAAGTAACAGCATGTGATCTGAAAACTCAGACCTACAGAGTTCTATGTTTCCTGGAACCCTATCAAGGGTACTCCTTTTTAATTTGCTTGTGATTACCATATGCATCCAGGTGGCATGTGCACTGCTTATGGCAGGCGAGAATCTGGACAATCATACTGATGTGAAGAACATACTCATTGAAATGGGAACCTATTTTCAAGTGCAGGCAAGTGTTATCACCTGCAATAGTTATTGTTTCTTATTATTGTCAAGAATAACTGGAATGCAAAGGAAACCTTGTGATACCTGAAAGGAACTCAAAACACCATATTGCTTTGAGATTTGAAGTTTCTCATACAAAGCAATTATTTATTTCCTTTCCTGAAAATTTGGACTGTGGGCCTGATAATCGATAATCTGCTGATATATTTTGTAGGATGATTACCTAGATTGTTTTGGTCATCCTGATGTGATTGGCAAGGTAAGTTCCATCGTTGTTGACTACCAATCGCTGATTTGTTTTTATGGAGAGCTAAAAATCTTTGATATTTTGCATTGTCAGATTGGAACAGATATTGAAGATTTTAAGTGTTCCTGGTTGGTTGTAAAAGCATTGGAACTTTGTAACGAGGAACAAAAAAAGTTGTTATATGTAAGGAAGACATATTATCTTCTTATGAATTAGTCTCTGATGTAACAGCTACTGTATTTGCTCATCTGTTCTGAGTCTTTTGTTTTCAGGAGAACTATGGAAAAGACGATCCAACATGTGTGGCAAAAGTGAAGGAACTTTATGAAGCTCTCAATCTTCAGGTGTCTTTTCTCCAGCCTTCGCTCTTCTGATATTTTTACAATATTTTTTCTGAAAGAAAAAAAACTAGTTTGGTGGGGGGAAAAAAACACATTATTTGCACATGCAGGTGTTGAAACTGCAACATTTCATTTATGAATTGTCTTGTTCATTTTTGTTATAGGGTGTATTTGCGGAGTATGAGAGCAAGAGTTACGAGAAGCTAGTCAAGTCCATTGAAGCTCATGCTAGTAAAGCAGTGCAAGCAGTGCTGAAATCGTTCTTGGCGAAGATATATAAGAGGCAGAAGTAGGAACTTCACCAAAAACAGGTGGTTTTGATGGGATTCCTAGCTGATTTGTGTTTGTATTCTCCTAATGGAGGGAAATATTTTGTTTGTATTTTATGTAATTGGCTTTCCTGCTTTGGCTTCCAAAATCTCTCTCTCTCTCTCTCTCTCTCTCTCCCCTCCCGGTTAGCAGAAGAAGGTGGCACTTTGAATCTTTTTTGTTAATGATGTCTAAGCCAACTGTTTCCAGGATAAGTTGTTTCAATGGTACTTTAAGCTTTGTTTGACATTGATTACGGTAATTAACTTTTTTGTATTGAGACTTTTAGCTTCATTTGGTTTTTATTTTTTGACTTTTTTGAGAAAAAAAGTGTAATGATTATAATTTGAATTTGACATTTTGTCTTATGGGCTTATATAGTCTATTTTGTCTTTTTGTGTGTTTTTTTAGAGCATCCTTAGCGGATTACTTAAATTTTATCCAAAAATATATTATTAAAAAATTCTTTTCCCATTTTAAGAATTTTCTTTTCATCTACTTCTTAACAGACTCTTTATTGTTTTCCTATTCTATTAACAAATTTTTTATTTTTTTCTCTATTTTATTAAAATATAATTTTTAATTATAAATTAAAAAAAAATAAAAATCATATATGTGTATTGCAATCTCTAAACAAAGTAAAGCAAAAATAATAATAATAATAATAATAATAATATTAATATAAGGGGGTTATTGTTACCCCCTTCAAATAGGGAGTCACTGTAGTAAGAACTAATTTAGGAAAGAGCAAGGATCTTTTAGAGTTTTTTTTTCCTAAAGTTTCCTAGAGTGGTGCATTGTGTGGTTGAGATTTAATGACAAGTCACATCAATTTTTCAGCATTAAATCTCAACCACACAATACACCACTTTAAGAACCTTTAGGAAAAAAACACTCTAGAGGATCCTTGGTGTTAAGGGAAAGGGATGGGAATGCTCTTAGTTCCAAAATGTTTACCAAACGAACACTTAATTTTGCCTAAAATAAATAAATAAAATAATTTTTCCCACCTCTCTTGGAATAAATTATACCTCCAATACCCTATGAAAACGAGTCCGGATTCTCTCTTTGAGGCCCTCTCCTTCATTTCCTACTGGCAACGGCTGAGATCAGCCGTTGCAAATCCAACGGCCATTAAAAAAAAAAAAAAAATGAAATTTCATTTTTATTTTCCTGCCCAAAGACAGAACATAACCTATACAGATTTTGGTTTCGATTCACACTCACAAAAACACTCATTCCTTCTTCTCCGTCAAAAGCACCCTCACCGGCGACCCAATACCGGCGGCAACCCAATCTCGACGTCGTTGCAAATCTGACGGCGGAGAAACACTCTCGACCCCGTTACAGATTCTGTGTACTTGGCAAACCAGAGCCGTCATGCTCTTCTGAAGCACACAAAAGAAGCATCTGAACGTTATTGTTGGGCTATTTGTTTTCTTATTATTTGCTAATATGGAAGACGTACTGATTTGCAGAAAAAATGGTTTTGCTGCATGCAATGCTGAATCTTGAGGCTATTTCCCTGAGCAAGAGCTTCAGTAAAAGAACATGTTCATAGTTGGTCCCACCACATTTTAGGAGCTGTAAATCGATGATGGTGCCGCTTGAATCCATTTTATGTGTTGTAAAACTGCATTTTGTGTAGGGAAAGAGTAAAATATGAAAAGAAAAAAAGGAAAAAAAAAAAAAGAAAAGAACTTTATTGTATGTATATGTATTGATTTGGTGGATTATCATGTGAAGCTTTAGCTATTGGTTTGTTGTCTCTGCCCTATACTATGGGTTGTAGAGCTTGTCTATTTTATGATTTTCTTTTTCTTTCTCAGCTCATGTCTTACTTATTTGATTAGTGCAATGGTTTTTGGTTCATGCGTTGTCTTGGACCTTTTTTTTTTTTTTTTTTAAACAAATCCTATTCAGTTATTTGATTTTGTTTTTAGAATCTGTTTCTGAAAAACATTGAAACTAATTTGGTAATAAAAAAAAATTAAAAAAATTTTGTACTACATTTCATTTGGGTGCAAGAATATTTTAAAAAGGTATTTTTAAGTGTTTATTTTCACCAAATTAGCTTTTATTATGTTTAGAAAACAGATTCTGAAAACAAAATTACAAAAGTCATATCCATGTTTGTTGGCAGGAAAACTGCCAACATCAGGCAACTAATATCAACTCCTGATATACCTGATCACCCTGTTCTTGACGGATCTATAAACCAAAAATTGATCACAATGAACAATCACATGCATCAACTGCGACGAACAACTAATTTCAACGCCTTGTTTTATAAACCAAAAATTGATCACAAAGATCCCAAACCATTGCATTTTGAGCAAGTTATTGATCCTTCATTCCAAAAACAGCCATCGTATTCAACCTTGTGTTAGAAGCATTCCTCCGTATCAATCACAAATCTAATCCCAAAGACCAATTGCAGGCTTGACAATAAAATTGCGAGTGTCACAACCACAGCAAGTCCAGTGGACCAAATTTTCATAAATTTTTGAAAGGAAAAAAAATGGACTAGAAAAGAAAAATTCACAAATCAACCTCAGCTAAGAATCAAAAACCTTCATTTGTTTCCAGAGAAATAATTTCTTTGGACAAAAAAGATTTGAACTTTAGGCTAAAAAAACATTCTATTCTGTAAATTAAGGGGCCAAGTTTTCGTTTGAATAATTAGAATTCAAATTCCAGGATTGTTTAATAACTCTAAATTTTGAAAGGAAGAAAACGAACTAGAAAAAGAGAAATTCACAAATCAACTTCAACTACAGAATAAAAGACCCATATTTTTTTCCAAGTACACAGAATCTGTAACGGCGTCGGGAGTGTTTCCCCGTCGTCGGATCTGCAACGGCGTCGAGACTGGGTTGCCGCCGGTATTGGGTCGCCGGTGAGGATGGGTGAGTGTGTTTTTGTGAGTGTGATTCGAAACCAAAATCTGTATAGGCTCTGTTCTGTCTTTGGGCAGGAAAATGAAAATGAAAATTCATTTTTTTTTTTTTTAAATGGCCGTTGGATCTGCAACGGCTGATCTTAGCCATTGCCAGTAAGAAATGAAGGAGAGGGCCTCAAGGAGAGGATCCGGGCTCTATGAAAACACCCCCAAGTAAATTGTTGTAAGTCATAAAATTCAAACCAATTGTAAAATAACTTGTATTAGGAATAAAATAAATAATCTTATCCAACATCCTTATCGTCAACTTCTCCTTTTTTTTTTTTTTTTATAGCAAATTTAAACTTGTCGTAGTGTATTCAGGAAACATTTGAGACTGAAACCAATTAAGTGGGTGTTTGGGTTGATTTTTTCGTGGATTTTTTTGTTATTTTGTTCATCTTTAATTTAATAAAAAATTTAATATTTTTTTTTAAAAAAAATTACACTTTAGAGTTCTGCTCAATTAGAAAATTAGGGGAAATTTTTTTTTTTGAAAGGACCAAAAAAAAAAAAAGAAGCAAAATAGTTGATTTTTTGGATTTTTTTTATATATATTATCTTTAGTGATTTTTTTTGAATCTTTTTATAAAAAAAATTACTTTTTAAATTTATTTACACAACCCAAAAAAAAAAAAAAACATTAAATACAAAAAAAAAAAAAAATTGAAAACAAATATAATTTTTTTAGCTAGATGCCAAAGTTGTGGTTTTTATTTATATATATTTTTATTTACAGTTTTTTGGGGTAGTTTTTATTTATTTATTTAAGGTTGTGGACCATAAACCTGAGGCCTGATTTGGGAATAAATTTTTTTAGTGATTTTTTGATTTTTTGACTAAAATATGATATAGAAAAAATTAATATATTTAAAATGACTTTTTAATTTTTTACGAAAAGATATACAAAAAGTAGAGAGAAAACAAAATCATTAATTTTTTGATATAGATTATTAATTTTTTGATTAATAACTTTTTATCTTTTAAATTAAAAAATAATATTACCAAACGAGACCTGAATTTAGTTTCCAGTCAAACAGGCCAAAATTGAAGAACAAGAGGATACTTATAAAAGCAAACAAAGCCCAAGTTTGGAGGGTAGGTCGGTCTTTATACATTACCGTGGCGGTTAACCATCAACCATGCGGTTATAATAATATATTTTGAGAATGGTTTGGTCGGACAGTCGAAATTTTTAATAAGAAGAGTTATTAAACAGAAAAGTTTGATCAAGAAAAATTATTAAAAGATTCTTAGAAATAAATCTTTATAAAAAGAG